>OX461811.1:38707976-39256744 GCA_949802685.1 Dicyrtomina minuta
TTCTAATTGGATTCATTTTGCCAAGAACAGTTTTTTTACTGTGTTACAATAAATTTTCATATCTGCTAATTTTAGGTTCACAATTTTTTTGAATATACACCATATTAATTTGATTCTTTAATAACGTTAAATTAAAATTACATTTAGAACACGGGCCTGTAATAGTACACATTACACAGGCCTGTTTTAGAACACGGGTCTGGGAGGTCGGAATTTGAATAGTACACCCCGTGTACTATTTCAGGAAATACGGTAGTTAATTTTAGTCCCAGCTTAAATTGGATACGAACCATTTTAATTTCTCACTCATGTTATGTATTTTGCTGACAAAGTAATCCAGTTAAAAGTCGGACTGAAAATGAGAACTTAATGCGTATTCCACCTAACATGATTTAATCGATGAAAAAATGTTACAATGTTACTACTACAAACTGGATCTCAGAGTTAATTAATTTCAAAAGAATTTATTCAGAAAGAGATTTCAAGTTTTTGAATCTCGCCGATTCTAAATTTTATCAGTACAATCAAAATAATAATTGCATAGAACAGAAAAAAATAAGTGGCTGCGGCAACTGTTGCTAAAATAGACATGCACAAAGTTTTGGTGTAGTACAAAAATTATTTGTTTTGGAAAAAACTTGAAGACATTCAACATCACAAGATCAAATTATTTACAAAAGAACTTATGCAGCGTCTACTGAAACAGCATAGATGACTGGACCGGCAGCATGGGTAATCGAAGCACTATAGACTGCTGGGTGGACGGTATATGCAACATTTCTGACGTTTAGGCAACGGTATTAACGACAACGACTAGGGTGGGCTACCGATGTTATAATTTTCCGGTTAAAAGGTTTTCGACATAAGGAATACACCATGTAAGGAATTGATTTTGTACCATATTTTGGACTTTCTGGTCATTTAAAAGGAGTTTTTTTAATTGAGTAAATTGAGCAAAAATAATGCAAAGCAAATTAAGATAGCATACTATTTTAAAAAATTAACATAGGTACTTATAATATTTACCTTTTAATTCACACACCTGCAAAAAATATCTTGACTTTGTTTTAACTTACAACTTATAATAAAAACTTCAACTGCATATCTGTAAATATTTATAACGTTCCGCATACAAGCAAAATCCCCTAAACGGTTAAAAGAAATAACCGCTAAAAGGCACAGATTTGGCTGGTCCCGCAGAATTGCTTATGTATATGTGGTAGTCCAGAAGAAGTTTAGTCCTTTGGGCCAAAGGACTAGTCCAGAACCCCAGGATTCTTCTGGACTAGTCCACAAGGGCAGTCCAGAGGCCGCCGCGGCCTATGGACTGGCCAGTCCAGAAGCCGATGCAACGATACACAATGCATCATTTTAACACGTAGAATTTATGAATATGCTCAGTAAAGGCAATAAGATACAATTACAATTAGATTTTAGATTCAATGTAACTGAATTTTAAATGTAGATTCCATTCGTGTCGTCAGGTATTATTTTTGGGTGAAACTTTTACAATTAGCAATTAGTCGCAAAATGGCATCCAGCACGATTCCTCTGTTTATGGACACGAGCTAACAAAATTTCGAAATAATGCCAAGTTATGCTGTGCGTTGGTTTTCCTAACTAGTAAGACAGATAACAACTCGTATCACCGTATGTGATATTTCTGATATACGTTATACATACGTTTCGGCATAGTTCCCGCTCTGACTAGTAGCAGGTGCTACTAAAATAAGAATTGCGTTATTACCAATGAGTGAAATATTGTGTGACTCAAAATACATTACTTGAAAGATCTTAGTGAAATAATTAAATTGACATATCAAATACCGGGTTTTATCAATTGCTAAACATTGTGGGAAGACAGAGATGGCAGACACAAGAGTACACATTTTAGAGTTCATATACACAAGAGTGCGGGATATTGTAGTGTAGACTTAAAGGTGTAAACCAAAAAGTGCGCGATACAAGAGTTGAAAACTGTAATTACTTGCCCGTAGAAACGATAATTAAAACAATATGTTTATAATAAGTTTAGCTACAACATTCCAAGCCTTCATTTAAGCTGATATTTTTAGTTGTATCCTGAGTTGCCATCCAGACAAAATATAATTAATAATTTTATTATTAATAATAAATATTAATTTATAATTAATTAATTAATTAATATAATGCATAATTAATTTATATTATAATCTGGTTTAAGTTTGGTAATATATTCTTGAATTTAGTGCAGTTATGCAACTGTGAGATATGGTGATGAATCTATATATGTTTTGCCCAGCAAATTAAAGGTACTTAAATATTTACATTGTTACACACTCCTTTGCCATGTACTTCATGTAATATAATAATAATAAATATTCATTAGTTCGATTTAACCAAAGTTCATACAATCTGACTGAATCATTCACTGGGAGTGAAGAGATAGGAGGCTACCGTATTAGTTTGTCTCGCTCATATTAACCTTCCCCTTATACCTATAATACCTATACCGTATACCTATACCGTCACCTGTTTCACAGTAAAGGAGTCCCATTCCCTAGGCCTCTACAGTAAGTAGCAGTCACTAATGAGCACCGAAGGATATTGGGTTCTGTTCTAATCAACCACCCAGTGACGACACAGGGCCGTATACGATTAGCAGTCCGCGAGGATTGAAGCCAGGTCCGAAAATGGAAATTTCGTTCCAGCCTGCAGTACTAACCGCTCTCCCAAGCACTCCTGCGTTCACAGTGCAATCTTTCGTCAACACGCAAACATCCCGCACTCTTACTTATTTGCACTCTTTAGTCACATACCCGAATCTTCGTGAAGACAAGTAAGTGATTTATTATCGTCGCACGTAGCACTGAGTCTGACCGTTAACTTTGTTCAAAAATTTGAATCACATTAAATGTGAAAGCAACGTCGAGTTCTACTGCTCAAGTACAAGAGGCTCAATGCTATACGCGAAGATAAACATAACCCCAGCGCATGTGTGTGTAATATCCAGTCGCTGCACTGCAGCGATTAGATATTAAAAGTTATATTTTGTAAGTATTGGTTAGTATTTAATGCATAGGGATGTACAAATATTCACCTAATTCTAATACCTGACGATACGTATGGATTCTACATTTAAAATTCATTTACATTGAATCTAAAATCTAATTGTATCTTATTGCCTTTACTGAGCATATTCATAAATTCTACGTGTTAAAATGATGCATTGTATATCGTTGCATCGGCTTCTGGACTGGCCAGTCCATAGGCCGCGGCGGCCTCTGGGCTGCCCTTGTGGACTAGTCCAGAAGAATCCTGGGGTTCTGGACTAGTCCTTTGGCCCAAAGGACTAAACTTCTTCTGGACTACCACATATATAGTAAGAACAAGAAAAAAAAGCGAAATTTCACAGCACTTACCTTCTTCACGGGTGCGTATTGTTTCGGGGAGTCTTATAGTAAAAACAGAGATGTCACTAGCCTCGGATCGGCCTTTATTATTAAAAGCATACACATGAGCCGTGAATGAGAGACCCGGCTCAAGTCCAGTAACACTAAAAACGGGTACACTAGTGGTCATATTCACTCGTGGCTTATGATTCTGTGAATCATATAGTTCAAGCACAAAAGACTGCGGGAGGCCACCATTGAAACCCTCACTACACTGTAGGAAAAATGACTCTGTAGAATGATTGGCTAGGGTGCAATTGTGAACGGTGTCAGGACGACCTGAAAGACGAACAAAAAGAAACACTCATAGTATCATTACCATTACCATCACATTTTGGGACAATGTCAATCAACCTACATACAAGGTGTCGGAACACCTTTCCGTCCCTGTCTTTATCACACAATAATATTAAAATATCAGTATAAATAAAACTTTCTAAGGTAGCTTCACTTGTAAATAGAATATCGTCTGTGAAGAACAAAAACGACCTATATCCATTTTTAGCTAAAAACAATATCAACTATCTACATAAATATTCAAATATGTCTTGAAGGCATTTAAATAGATCATTTTGCACATTTTGCACCTTTTCAAAAGCATGAAATTAGAACATTTTGCACCTTTTCAAAAACATGGAATTAAAACATTTTGCACCTTTTCAAAAACAAGAAATTAAAACATTTTGCACCTTTTCGAAAACATGGAATTAGAACATTTTGAACCTTTACATAAACATGGAATTAGAACATTTTGCACCATTTCGAAAACATGGAATAAGAACATTTTGAAAAACATGGAATTAGAACATTTTGAACCTTTTCAAAAACATGGAATTAGAACATTTTGCACCTTTTCAAAAATGGGTAAATAGAACATTTTACGCTTTTCAAAAACTCGTAATTAACATTTTACGCATGTTTTTCAGTTTGTTTTTATGACATAGCTCATTTTGATTGTAGCTTTAAATGAATATGGGTCATTTTGATTCTTCACAGACGATATTATCTAAATAGTCAAACGATAAGAAACCAAAATATTGAAATTCGGTTAAAAAACAATTTTAACCAAAGTCAGCATTTTAAAGAATTTTTCAAATAAAGCTATTTCCCAATTTTTTAGTCATATTTGTTTAGGCTAAAGATAGAGGGTAAATGCAGTGGGTCATTCTGTAAACTTACCAACTACAGGAACTCAATTATTCCAACACTTTGACACTAGTTGGCCACTTGCATACCAAAATTGGCTGAGAAATTATTCAAAGCATTCATATACACACACTTGATGTTGACATGTTAAAAAATTTATAAATGACTAGTCCATTTCTCTTATCTGATGGACACTAACTCAGGTGAAAGTATTAACCATATAATAAATAATAATAATAATTTATTCATTGTGTCGATTTGGCGTCAGCCCATACAACATTGTATTAACCATATTAAATTGCTTATAGTCATTGCGAATTGGACTCATATACCTACTACAAATACAACCTAAATTCGAATTTAAATTTGGTTTAAAAAGTTCTAAAATTCCAGCGTTAAAATCCAAATAAAATTTTGAGCGTAAATCATTGAATTTGAAATTACAATCTGTTTATCGCCTGATTTATACTTATCTTTGGACGAATAATTCTTAAAATTAAACGACCAGAATAAATATCAGATAATACGGACCGGTCCCGCTCCCGGTAAACGTGTTACTTTCCATTATTTATTTACACAGTCAAGTGTAATAAATCTTCAAGTGGAATACATTAGGACTCCATTAGTATGTACTAACATGAGCTTCTAGTCCACATTTCAGAGGTAGTTTCATGACATTACTACTCCCCTTGGGAATCCGAGCGACGGGTTTCTCTGTCTCTTTTAACTTTGAATTCACATTCAGAACTCACAATCAGAGAGAGAGAAAGCAGAGAGCCTCACAACAAACTTTTTACTTGATGTCTCTCTCTCTCTCTCTCTCTCGTCCCTATTTCTATTTCACTACACACACAGTAAAAGTTAAAATGTAGAAAGTAAGAATTCCTATAACTCCAAATTAGCATCATTATCTTCCAGTCCCATTATATATTTATACACAGATACTTTCAACTATATAAAAAAAAACCCACTTATTGAATAGAAACTAACTCGAAACTCAAAACTTAGCTTGTACTGTACTGTGATGTTTTATACAGAAATGAAAACTCTAATTCTACGCAGTGGTTTTCTACTTGTTGTTAGTGCTTTTTATTTTTAGTCATACTCTTTCAACGCAGGGTCTATCTAGTTCTAAAATCTTTTCCGCTGCTCTTTAGATATATGTATGTATATTCTGAAATTTTCTTTAGGACTTTTTTACAGCTACATAATATATAGTCAAGCATACTACTATACACACTATTAAATTTTTGTGTATTTCTTATTTTAAACTTTTTCCAAAGTATATTCGTCTTCGACTTTTCTTCTTCTTTTGAAAACTCTACTACTACCTACTATTATTAAAACTGTCAGTAAAAAAAGGGGGTAAATAAATGGAAATCAATGTTATGACGAACAGGGCCGGATAATGCGGTCAGCGCAGCCAGCCCCCGCTGCTTGAGTTTTCAAAAAAAATACATGTAAATGGAACATTTTGCAGCTTTCAAAAATATGTAAACAGAATATTTTGACTTTTCAAAAACATGCAAAATAAAATTTTTTGTGCATTTCAAAAACATGGAAATAAAACATTTTCTACTTTTCTCAAAACATGTAAATAGAAAATTTTGCACTTTTCTGAATCAATTAAAAAGAACATTTTGAACTTTTTTAAAACATGTAAATACAACATTTTGCTTTACGTAAGAAAACCATCAGTAAATTCAAAACGTTGGTGTTTGTATGGAAACAAATTGCTGCCTAAAAGCAATTCCTTCGTCCGGCCCTATTGACGTAGAAGCTTTAAAGTATTAAAATAGTAGTATATGTTTAAGTGTATGTAAACGCATCAGTATTATGTCTATAATTAAATATGCCAGATTTTTGCACAGTAAGGCTACAACTGCCCTATGTTAAGTTTTTGAAAACAAAAGTATTTGAAATTTTCATATTTTGGAGCTGTAAAATGATATATTTTCTACAATTAACTTTTAATTTTCATACTAGGAGATTTTTTTGTATCTTTGACTGTTAGCTAAAAAAAAGTATTTCTTGTACAAAAAAAGTATTTCCATACCTATTGAAGCGGTTTTGAAATTTTTGGAAACTTGGATTTGTATTTAGATGAAAACTTTATACTACAACAGGCACTGGCTGTAAATTGAGTATCTATCAGTTTATAGTTTAAATTCTATGAAATTTATTTAAGAAATTAAAATAGTTCCCGCAGATTTTTGGATAATAAAAGTGTAATTATATATATAGGAGCAGCGGCAGAACTATGTAAGTAACGTAAAGAGTAGAGAAACATTTCATGAACCGCAGGTTTGATTGAATTGAAATCATGTTGAAGTAATAAAAACACATGTCGTCATGGTTATCACTACATTCTAAACGAGTAG
Organism: Dicyrtomina minuta; assembly: GCA_949802685.1. Lineage (NCBI taxonomy): Eukaryota > Metazoa > Arthropoda > Collembola > Symphypleona > Dicyrtomidae > Dicyrtomina > Dicyrtomina minuta. The sequence goes on from OX461811.1 coordinate 38,714,935, forward strand.
ATTTTAATTAGTGCTTCATCCTCAATCCTCAATACTCTATACTAATATAGAAACCATGTATCTTCTCATCTGTAATTAACCATTACGGTCATTTAAATACGTATATAGCCTCATGTAGTCACAGATTTTAAGCAAGTTTAGGTACGTACTAATAAACCCAAAGTACAACGGGATTCTCAAAAAGACAGAAGGAATAGCGTGAAACTAAATGAACGCTCGTGAATTTAATTTTGGATCCTACTTCCTTATTCAAAATTTCCAAATCTGCAGCCCCAGTAGATATTTCAGGTAGTAATGCACTACATTATAGGTAGTATACGTAGTAATTACTTTCAAGTAGGTTAGGTAACTTATGCTGGAGCTATATATAGGACTGTGGGACTAGATTTAATTATTACCTGCAGCGATTACATGGTAGACACAAGGCACTCTCTGATCCCCAATTTTATTCGTTGCCCAACATAGCAACGTTCCATAATCCAGCTCTGTAACCGGCGTGTAGGTTACAATACTCCGAGTCCCCGAACTTCTGCATTAACAAAATTACAAACAAATATAACATTAATCCTCTACACTTCACATTATTGGAAACTAAATTTACTGTCAGGCTCACAAACCTATCAACATCAACATAGCAACATCCGAACATCCGCAAAAACCTACATACTATCACTGTATCACTGGTGACGATGCAATGTGGAATAAGTCCAACCCAAACTTAAAAACAATGTAACACAATAAGTCCATACATTTCTTGAATGCAAGCTGTCACAAATCCACTAGTTTTAACGAACTGTTTCCAAACAAAAATAATATATCGTATGTGAAGAACCAAAATGGCCTATATCCAATTTAAGCTAGAATCAAAATGAGCTATGTCATAAAAACAAAATGAGAAACATGCGTAAAATGCTAATGAGGAGTTTTTGAAATGTATAAATTGTTCTATTTACATGTTTTTGAAAAGCGTAAAATGTTCTATTTACATATTTTTGAAAAGTGTAAAATGTTCTATTTACATGTTTTTGAAAAGTGTAAAATGTTCTATTTAGATGTTTTTGAAAAGTGCTAAATGTTCTACTTACATGTTTTTTGAAAAGCATAAAATGCTCTATTTACATGTTTTTGAAAAGTTTAAAGTGTTCTATTTACTTGTTTTTGAAATGTGTAAAATGTTGTATTTACATATTTTTGAAAATTGCAAAATGGTCTATTTAAATACACGCAAGACATGAGTCAATATTTCTGTAGATAGTGGATAGTGTTTTTAGCTGCAAATGGATATGGGTCATTTTGGTTCATCACAGACGATATAGAATATACCGTATGTTAAGTTGTGTACAGTGAATCACATCTAATAAAAGTCAGGTTTTTAATAGAAACCAGATTTGGCAACTGCGAATTACTATTTTAAATATTCTTCACGCAAGATGTAAATAACACGGGTCTTAGTTAGCATATTTTGCAGTACAATTTATTTGAGCGTTACATACATAGCTAAACCTTGTTTACAATATTATAACACACAGCTCTTCTGCTTAATTTTACCATCACACATAATAATAACATATTATGAAGATATCTGGTTTATCTGTGGTCCAGACCCAAATTTAAAACACTAAAAAATTAGCAAATATATTATTAATTATGATGGTTTATTTACTTTTACTTATGTGAAAATTATTCTGCATCCCAGGAACTTCTATCAGCATACATCAGGGAGGGGGAATTTAATTTAAAAAGAAAGCTTGTGTAATACTATTACATATGGACTGGGAGTTTCAGGCCATATTCATAACTCCCACCTTTTTAAAACTGCCGTTCCTACGTGTATCCTTTAAACCAAACAGCGAAAAGTATGTACCACCTATGTTATGAAGCCCTGTGTGCATCTACCCCTACTTTTCTATTACCACAATTCCACCGAAGGGCTTCCGCCTTTTCAGTTTCCAGTTTTCTAATTAAATTCATAGTTTCCTTGTCACTCCTTTGATAGATTAGAGTCATGTTCTATGTTCTTGTGGAGCAACATTGGGATAAAAGGAGGTCGAAGTATGAGGTTCATAGGTTCATAGACTCCCTCGTTACAGGCCAACCTTTTGGTTTTGGATCCCCTTATCCATAGAATCTATGTTGAGAATCCAGGGGAATATAGACGAGCAGAAGAGAGTGTGGGCTAATAAATAAACATGTACTATTTTCTATTTTCCCTTCCTCGACTCATTTTCTTTTATTACTCCGCACTGACGATGAGAATAGGACTAAATGAGTGACTGACTGAGGAAGTAGACCGTAGAATGTAGAATGGTGAACGGTGAATGTGGAAATAGGGGAGCAGATATTAAAATTAATCTCCTACATGATGATTATGTACCTGTTCTCCTGAGCTGTACTGTCAGTGCCGACACTAAGCGTGTCTAAGGCACAACACGACACACGACTACTCCTGCTACTACAAGGTCTTTGCATTTCAAAGAATATTGCTAAGAGCTTCTACACACTCTAAAGCCGAAGCCGATGCGAGCCAAACCGAACCGCCTCAGTCCACAATCCAGCACCACACATCACTCCATAGAGTCAAAGCCAGAAGAAGAGTACAATAGAGAGAAAATATATGGAGGGACACACAACGCCGACATCAACTCCCGATCACGATCAGACTATGAGACATGCGAAATGAACTAATGTTACATAACTCAAACAATATCAGTATCACTATATTATAGACTCTGCTCTCAAGTCTGAGGATGATGAAAGCACTGGGAATTATTTGCTCGTTTCCTTTATTCGAGTTTATTATCGCATCCTCTACATATTACTTATCACCAGAGTCAGCGACTACCACATCCCTTTCCAAACGAGCAGAGATCTATCTGTATGATGTACAAACACAGTCCTACACAACACCAATATTATTAACGGAAAGTAATTCGCATCTACTGAAATCGATACGTATTTAAGCTGTACACATGGATAACAGGTAGGCATACTACCTATTTGAATTTGTGTGTGAATATTAGCTACATTATATTGATATTCAGGATATGATAGTAAAGCAGGTGTGCTTCAGTAAATTACAAAACTATTTTCAAAACAGTATTTATAAGGAAGTACCGTATTTGGTCAATTAGACGTCCGGCAAATGCTTGGCGATTATTGGTAACATATCCCTAACACCAAATTTTGACTGTCTCCCCCGGCGCTGATTTACAACCTGGCGACTAATCGATCAAATACTGTAAATCTATAGTGATGATGGTCCACGGTTGAATTGAATTTGGATGGGTTACGGATGGTTAAACACACGTACATGGGGATTCTCCCAAACTATAGAAGTAAGCTTAACTGCCTTATAAATAAGATACGCCAGTCACTGTGACGCAGTATGTAATGCGCATATTACAGTCAAAGTAGTTGTTAGCGAACTAACAATAAGATATTATGGTGTTGTTATTGTATACAAATATTATTAAATTATATTTGTCCGTCTGCCTATACTACGTCTGGAGCGGTTGGTGTTGATGATTATGGTTACGGATACGACACCTAGGTATGTAAGTAAATACAAACTTTCGATTTTGATGTTGTAAGGATCCGATCCTATTTGGATTCTATACATATTTAATTCTGCTGTGTCATCAGTTTTTAAAAGCAGCATAGAATTAAAATAGAAAATCCTATTCGGGAAAAGTAGCTATAGATATAGATGCCTAGACCTAGCTAATTAATTTTCCTCAGAAATGGGATTAGTCAACATATAAAATCTATGATCTAGGTAGGGCATGTCTACAGTTTACAGTTAGTATTCATCACTTTGTCGTCAATGATGTAAGATTGTAGGAAACATGAAAGCGGCGTAGTGTTAAATAGACTGGCAACAAAATTAAAATAATACAATATTACAGGGTGTACTGCTGATGTCGAAGTCGAAAAGATTCACCCTTTTCCAAGGGGATCCGAACATTGCGGCTTGGTTCTTATGGTAAAATGGAAGCGAACGATATGCCAACACACACAGCTATAGAGGTGGTCTCCGTGGTATTAATTTAAGCCAAATGACTTAGCGTTGTTCTTGAATTTACAGAAGAGGAGGATCGATTTTTTGTATGTAAACAAAATACACAGATTTGTCTAGACAATTTATTGAATTCAAAGTAAGTATTAATAAAATATAGTGATGAGATCTGTCTCAATTTCTCTCCCCGTGTTTACATTATACTTCACTGCAATACAGTATGCATGTTTTTACATCCGTTATATTTGTTTGACAAGGGCAAGAAACACGGATTTGTCCTCATACTGAAAACTGGAAATTAAGCACATATTACTACTACAGACAGACAAGAAAATGCCGTTGGGTATTCTTCCTGGTATTCATTTAATTTCAGGTTGTTGGTCCAATATATTATAGTCCTAGACATTATTTTGGGATCTTGAGATAAGGGCGGCATGGACTTGGATTTCATTAGGTAACTTAATACAAGGGAAATATCTGCAATGTGTAAAATCTTTGAGGTTTCAGCAAGCACATCAGGGCCGGATAATGCGGCATGCGGCCAGCGTAGGCAGCCCCCGCTGCCTAAATTTCCAAAAAACATGTAAACGGAACATTTTGCAGTTTTAAAAAATATTTAAAAAGAATATTTTGACTTTTCAAAGACATGCAAATAAAAGTTTTTGTACATTTCAAAAATATGCAAAATAAAACATTTAACACTTTTTAAAAACATGTAAATAGGACATTTTAAATTTTTCTGAATCAATTAAAAAGAACATTTTAAACTTTTCTAAATTGTGTAAATACATTTTGCTCCAGCAAAGAAAACTATTAATAAAATCTAAATGGTGGTTTTTGTATGGAAACAAATTGCTGCCTAAAATCAATTCCTTTGTCCGGACCTGAAGCAAATAATGTAAACCTAACATCTCAAAAATTGGAAAGGTTCTCTGTAACAATGCACACAGAACCAGGACCAATTCAATGTATCTCCTACGAACTATTATTTTTAGGTGTGCATGTAACGTCATAATTTATTAAAGGTTTACTTAAAGATGTAAATGCATAGTTTGCGTTACAAATATCAAATACGCCTTGTCGTAATAGTAATAAGACTTGGTTCTACAAAACGTGACTGATTCACTTTTAAATACATTCTAGGAACTTTCGTTAACCAAATAACTTGTTGAAAAGAAAGACAAACCAACCTGTATCTGGAAGTTGGGACATCGTTGCTCTCCGCTGAATTATTGAAGGTCCAACGAAATTTGACTTGAGGCGGATTCGCGTCCACGTCACAGGTGATATTTGCATTTTCCAGTTTTGCCACGCCATGTATGCGATTCTGATTAGGGCGGCAAGCCGGTGAGTCTGGAATCATGAATAAATAATAATTTTCAATAAAACATGATGTTTGATTGGGGGATGGCATTCAACGTATCAGTAGGTAGGTACTCACCTACCTAATAAATACCGTAGTACAATGATTCAAAATGTTCAGCCTGTAGCTCTGGAAGAACAAGGGGTTGATACAAAATTAAGATAGAGAAATAGGGGGAAGGGGGTGGGGGTTTATTTATTTACAACTGGGGTTATAAAGTTTGAATTTAGATGCAAGGGAAACACGACGTACACAGTAATATTGTAAAGAGTAAAAATATATGGCTATAGTCTAATCTTTAGTACCCCGCACCCTTTCAGTTTTACCGTATACCGTAAAGGATTATCTTTTATTTTGAAAACCGAAAAAAAAACTTATTATTACAAGTACACCCATTTAAAGTTTAGAGTTCTGCTGCTGGTCTGTCTTCCGCAATATATTCCTTAAATGCGCCCGTAATACATTTCCGTTAACAATAATGAAATTTTTAAATTGCCACAAATTGTTCTGTCCCTAATCGTAGTCGTAACTTGGTTTTAACTAACTCTAAAACTTTTTTCATAATACACTAATACAGTCTGGAACATCCATTCAGTTTTTGTTGTTGTTGTTCTTGTTTCTTTGGTGTTGTAATAGTAGATAACTGATGGCTCCTGGATGTACATCTTATGGTCATATGTATCTAATCTAATATTGTGTTCCTTTTTATTTTTTTCAAGGTTCTATGTGTTTGCTTCTATTAAGTTGTAGTTGGTATAGTGAATAGCAGTGACTTTAAACTTTCTCCTAGTCCCTTTCGCCCCATTATTGCACCATACTTTAGCACTACATATCTGTAATCTTGCTCAATCTCGAGTCTTGACTTGGCTTCATTTTACAAGTAGTCTAAAAAAACTTGTAACTTGACCAAGTAAATTAGCTGAAGTAGAGAGAGGGAGAAAGAAAAAAAACATTTACACAGGGAAAAAGTGTGACAGTTTTAAAGTATTTATGTGAGACTTACAAGAAGCTTTATTTGACTCGACTCATGATAAAAATAAGGGAAATGTACACAATCTCTCCCATAATGTTCATACTACGATAACAATAAAAAGGGAAACAGTGTGAGACGTACTCTTTGAAATTTGGAAAGAGTAGTCTGTAAAATTTGTATGTAGGTACCTACCTATTTCTACAACACATGAGTGGTGTTATTATTATTCTTTGTCTATTGTTTTCAAAAGGTTAATGTAAAAATGGAAATGGTGACTGGTGAACATCAAGAGGCCCACCGTCTGTTTTCTTTTTGTTTCTACACTCTCCCATTTCCATTTGTTCTATTTCTCTGTTATTATATTATATATGGAGCTAGCCGAGGAGAAAATGAATCAAGTGGGGGTATGATATGGTATGGTCATGGAATTCTTTGTAGCGCTATATGGCAGTCGAGTGGAGAAGAGCGCCGAGGGAGCTTGCAAAAATAACGTTATGGAAAAATCCGTAATTTTGACCCCTACCCCCCCTTTTTTGGTATGTACGCACATGTAAAAGGATAGGGCAACTTGACCCCTACCCCCCCTAAAACCCATAACGTTATTTATGCAAGCCCCCCGAGTTCAATGTGATACAATGAAGCGTAAGCATAACATAAGGGTAAGAAATTTAATATCAGTATTGATAGTGATACTTGTCTACATACATATTATATCTATACCTAATATAGAAAATAAACTGTATAAAAATTCTGTATGTGATATAAAAAAAGGGGGAAATTTTCAACTCGTCAGTTTTTCCTCCCTTGAACTTGCCATGTGAAAAATTTGGAAAATCGTCACCGTCCGCTATATAGCGTATACTATAAGTAGTAGGTATCATATATTATATAGTCACTGATTGGTTTGGCTTTGGATAGGGAAGGAAGTTCAAAGAGCCTCATAATACGTGTGTGTAAGTAATGCGATGGGCCTATGAAATAAAAAATTGGGGAAAAGGAAACTAGTAGAGAAAAACAACGGAAACGGAAAAGCGGGGAAGTTACCGTGTGTTCCGTTTTTTTTCTCTCGGTTTCGGTTATCTCTAATCTACATATCAGCATGAGTAGTGCATACGTCATACATAATGTAGGAGCTGTATAGTTGTGTAGTGCGCATAGTAATATATAATAAATTTTGTGCTAATAGTTTCTTTCATGTCCGAGCATATCTTCATAGATAATAGACACACGATGAAACATGCAAACCAAACACCTTGCGATGACGGAGCGCGCTCCCGCTCCCGCTTTGCTTAAGACGAACATAAAAATGTTCTCGGGGGACGAATCAAATAAATTATGGAAATTAACATTATATGTATGCAGTATCTGTACTGCATATAGGTAGATGTAAAAAGGGCGATGGGGATGAAATGCTACAATACGCATATAAAGATAAAGCTTTTTATGATGGGGTACAGAAGATACAATTTTCAGTGTCATTTTGAATTGAAATACGGAAATATTAGGTATTTAACTTAGCGTTCTTGCGTAATCGTAAACGGCAGCTCAAGCTACTGAACATGTTTAGTGAGTCATACTATCATTATTTTGCATTGAAAAAGTCCCTTGCATATAATTAGCACTGTACAGAAGACAAAGGGAAAGAAAACAGGCCTTTTACAGTACACCAAGTGTAAAAGTTAAAATTGAAGCTTATAGAAACTTAGAAAAGAAGTGATCTTAACATTAAATCTGAAAGCTGCAGGATAGGTAGGAAATATTAAAGGAGCAAAATGCATCCGTTATTCGTGCATATGCATATTCGTACATTGCTTCACCCAGTCCCGGTCCCGGTCACGGTCCCGGAAGGGAGACGAGGGCGGAATAAACCAAGTAGGTAGGTAGGTAGGTACAAAGGTGTGTGTGAAAATGGTAATGGTAATCGCATTCGTAATGGTGCGAGACCTGCTCAAATAAAGTCCGCACGGAGTACACACGGAGTGAGTAATACGGAACGCAAGTGTAAATGATGAGAATAAAGGAACGAAGGAAAGGTCGACTTTGAGACTTGGTACAGAATTTAGGATGGAAGGTGAAAAAAAATATAGAAGAAGAAAAACTTACAGAGAATATCTAAATAGAAAGGATCACTCTCCCCATCCCCTCCCGTATTTCGTCCGATGCATGTGTAATTTCCTGCTGCCAGTCTTGTCACCTTCTGCAACACCAAACTCTGGTTCGAGATGAGAATCCCCGCGTTTTTACTGTGTGAGAGCACCTTTCCCTGGAAATTAAAATAAAATTATATTTATTCAGTCCGGAATGCAAGACAAAACATGCCCTGTCGGTGGATTATATTATAACTAGAAGTTAGGCCCCCTGCCTACGGCAGGGTCACGTTGGGAGGCAGACAATGATGGGTGGAAGAAAGCACCATTGCACATGCCAAGCATGAGTGGAGACATAATTATTTGTCAATAATCAAGTATGTGAGCAGTTGGCAGGCGTAAGTTAGTGCAATCCACACGGGTGTGATCTAAAACCGGATGGAGCGCGGAACCGGGGACTGCGAGAAGGAGAAGGACACAGTTGCCATCACTGCTTATTAGCTACATGTTGTTGGCTACAGTCTGGTTCTAACTGCAGTGGGGAACTGCCTTGTGATAGTCGCCTTTGCGTCAAAGGTCTTAGGGCAAATAGCTTGAGGCATAGAAAGAACTGCCCTGCCGCACCTGCCTCGTGGGCAACGAACTTATGCCAACGGTTTTGTGTAAACTGTCTAGTTGCAACCGCGTTTTGGCAGCCTTGAGGCAACTGCCTTGTAGGAACTGCTTAGTGGCAACTATGTTGTGCCGACTGCCTAGAATGGCAGCTGGCTTGTGTCAGCTTCCATGGGGAAAACGCGTTGTAATCACTGCTGCAAGCGTGATTATGAAACAGATGCAGCTGCACTTAGCGGCAACTGTTTTGCAGCAACTGCACTGCGGTAACTGCCTTTTGGAAACTGCATTACGGCAACTGGTCAGTAGCAACCAGCCCGTAGGAATTGCATTTCGGGCGACTGCGTTGCAGCAGCTTTCTCGTAGCAACTAGCTTGTCGAACTTGCCCTGGGTCAACTGCTTCGTCACATTTGCCTAGTACCAACAGTCTGTAACCAAAGTTCGTGTGGAATCTCTAGTGTAGCAACATCTTTGTCAGTGATGCTACAGGCAGTTGCTACCAGACGAATGTCATCATGCAGCGCAGCTGCTACCAGGCAACTGCCATATAACTAGTTGCATCTTGAATATGTCACCTTGCAAGTGTGACCACCTGGCTATTTGCACCAAGACAGTTGCAATCAGTAAGTGCCAACTGTTAATAGTAGCAGCTGTCATGTGACAAAATTCATCAAACGTATGCTAGTTGACAGTTAGCATTTAGCAGTTACCTTCAAGTAGTTACTACAAGGCAGACACAAGATCTGCGAAAACCGTCGCCTGCAAACGAGGCCACACTACAAAACCCAACACTAATAAAAACCTACTAAATACGAACCGACGAATACTGGCGATACCATATTCGGTAGTTGCCATTATGCTGTTGCTTAGAGGGAGTTTCTAACAGGCATAATATACCTTTAGGCAGTTGCTGCCAAGTGGTTACCATCATTAAGACAGTTGCGGCTACACAGTTGTCATGTGGCTAGCGGCGTCTTGCATATGCCAACTGGCTCATTTAACCAAGCAAATACGTTAAAGCAGTTTCTCAAAGCAGTGATTATCAGGCAAGTGCGCCCAAGCAACTTCTGCATAGCGCGAACGTCCACGCAGCTTTAGGCAATTTTTACAAAACATTTTCAATCGTGCTGTTTCTACAATCAGGCCTTAAGTTGCTCGTTTCTGAACCTGGGGCTAGCAACAACGAGCTCTCTTGTTTCTTATATTTTTGTTTCTCTTCTCTTCAGTTTAATATTTGATTTCCTCGCCAAACGGAAATGCACGTCGTACATCAACGTGTGCAGTGTGAACGTTTGCAATTGTTTTAGGGCAACAATAATGCGGCAATCGCCAAGTTAGCACCATCTTAGACAAATTCTAGTGAAAAGGTGAAAGGAGAGGGGGAGTTGTCTAGGTGTGTTTAAAAACAACTGACATATTTAAACTCTCTAGATGTAACTGCTCGTTGGCAAAGATTGCTAGCCGCAATCTCTTTGCGGCAAGTGGCCCGTGTAATCGCCTTGTAGTAACTACCTCGCGAGCAGTTGGCTTGTGCAACTGGCGTGTGTGAACTGTCTAGAGGCAAACAAGTTATGGTAACGACGTTTAGGACATTGGTTGCGTTGGAAATGCCTTGTGGCAACAACCCTGTGTAACTGGATTGCAGTCATTTTATTATGTCAACTGTTTAGTGGACATAAAGCTTGCATAAGACAGTTGTAGCGGATTAGTCTTTTGCTTTATATCGTAACGTCAACCGCTACGTATTTATTCGCAAGTTGGATTAGGATAGTGTATCGTTTTCAGTCGTTATTTTTTTATCTAAAGGTATTCACGTGTCCTTAATTTCCATCGTATGCTCAAAACCTTTTATTGCTGTATTTTAAGGACCGCATTGTGCTCTGCGCCAAACACGAATATCTGAGATTTGTCCGATTTTAAATCTATCTGTGATATTTGACAATTCTATGAAAAATCACCTTTGCCATTTTAATTGTTTAATTTTAAAATATAGCGCGCCGATCTTCTCTCCAACCGTTTGTGTTTCTGACTTTATTTTTTCTGAATTGTTTTCGTATCTCTCCCTGCTTCCATATCATTCTTGTTCATGGTTTTGATAATAATTGTCAGAATTTGTTTTATCTCAGCTTATTCAGTCCCCATGGCTTCTTCTTGTACAATTACACTTATAGGCTACCTGCAACAGCCTCTAAGAGAAAAGAAATTGCTCCTGGCCATAGTGTAGTGTAAACGGTGAATCTGATAGTACACTACTTAAGAAGTGGAGTTTGATTTTTTACGAAATTACTAAGCGTCTCAGTAGTGGTAGTATTACTTTAAGAAATGTAAGTTGTGCATGTTCAGCGCAAAAAGGAAATAAGAAATACTACACTTGACTAATTTAACTCAAATAGGATTGAATTTTATTTGAAAACTGAACATTGAAAACAATTTGTAGAGCGTACATTTTTGAGCAAATTAGCGATAAGGTTTTTGCTTTTCTACGTTTTGCAAAATATCATTGTTTAAAATATACTTGCTGACAGTTTAAACGCTTTCCTAGCTTCAGGCCTCCAATTGCTTTGTAATAACTGCTGTGTGAGCAGCTGTCACAACTGCCTTGCAGCATCTACCTCAGGCAGCTGGCAACCAGCTCGCAGTAATTGTCTTTTAGGCAACTTTATTGTGGAAAAGCCCTTAAGATACCTAAAGGCATCACGCTTTTGTAATTTTCCACGAAGCAACTGCTTTAGGAGATGTGGCTTGTGGCAGTCTTGTAGCACTAAATGTCTCCAGGGGACTGCAACGTCCTAAAGCCAACTGTTTTGCAGTATCTGTCAACCTGAAATGTCTCTGTGGCTGGCCTGTATGTAATGACTATGTGGTAATTTTCTTGTTGGAATCGCTTTGACGGAATTGCATTTTGGCACCTGCTTGTGAAAACTCTGAATTCCACAAGCTGTCCACAAGCTGTCAAATGAACTATATGCAACATCCTTATGGCAAAGGATTTTGGCGCAACATTACAGTCCAAAGTTAATTTTTGCTACTAGATTGAGGCAATTTTCCAGCGCAATCTGCTTTATAGCAACTAAGCCCACTAAGCTGAACTGCTTTGCGGTGATGGTCTTCTGAAAACTGCTTTATGGCAACTGCCTTGGGGCAGATGGCTAGTGGCAACTACTTTGTGGGACCTCTGTGGCAATTGTCTTTGGGCAACGACCTTAGGGCCATTATGTTGTGGTAGCTGCATAACGGCAATCGCCCAGTAAGACCCATTCTAGACGTATTCTAGGAGCCGCAAGGGTAAGGGTGTTGTGCAGGTTTGTTAAAAAACAACTGCCATATGTAAATTCTCTGGAGGTAACTGCGTGTTGGCAACTTCCTCGCCGCAATCTCTTTGCGGCCTCAGTCTTGCGGCAAGTGGCCCGTGGCATCTGCCTTGTGGTAACTACCTCGCCAGCAGTTGGCTTGTGCAACTGGCGTGTGTGAACTGTCTAGAGGCATGGTAATAGGGTTTTGAGCAACTTCATTTGAGCAACTGCCTTGTGGCAACAACACTGTAGTACACGGATTGTGGTAATTTCCTTGTGTCAACTTTTTAGTGGACATAAAGCTTGCATAAGACAGTCGTAGCGAATCAGTTGCCAAGCAGCTGTTGCACCACAGACGTTGTTTTTAGGCAGAGGTGCCATCTGGAAGTTGCTATCTAGCACATGTCATCCGGCGGGGGCCATTAGACATTAGCCACATAAAAGATGCTTTTAGGTAGTTCCCTTAAAGGGGTTACCACAAGGCAGTTGCCATAATACACTTGCTCTCAGTTTGTTGCCATCAGGTAGTTGCTGTAAGACAGTTCCTAACAGGTAGTTGCGGCAAGGCATTTGCCACTAGGCAGTTACTATCAGGCAGTTCCTTTTAGAATGTTGCTACCTGGCTGTTGTAAATAGACTGTTTCCACTCCACTATGTATTGTTTGCCCATATAGAATTGACTTTTTAGTGCATGCTATGCGCAATGAGCTTTCTGCACCACCAACAAGTTTGACTTCATAGAATCCTTGAAATTTTACTTGATGCACTATAACATCATAGAGTTTGCCGTGTCATACCGCTTTTTCATTACGTGATTTTTAATTGCGCCTTAAACTATTTCAAATTTTGAAAAGCAAGGACAAAGACTTCGACCTTAAGTCTTGGAGCAGCATAGTCAGTTTTTGCATTTTGCACAGTCAAATGCATCTGGCTCTACAATAGTTGCTATCAGGGTGTTGTCTTCAGGCAGTATCATTATCGTAGTTTTTACAGTCCAGTCTTTGACGGGTCGCGCCCAAACTTGGGGTTGGCAACACTCATCGTCAGAGGGGCTGAATATTACACAGGTTAAATACGGATCTTCAAGTATTGTTGTTATAGCACATGACTTAAAGGAATACCTAAAGGCCCGAGTACTATTACAGACCCACACACTACCCAAATTTTGAGCTCCAAAACACGTGTACTAATACAAGCCCGTGTAATATTACAAGCCCGTGGTCCAATACAGGGAATACAGTAATTTGTGCGTTACGACGCTTAAAAGTCGTATGGCCAAGATGAGCCCCCTTTTTTCCTTATTTTGTTGCGTTTTTTTCTCTTAAGTTTAACGTTTCATATATCCTCCACGCAAATTTGTCATACACGTCGTACTTCAACGTGTGAGGTATCAAAATGTGCGTAATCGTGTTTTCTATCTTCACACACTTAAGGTTAGTCTGTTGTCACCCCGCGAGTCTGTGTTTTTGCCCCCGCCATTCTCCCTTCTTTTTTTGCATTTTATCTTTCAAGCGCTTCGCGCTGGGGTGGTCTTTGGGCAACATTTTTTTAAATTTCTCGCCTTATATGAACTCCCTGGTTCATTCTGCAGCTTTTCGTACCTCTCACTCTTTCCTGCGTTGACCCGTTCAAATGAAGAAGGGCCCTCCGCAAACCCCCTTTTTCCTTGTGTTTCTCAAATTTCAATTTCTACCATCTCCGTTCCTGGGCTAGGCTTTCACATAATTCCAAATGTCTACATTTTTTTGTGTTCCTCGCGTCATTCTGCGTCTTTTGGTACCACTTGCACCTTTCTAAGTCCATTGGTTCGGCTGCTACGCCTCGATATGTGCTCCATTACCGTGACTTATTATATAGATGCAACTCTCTGGAAAATTCATGTTTGAACTTTAAACTTTAACTAAAATACAGCTATACTAATGCAACTTTTCCAGGACAGAAGGCGGTGAGCTGTATTTTTAATGAAAGTGTAAGTAATGGAAATAATAATTACATTATGAAAGATCAAATGCTTGATTTATGTAATTTATTATTTTTGAACTCTTCAGTTACCCTTGTACTCCTTGACTCCTTGCGTATACGTAATTTTCTGTAGTTTTTCTTGTAAATCATGAAACAGCACAGTGGGTAATTTACTTGTACCATAACTATTAGAACTAGAGCTTTGTAACGTAAGAATTACTTGGATCGCACATCAACTTTGATCTCTCAGTAAAATTCATAAAATGTTACAGGACTTGAAAGTGAAAGCCTCGCGTAATACATATTAGAGTTAAAGGCAAGCGTAGCGTAATGTTACGTGCAAACGTACTGCTTAAGCAAATACTGCATAATACCTAGTTTAAATAGAGAGACAAAAGCATGCAGAAATGTGACAGCTGCTGGGTTGTTAATAATTTAAGGAAATTTAAGATATACGTTATTATGTATTAAAGTACGATTACGATGTATAGCAATTCTACTGCATCTATAATTACATTAGTATCCTAAATGTTACATTTATTTCGATTTGAAAATGTAATTATTTACTCACGTTATGTCTCCAGTCAATTTTATGAACAGGTGGATTGGCGTCAATCAAACATTCAAAATATAGATCAGTTCCTTCCCATATAGCATCCGCTTTAAGGTTTGATCCCAGCCTAATCCTGGCTTCTGGCAAATCTGAAATATACATTTGTTACAATATTATAGCTATAAAGTATAACGGAGGCCTCATATATTTTCAGCACCGATATTATCACACACTATTACCAACTGCTGAGTATTACCTGGGAAGAAAACGCTGGGTTTTTAAACTCGATTAGAAACATATGCGCTTGAAGTAATAGGATTTCTATGTATCCGGCAATAAATTACAACATTATAAAAGTGACCGGTACCGGTACCGGTGGTGGTATCGATTTCATAGTTTCAGCTTAACTTCCATGCTTCGCTTTGTGTTCAAGTTTTTATTTAACAATTCATATAGGTAAGTAAATATGACGAGTGTAAAATACAAAACAAAAAAAACAAGCCATTGTTTGGATATGGGCAAGTGTCGAGATCGAGCCCAGTTCAGATAGAATGTATAAGACAAACAAAAGTAACAATAAAGCTATATAGAATATAATATGATTCCTCCCACGTTGGATTTGGATTTGCACAGGTGATTCAGAGAGAACGGTATACTGTTGACTGGAGTTACAATACAAACTTGTCTCCCTCCCCCTTCCATGCCATGATTGTCGTGTAAATAAATTATTTGACAAAATGGGTGAAGGGGAAAAATTGACATTTAGATTGCATTTTCCTCTGTCGGTTTTTATGTGTTTCACAAAATATGGAAGGGTGTACAAATCTCACTGGGGAAACAATCAGCCAGTTATTACAAACTTTATGCAGTCAATGGGTTTCACAATGGGGCGTTTATTGGCAGTTTCACTCCTATTGCTATACGCTCCTATACTTATTACTGCTACAGGCTACAAAAGTCCCTATCTACATCGACATCCTGTCCTGTACCAAAATCTATACGTATAGATTTTCTCCAAATCCAAATTCTCCGAGTCACGCCACTCAAATGATGTGAGTTTAAGTGTATGTATATGATATGACTTTCAATTCCAGTTACAGTGCAAAGGGTCAGGTCTTCAAAATAATGTGTACATTTCCCTTCTGTTTGTATGTACACATATCCAACCTACTGTGTTTGTTCTGTTCTGCGAATGTATATAATAATTGCTCTAGCCATAATTTGCAATGACAATAGCTCTGCTTGATACACTCCAACAGTAGACAACTTTTTGAAGGCTTTGATAGTCAATTTACAAAAGAAATGTAACGTTTTTGAATTTGCAGATGTTTGTATATAATAATATATATGTAACATTTACGAAATGGAAAATAAAGTGCCTATAGTTAGTCACTATATAGTATATAGTAAGAAAGCACAGGCACTTTTAAAATTAGGCGCTTAACTTTTATTCGTTGGATCCTTATTTGAAATTTGAATGATACATTTTATTTGCTACTGCTAATTCCAAATTCAATTAGGTAGAAGAGAGGATAACTACTGCGACTTTGATTACTACCAATGTTAAATTAATGCGATGATCTTAAAGGTTAATTTTATGACCAAAGTTTTAATGACGGATAATGAGTCCAGAATGCCCCCTATTCACCACAGTCCCGTCGTGCGCTCCCATTCCTCAAATATGTACCCAACAGCTACTGTTTTTTGTTTTCCTGTTTCAAGAAGTCAAATTCAAAATTAAGTTGGGAAACTTGCCAAATAAAATCGAGTTTAAAATCTTTTAATTTGTCAAAATGAAAGAACTGACATTATTTCCAATTTTAATAACATTTTCGTCATGAGGCACAATTTGCGTGTCTAAGAGTCCGTGCTTGCGAAAAGAGTGGTGCTCCTTAACATTGTCAAGTGCTGTGGTATGAAAATAAGAATGTAGTAAAATAAAAATGCTTAGAAAACATGGCTCGCAGAACAAATTGTATTGTTACTAATATGGTAAATCGTAAAAAATGCTCGAAATAAAGTTATTTAAATTATTTTAAAACCATTACCAAAACAAGTGAAGAAGGCTAGAATATAAAATATTAAGCACATAAAAAATGTCCGCATGGCTGTCCGAGTATTATTCTCCACAAATCGTTTACAAACTTTTGGCTTCGAGGTACAATACAAAATTTATTAAGGTTATAAAACTGACTTTTAAATAAATAACTAGTTGTGCGGACTGCTAAGATGATAATGGTTTATGGCACTAGCTGTGATTTCAGTATCAATTTAATTGCAATAATGCAATTTTGGTAATAATTAAAAATGGAATAAAAATTAGTGACATGCGTTAATGCACAATTAATTATTTTAACGATTTTCTACTTATTTAAAAGTACACTGCAACAATCATTTAATAAACCGTTTTTTTAAGTGCTTTAATTTTTTTAAGCTTCTGTATGCCAATTGTAGTTTGAATCATTTTGTTATTACATTTCATTGCTATTCATTGCAAAATAGTACCGTATTTTAACAAATAAAACCCACGAAGCTTTAATTTTTTGTTGCTTATTTTCTCTTTCTTTTTAAAATATTTACGTACATATATCGTTAGTGAAGAGACAAAAATAAATGACCCATATTCAATTTAAGTAGGAATCAAAATGAGTTATGTCATAAAAACAATAAATGAGAAAGATGCGTAAAATGTTAATGACGAGTTTTTTGAAAGGTACAAAATGTTCTATTTACATGTTCTTTGAACAGCTCAATTTTTTTATTAAATTGCTTTCAAAAAGTACACCTCGTTCTATTTTTACACGTTTTTGGAAAATGCAAGATTTCGCATTTAACTTGTTTTTGAAAGGTGTGCAAAATGTTCCGTTTAAATGCTTTCAAGATGGTGATATTTCAATATCAGATTTTGTAGTAGATAGTAGATTTTGATTTTATCTAAAAATGGAAATGGGTCATTTTGGCTCTTCACAGACAATATGTGATACATATACATCACATACTGAGGCTGGGTTCGTAAAAATACGGTACGTGCACTTTGTTTTTAAACAGCTCCTTCCTCCTGCCGCAATAAACAACAGTAAATTTTAAACTGAATAATATTTGATTAATCTGAAATGACAAATAAAACCTTGACATGTATTAAACTTAAAGAAAAATTTATAATTGTAACATATTCGACGGTTATAGCTTCAAACAATGGATTTATACAGTAATTTATAAAGTTGGCATTATAAAAACACTGTAGTGACTTCTATGTTAAATTTTTTGGCTAATAGTAAATAGTAATACCTAGGTACTTTACTTGTACAAATTTGTCGGTTAAAGTCAATTACTCCTCTCCCCGCTCCCGTTTTAGCCACGCAACAGCCATAAGCCACAAAAGACAAAAAGAAGGATATGTTTTTAAGTTTCATTTGCAACGTGTAGATGACTAATGTTTTGACACTTTTTACTTTTACATTAAACTAATAAACTTTTTCCTAAAATATTTACCCACTTTTACTTCTGTTCTGTCTCCACTCCCCTCCTACATGTTTCATATGTACCTACTCACAGTCGTAGTTTCTGCCTTCAAGCATTTAATTCATACGTACAAAAATATATACACATACCAATGTTAAATAGATTGGTGCTTTTGCTAAAAAAAAAGAAAAAAAAGTGCATATTGCATTATGTACGATAATGTTGAATACTTTGAGAGAGTGACTGGGAAGAATGAAGTAAATTTTTTCACATCTTTTTTCTGTTGACACAATGCAGATTTATGTTCGTGTACAGATACTATGTAATTTTCATCTAGACGAGGACCAGGACCAGAGTCACACTGTATACACACATAACTGTTGTCTTTATATACTCTCATCCGTGCTAACTTTTTATTTCTTGAAGAATCTTTTGAGCAATCTTCCCGACTTTCAGGAGGAGATGCTCTCTCCCTCCCGCCTGTTGGCTGTTACCTTACATACTCATCGTTAGCAAGACGCATACAGGATAATTTGGTAGATGTAAAATAGTACAAGAATTGTGTGTGTGTTTTCAATGGTTCTAGTGGTTTTAAAGCTGGCTCTGGCTCTGGGGAAGTTTTAATTCTTTCTGTAGATAATTACATTTAAATAAGTGAGACAGTTGGATGTACATATATATTATGCTCTGGCTATGATTGTGATTGTGATTATGATGATGATGACTGTACATATACAAGCATATATGAGAAATGGGCCGGCCTCTATGTGTCTTGGTAGCATGCATTAAATGGCAAAGTAAAAGTCTTTTGCTTTTTGATTAATGGATGGTAGTGTAAATTATTTTTTTTTCTTCCCATTCTCAAGCTTCCAACAACTGCTTCCTCACTTCACTTCCCACACATTATTAAAGACCTCACTGTGTCTTAAATGGCATTGTAGAAACCATGTACTAGCGGAATAGGGAACTATGGACACATTTCCGTGTATAGTGGCAGCGGAAAAAATTGTAAAAATTTATTACATTCCTCTAGAAAACTGCAAAATAGAAAGGCAAAGAGAGAGGAGGCTATGAATTGCTTTATTATTATTTTTTTCCTCCTATTTTTTTCTTTTTACTAAGTAAGTTCCCCTTTATAATGAATGGCTCGACGGTAAATCTTTAACCACAATATATAAAAGATAAAATAATGAATTAATTATTTTCCGAGAAAATATAGCAAATGTTTAAGATTGTCCGGATTTTGGGTTATTTAAAATGTAATATTTACTCCGCTCTAAGTTTAAGTTATTGGTGTGAGTTAGCTGTAAATCTTTTGAGAGAGTCTTTAAATTAAAAAGGAGGGAGAAGAAATGAGAAGATGACGTGCAAAGTACACAGTGGGAATAGTATGTATAGTGCATTAGTTACGTAAACAAGCTGTTATGTTGTGAAAGTATATCTCATGCTGACACTAGTACAAGAGGCACTCATTGCAATACTATTATGACGTGTTACTTTGCTAATTTTGTCTTGCATTCTGTTGGCCACAGTGCCAGTGCAATGTTTAGTAGAATACGATCCGAATATTTCCCAAGGTGTTATACGGTCTACTAAATGGGCAGGACTTTTGAAACTTTTCGAAAAAAAACAATGAAATGAAGTAGTGATTTTTTGCATAGTAATTAAATTTTCCAGATTTTTGGATTTCGGGATTTTAATTCTATCGCATGTCTTCAGCAGTTAATTTAGACAGTATAAGGGGATGATTATTTTTGAGCTGAATTTAAATGTACACTAATTTCGTACTGTTTGTAATGGACAAATATATCGTCTGTGAAGAACCAAAATGACCCATATCCAATTTGTAGCTAAAAACATTATCCACTATCTACAAATATATTGAAATGTGTCTTGAAAGCATTTGAATTGAACATTTTACACTTTTGACTTTTCAAAAACATGTAAATAGAACATTTTAAACTTTTCAAAAACATGTAAATAGAACATTTTACACTTTTCAAAAACATGTAAATAGAACATTTTACACTTTTCAAAAAAATGTAAATAGAACATTTTACACTTTTCAAAAACATGTAAATAGAACATTTTAAATAGAACTTAAATTAACATATTACGCATGTTTCTCTTTTTGTTTTTATGACATAGCTTATTTTGATTCTAGTTTAAATCGGATATGAGTCATTTTGGTTCTTCACACACGATATGTTATACATATGTTTAAATATAAGTTTAACTTACATAGTATTTGAAGGTCGAAGCTATCTTCTAAGAGTACATTGGGGATTACGGAATTCCTCGCTTTGCAAGACAGTCGCTTGCCCGAGTCTTCTTTCTTAGGAACTAGAGAGAGTGTGCTCGTAGTGGTGTTGCCATCTTTGGAAGTCTGAAAATAATCAAATATTAAGAAAAACAATTACATATTGGTTCAATTTTGTGCAATTATGTTACGTCCTTGGGAGTGATGTAAATACCAAAATAAGTGCCATTGGGCTTATTAAATTTTTTAGAGTGGCAGCCCAGTGCTTATTTAAGACCCGGCGCTTATTTATATGCAGATTTAGAATAAAAAATAAAACTTGTTTATACACAATGGGAAGAAAATTTATTTCATTACATTATTATAGTTATTTGATAATTTTTTATTTCTGTTCCAAGAGTATACAGATCTACCCTTGATCCTGATAACTATTTGCAATAAAATTTAACATTAAATTTCTGACTTTTTTATGTACAAATCATGCCATGTTCTTTCTTGGAAATAAATAATTTAGTATTTTACCAAACGTGTATTGTATTTTCCTATTTCTTTTTACTTTTTGAAAAAATCGGGCTTTATACTAGTATATCTAAATTTATAGTTTACGTTATTATATTAGGATTAAGCCTCTCTGTGCGCGTGTTCCACGTTATAACTTACAAGGAAGCCCTACACTACACAACTTACAACCGCTTTTGATTTGCATATTTAAGTAGTCAGTATGGAAATCTGGCTCTCTCATCAAGATATATGCTCACAGTATCTGTCTATTGAAGTCTCGTATTCTAGATAATTCAAAATTTGTGTCTTCCCTCCTTCTAACCTCACAAACTAAAAACTGAAATAAGAACCCAAGGCACAAAATATCCACACTTCGCCACTTCTTCTTAAATTCTTAACCACTAACATATGTGCTATGCTCTGGAAATAAATTTTGCAGGTGCTCAATGAAGCTGTGAGTACTGTGAATTTTGGTATAAAATAAATATACATTTCTATGTCATCAACTCAATCCCTTCCATGTACAATACACAGCGCAGTTTAGATACTTAAACCTCTAATTCAAATTTATTACCTGCTCAAAAATAAAATCGTTTTTACGATAGTATAGTGCAAGGACAAAAAAAAATTTTCAACTTACAATTATTAGATTGTGATTATCATTTTCTTCACATATACACCCTACATAGTAAATCCAATGGATATACAACCAGAGGACCATATAGAGGCCAGGCTATTTTATCTGTGGCGTTTACTATGGTGGGAGTGTACGAACCAACGATACAGAATTGAAAATAAAAGTACAACAAGACAAGATGATTATATTTTGGAATTGTAAATGTTGCAAAAGGATGTAAGAGACTAAGCCCAAGTCCAAATACGAACCTCGAAATAAGCATACCTTAGCATTAAAATACAAAGCATGTATCTCTCCTAATACAGAGCTATTCCCTATGCCTACATACATATAATACAGCTACATGCATACAAATGGGCTTGAGACCAAAGTGGGAGGAAGTGCAGGAAGTGAAAGCCTTTCCCTTTCGTAGCCCGAGTGTACACACGAAACAAATAGAAATTTATGTGTTTTATTCAGAATTCAAGATGGGAAGGGAGAGTAAAAGTATATTTGAGTGCCGTAAAAGATTTTGCCGACGAAAACTTTAGCTATTTCAGGTAGGCTAAAGAACCTAATCAAAACTGTGTCGAGTACACGGGACCGGGTCTGGCACCCGCACCGGCACCGGTACCGGCAAAAGCTAGTTGAACAATATTGTACATAAATTCAAACTTTTTCCCCTCCTTCCTTCCTTCCTTTTCCTTTTCTTGAGGTTGGGCTCCGGCTCCTTCCTATTTTCCTATTTTACTATTTGAGTAATAATACAAGAGAGTCAGAGTTTCCTTCTGGGATCAGCATAAGCTCAAAACGTAGTCTGCAGTCCGTGTCCATTCAAATACATACCATTATGCTCGAGTTCGAGTTAAGTGAGGACCAAAGTGGGAAAGTCCAAGAAGAGTGTATATATATAAGACTATAACGATAAGTCGACTTTGACTTCCAATTCGACTTTCACTTCTACTTTTAACTTTCAAGGCGGCGCGGCGTCCAAGTCCAAGTCCAAGTGTAGGACCAAAACCAAAAGGAGAGTAAAGGAGAGGCAAATTATATATCTGGTGAGGAGTGAAGAATGGGAGCGATGGAGACAGAGATCGTGTTTGTAGTTTGTAGTATAAAGTATCTGGATCAGTCTCAGAGTCTCAGCTGCATCCAACGGTCGCGGTCCTACGAGTCTACCCCCACGTGTATCATTGTAGAATAGTTAAGGAATCACAGTTCATAGACCCAGTCTCATTCCACGAGTCCCCATCACCACAATTTCTAGGAAACCGAATTCCAAATTTGAAATTAGGTGGGCTACATTATTTACCATGGAGAGGAGACTTCCAACACACAATAAGGTAGGGTTGACTCTGGATAAAACTGTTGGTATTTGGAGTATATAAAAGACTGGAGCACAAGTATTACGGGCAACCTTCCATTTCTTACACTATGTACTGGTACTGTGTGAAGCTGTGTAGTATTCCCATTAAATCTAAAGCAGCCAAGAGCCGCCACCAGAACCAGACTCACACTAATCGTGAGTAAAACGAAAGGAAAATGAAAGGAAAGGATACAGATATGTAGGTATAGGTACATAGGAAGACGGAGATGAGGACGGAGCGGGAGATGTTTTTGAATTTTGTCCCCCAATAATTTATGCCTTGAGTCACATAAGGTAAAAGACGTGAAAATAGATTTGGAAGGGAAACTTTACGGAGAGTACGGGAAACCAAAGCCCAAACCAACTTAATCTAATGCAATATTTCTGTTGCTGATAAGTATGATGGTCGTCTAGAATTCTAGAATTCTACAATATAGGGTCTTCTAGTTCCAGATTCAGCCCCACACACACTTGCTATGCCCTTCCTCTGAGACTCGGCCGCTGAATCTTGCCTGTGCAATATAGACTCTGCACTTCCTCGGACTCTGTAATTGCAATATCTGTGGAGCCATTCAATTTTACTGGGATCACGGTTCGCATCATAATCCAGCAGTAGTGAGCCAGTAAAATCAAAATCTTTAGTCTGCATCTGTCCTCTGTGCAATTGCAACCATCACCGTACAACTCCCACTAGAGCGCGGGTCTCGAATTCTGGAATAGCATTTCTTGCATATTTTTTTTAGATGAATATTGTTACTAATTATCCCTTTAGAAATTTTACCGCTATACTTTCTTATACACTGTATGGGCCCCAAATTACATAGGTATTCCCCATATACCTCCGCATTCACATGCTATTTTTTGTTTGCAACAAAGGGTTTAAATTGTGTGTGGGAAGTTACTGTATGTTTTACTGTACATGCATCTCAAGCGCTAATACTCTCTTTGTAGAGAATTAAAGTAATTTTAGAGTTCTGGTCTGATTCGGGTCCTGGCGTAGAAATAGCTTTTAGTTTTAAATTTTCGTTTTAGGTTCACTCAGTCTAAGCGTCGGCTTTCTCTTTCCTGAAAATGGAAAGCTGCAGACCGCAGATGCATTCTCCACAGCGTACATATGTACTTGACTTCCATAAGTTTTGATAATCGTGAAGCAATATCAGTAATCATAATCTAAAGCTAAATCTATATCTAAATCTAAAGCCGAAAAACTCGCACTGGCACAACGATACAGTCGAGAAACTGTACATAGGAAAGACGTGAAAGTTTGAAATCATTTCTCGTTATAGTTAATACGAGTTAACAGGGAACCAATACTTGATGTCTCCCTCGCTTTCATTCCGGTTTCAGGCTGTATATGTACGATAGAATAATCAATGGAGTGCAACGCAGGGGAATAAAAACATATATGTACAGACACACAACCTGAATTAAGCACTTTCACTAATATTTTTATGCCTACTACATTCTACATAATAATATGTGGTGCTCTCATTTCTATTCGAGCGTACAAGAAATTTTCTATTTTTACCTATGACCCCGAATTCAATTTATTCAATTACCCAATACAGACAACTGCACTGTTACTCAGCTTTTAAGTATTGGACTGAAAATCGAGCAATCATCTAATGATACAGCCAGCGTATTACAATTTGTTTTAATAATTATTACACCAGGTTTTGATTTTATTTGATTCGATTTGACACCGAATGACATGACTACGGCTACGGATGGCGGATGCAGTCAACAACTAAGTATAAATAAAATGAAAAACAAAATTAGGAATGCAGAGGAAGTTGATGCAGTCGTGTAATCTAAAAAATCCGAATCTAATTTCACTGAGCTCATTTTTTTTGCTGCACAAATTTGTCGCGATCTCCTGGATGAGGATCTGGGAATATAAATCGGAATGTGCTTGTTGAGTTGGGATGGAATTTGATATATTACATGTAGATTGCATATTGTATTGTATTTTATTAGTGTACATATAGATTGGTATATTGCACATATTGTATTGGGGCGGAAGGGAGAGAGGGAAACAAAGTAAGTTGAAAGAATTTAATAGGCTCCAGGTTACACTTGACAACGTTGGATTGTCATTGAATTGAATTGGATTGGATTTGAGTTCCATGAAGGTATTTCACCAACTTCTTTCAATTTCGGATTTTGTGTCAAATTTAATCATCACACGGGAAAAGAGAGAGAGAAAGGGAGGGGGAAAAAAAGGCGGGTGGGAGAATAAAAGAAAAAAGAAATGTGTGTAGATGGGGGAAATCCGAATGTTGCATTGGAGGGAGAGGATTTTCTCTTACAATAAAATAAAGGAGAGTTTTGTCATTGAAGAAGGAATAGAAGACACTCGTTGTTTTTTTAAATGTACTTTTATTATAGGTTAACCAAATATTCTATATATCGTGAAGAACCAAAATGACCCATTTCCATTTGTAGCTAAAACTAATATCCACTATATACAAAAATATTGACACATGTCTTGAAAGCATTTAAATAGAATATTGAGCACTTTTCAAAAACATAAAAATAAAGCATTTTACGCTTTTCAAAAACATGTAAATAGGACATTTTGCACATTTCCAAAACATATAAAATAGAACATTTTGCACTTTTCCAAAAACATGCAAATAGAACATTTGGCACATTTTTAAAACATGTAAATAGAAGATTTAACGCATTTCAAAAACATGTAAAATATAACATTTTACACTTTTCTAAAAATCGTAAATAACATTTTACGCATGTTTCTCATTTTGTTTTTATGACATAGCTCATTTTGATTTTAGCTTAAATTGGATATGGGTCATTTTGGTTCTTCACAGACGATATGTGTATAAGTCAAAAGTTGTTGAAAGTTGTTTTATCGATTTGGCTTTTGAATTTAAAAATTGGATACCGATACCAATACCAGTGGCTACTACGTCATAAGAGTGCCAAGCACTTCGTTTAATTTTGTTTAAAAACCAGTGCTATAACATTTTTAAATCAAATAATAGTATCACGAAATTCATTGATTTCGAAAGTGCAAAATTGCATGCTGCACCCATAAAAATTATTTACTAACAATCGTACACAAGGCTTATTTTGCCCCATCAACGACGATGCACACACGTCTCTGAAGGCATTATTGCTATTCCACAAACAAAACTGACATGTACTGCTCCACATTTCTTTTCTCTTTCTCTTATACACCAATACAGTAAGACCAAAACCAAAGAAAGCCTCAACTCATTGTATTTCCTATTTCCTAGTCTTGAGACAGCCACACGGCCATGGCCATATAACCATAGCAATAATCATGTCATATACACAGTAATAGAAATAGAGTGGTATGCATTTTTTTTTTCAAGTAGAAAGCTCACGCTTCACAAATAATAATTACAAGCATTTCCTAAAGCTTCAAAGCGAATCAGAATCAGAAAGCGAAAATCTCTTTCCCCTCCCTTCTTATTTTTATTTTTCTTTGGCAGTCTTTTGGGGTCTGCTTAGTCCCCCGCCTTCATTTCCCTTCCACTTTTACACATTATCCCAAAAGTACAAATTACAACTGGAGTTGGTGCTGTGCTATAAGAAACGTAGTCAAGTTAACTATACATATAGTGGAGGTGTAACTATGTAATCTAAATGTATAGGGACTTGCAGTTACAGTACTACTATCTTTTAACGAAACAAAACATGTACCTTAGAAAAATTACAATAGAAACAAAATATCTAACTTCATCCACAAATCCACACCATAAGCGACTAACAGATTTTTTGATACTCAAACAAATCAAAGTCATACAATTGTGTATTTTCAAATAAATGCAATGTGTTATATTAGAATTAGTAGATTTAAAAGTGCAAAATACATTATTTACATGGTTTGAAAAAGTAAAGCATTTGTCTAAACTGGTTTTAAAGTACGAAACTAAACTGTTTCAAGATTTTTGAAAGTGCAAAACTGCATCCTGTTAAGACTTTTAATCACACAGGGCCGGATAATTTGGCCAGCGCAGGCAGTCCCCGCTGCCTAAATTTTCAAAAATATCTAATTGGACATTTTTCACTTTTGGCATTTTTGACCTTTGACGCTGTTCAAAAATATGTAGGTAAATAGAACATTTTGACTTTTCAAAACCATGCAAATAAAAAATTTCACACCTTTCAAAACACGTGTAGATAAAACATTTAACACCTTTCAAAAAACATGTAAAAAGAACATTTTGCACTTTTCTGAAACATGTAAATACAAAATTTTGCTTTACCAAAGAAAACTATCAATAAAATCAAAATGGTTGGTTTTTTGCCTGGAAACAAATTGCTGCCTAAAATTAATTCCTTTGTCCGGCCCTGTAATCACACTTGTTAGGTTCGTATCGTTCAGAACAACGACCCGCGTTGTATTAAACCTCTAGGGCATTGCATTAGAGATATGCAATTTTAAAGCCTAGAAACCGCCCGCATTCTTTTAGAGATCCGTGTTCTAATAGAGACCCGCGTAAAGCATTAAAAAAAATATGGTAGTTCAAAAAAGCAGAAATGTCTGTAACTAGGTCACTATTAAATATTATCTACATTATTACAGTGTATATAAAGAACCCTTCAATTTGCATATTCAATTGTTCACGTATTCCATGCTTCCCTTTTTTGACTGTTTCACACGGGCACGGACAGAGATAGTCCATATTGCATTGGAGGATGAAAAATGCATGGAGCATTTGTTTCACCTTTAGTCTTGAGTTTCTTCGGTTTCGGTGCCCACACGTACACATACCAAACTCAGTGGACTCCGCTCCAGTTTCCGTTGAACGCTCAACCAACTGTTCAAGTGACGCATAACACTGAAGAAAATAAAGTTATATGCGAGGCGGAGCAAGTCTAGTAAATCATTTCTGTCGGAAATAACCAGAAATTTTTATCCATCATCGTTTTTTAGGCTAAGCGAAGTTTCTTCACTTGAAGGTATATCAGTAGGTAGGCTGGTGGACAGCCTCATATGTATACGCTAAGTGACACCGACCTCGGTCTCGGTAGCGGTAAAGCTAAAAGCTAAAAGCAATGCTCTGACTCTGACTCTGACTCTGCTGTGAGTCTGCTTATGTAGAGTGTGTAGAGTCTTTTAACTCTCCGACAGAGTTGTCCACATCTAGAAAAGGATCATTTATCCTGACTTGCTTGAGATATAGTTTTATGACAAAAAAGTAAAATTGATTATACATGACGGATGATTAATAGTTTAACTGTGATTCTAACTCTTTGTTTTATACCACTTCTGCCAGGACAGAAAATATGTATACGCAAATCAAATTTATATAAGGAAAGAAAAAGGCAACAAAAACGGTTTAAGTCTTTTTCAAACTAGTTCAACTGCAAGGGAAGCGTGTAAGATATGCAGAAAATGCATGTATAAAAATACGTATATAGGTACATATGAAAATGTCTTTCAAATAATATGAAGAATTATGTTGAGAGCCTTGTGTATCAGTCATCAGTAAATAAATATTGTGCAGATTGTGCTAATTAGTTTTTGCATACTGTAGTAAAAAAACTGCTCTGCGAAGATTTACTGCTGGCTAGTAACCAATAGAGTTTGTTTGTAGTAGTTCAAATGTATCTAGGTACCATAAGTTCCAAATTATATTGTATGTTCAAAATTCTTCTCAAAAAATCTTATTATGTAGAAGTTCCAAAATGCTTGTTTTCTAAATGTTCTTTACTTTAAAGTAACAGAGTTTAAAAGCGTTACAATTAAAGCAAACAGTTATCTAATAATTTTTACGATTAGTTAAGCAAATATTGCTCTCGGAAAACGTTGTGTTCAAAACATAAGGCGTTCAAATTTTAAATGACCAAGTGTTTAAAAACATTTAAGGTAAAACAACACTTTTCAAAGCAAAATGGAACATTAAACGTTTTAAAGGACCTTAATATTTAGAAAAATTATATCAAATTTTTTAATTTCCGAAAACCCATAATTTTATTTTTAGATAATGTGTAGTGGAGAGAGATCACAAAACTTTGTGTAAAAATCTGATGAAAACTGTAGGAATTCCAGGGTGCAAAACCAGTTAAAAAATTTAATGTTTTGAACTTTGGCGGGTGACTGAGAAAAATGGTGCAAATATTTCCAGACTGCTAATTGGATTTTGACATTTTTATAAAAAAAGATGATTTTAATTCCAAGCAATTCACGTTTTCAGGATCAAACTTGATTTTCTGAACTCAAAATTGATTTTGGAACATTTGAATTAGTTTTGAAAATGTGGCATTTCGAACTTAACATTTTTGAACTCTAGACATAGGGAATAACAATATACTAAATACTTACATAACAATTACGATAAAAAGGAAAACAACATTGTGCGTCGTTTTGTGGGCAATAAATAAATAGTCTTTAAAAAGTTTTATGAAGTGTTGAATGTTGATTGAGTGGCTGTCAACTGAACCCAAGGATAATTACAGTGGGTAGGTACTTTTTAAAAACCTTTCCAGTTGAGTAGGTGTGAATAAAATAGAGTTGGCGTTAAGTTAGCTGCAATAGGCACATAAATATCTGGGAAAAGTTATTAGGCTGCAGAGTAAAAGACAGACGAGGGCGTGAGAATAGGGCAATCAGTGGATTTTACGATAAAAAAAAAGTACTCATAGTAATGTACATAATAGTGCTGTAGACGTTTGGAAGTTGTCAAAGTCATATATATTCTGCAGTTTTGATATTATTATATTATGCTTACAATTTTGTGTGTAAGCTTTTGTGTATAGTAAGGATTGAAAAGTGCAGATCCGCATCCGCAGAGTGCAAAAGAGACAAGATGAGAAACCATAGATATTTCAACATAGAGAGAGAGAGAGAGGAGTCCAAAAGTTTTCCCAAAGTTGACGTCAAAGTTTAAGCATATATTTTTCCATAAGAATGAATTCTCTCTCTCTCTCTCTCTCTTTGGTTTTCCATTCGCCTACACTCACACTGTTTAATTGACTTTTGATTTACTTGAGTGAAGAGAAAATGGGAAGAAGTGAAAGGGAGACAGAAAATAAGATGGAAAAAATGAAAACGAAAAAGACAGCTGGAGGTTTGGAGGAGAAAAACTTTAAAATTCGGTGATATTTCTTTTTGGTTTTATGTTCCATAACTTTGGGTTTGATTTCTTGGCCTGATGGGGATGTATTTAGTGCCATTGAAGATGCAATACTAGTCAACTGAATGTAGTGCTTAAGTTATGTTAGATATTCTATTAATGCCTTTATATGTTCTTCTTGTAAAAGTAGATTTCTATTTCAACTTTCACTCACGCATCCGATATGAACACAAGTCAATGCAATTTTTTCACATTACGCAAATAAGAAAAATCTTGAAATTTCAGAATCTTTTAGAAAATTTCAAATACTTTCCTTGTGTTTTTAAAAACTTGGAAAAATTTCTAACAGTAGGTTGTTTCAAATTTCAAATCGTTGTAATTCCTTGTTTTTTGGAAGCTTCAAAAATGATCTAACGATATGTATTTACGTATTTTTACAAATTAAGAAATATTTAAATTAGGCGGCTTTTTAAACTACAAATTATACGAATTTCATGTTTTTTAAAATCGATAAATATTTAAATTAGGCGGCTTTTTAAACTACAAATTATACAAATTTCATGTTTTTTTAAATCGATAAATATTCAAATTTCCTGTTTTTAAAATCAATAAATATTCAAATTACACATTTTTTGAAATTTTAAATTATTCTAACTCACTGTTTTTTAAAATACACTGAAAAATGGAAATCAAGTTGATTTTTTAAAACCTCATACTATTTTTTATATGACATGCTTCGGAAAAACGTTTCCCAGTAATGTGCTTTTAAAGAGTAAGAAACTTTCTAAATGAATGATTTTTGAGAGCGCAAAATGAATGCAAATTTCAATTAAAGTATAGCGACCAGATTAAATTGTAATTGTAATATATATCCATATTGAACTATACGGTGCTTATTAAATAAAAAAGGCTTACATTGCACGTTCAACGAGGGACACTACGTATCTATACATGACTACTAAGGTATCTACGAGAGTTGAGATCCAATAGTAGAACAGCCGGGCTTAGACATTCCATTACATTTCTGTAATACTTCTTACGGTTTGGCCCACAGCGTAATAGTAATGGGAATGTAAAGTGTTAAGACAGAAGTATTTGTAGCCACAGCAGCGAAGTAAGCCACACACACAAAAAACTCTGGAAGTAAAACTTGATGATTTCTTTTCGACTTTTTTTTTCCTTTTATCGTTGGAGTGCAAATTAATTCCTAGAAACAATTTATTATAACTTCTTTCCTCAGACAGAAGAAAACGAAGAGTCATATGAATTGGTAGGTACTTGAGTTCTTAACTAATATTTTTAAACTTGGGTTTCAGCCTTTCAATTATTAGTTGTCTGACATTTCCATAGTTTCTGAATTTTCCCCTCCACATAATCTCAAATTTCTCAAAACTCTCTGTATTTCTTCTGAAGTGGAGGATAATGCAGAAGAAGAGATTGTGAATTCTTAAGCAAAATTAGAAATACAATACTAATACTATTATGATATACATTCAGATAAAAGTAAGACATCTTCAAGGATATCTGTTCTAGAATTCTAGACTACAAAGTTGTCCGTGACGTCATTGTAAAATACAGATATGCTCCTCCATAATAATTATGGAATTTAAACTACGTGTAATTGTACGATATAATATTAATATACTAGGTAGGTAGGTTACATACAATTTGGCTGATGTATTTTAAAATAATATATGTGACATATTTAATTCTTAAAATTAAACTTACAATTTCTTTCCCGCCTTCAATTCGCCTCCCATCCATGTACCATGTGATGACTGCTTGAGGTCTTGAGCCAATTGCTTGACAAAACAGGTCGTAAATTCTTCCCGCTGTTAGTTGATTTGTTTTCTCAAATATTTTCACCTCTAGTGGACCAACTGCAAAATTAAATTAAAAATATTTATTGTTATTGTCACCATTGATTCATATTTACAAATTATTTTTACAAACAACCATTTCTTCCACTTAACCTACCCACTTTAGTTTTGCCAGGTTTTAATAAAAATACCTGGGTAGCTTTTTCCTTTTTTTAAGCCTTACGGACATTACATTTTACATACAATTTGCGCATTTCAAAAACATGTAAATAGAACATTTTACACTTTTGAGAAACATGTAAATAGAACATTTTACACTTTTCAAAAGCATGGAAATAGAACAATTTACACTTTTAAAAAAATGGATATAGAAAATTTTGCTCTTTTGAAAAACGTGTAAATAGAGCATTTCACACTTTTGAGAAATATGTATATAAAACATTTTACACTTTTCAAAAACATGGAATAGAACATTTTGCACTTTTGAAAAACTTGCAAATAATATTTTATGCGAGTACTTTGTTTAGTTCATTATGACATCACATGTGATACAAAAGATAAGTTTCCCTTTTATTTACTTGCTTTAGAATTATAAGATATACATTCGAATAAAGCCTCCTGGTAGCTACTCACTAGCTACCACAATATAATGGAATAATGGCTACAGTAACATAGTGAGAGCGACACGAGGAAGAAAAAAAGTTGGTTAAAACTTTTAAAAGTAAGGGAAAGTACAGTATTGAGTCGCAGTGAATCAAACTGCGATCATCTGGGATTTCTGGACACTCACTCAATTTAGATTCACATTTACAGTCAGCATAGCCCTGAATGGATCCAGACACAAAATAGAAAGTAGAAAGGACACAATAGGAAGTAACATACATATAATAATTTCCTTCTCCGCTTCCAATCTGATTCACCACACAGTTGTTGTTGTTGTTGTTATTGTTGCTAGTGTTTTTGCACTGTGGTGAAGAAGAGGGATGCGATTTTATGCGGAAATTAGAGCACAAGTTTTTACAAACACAAATTACGATCTTTACTTGTGCATAACGCAACGTATTAAAGGATGGGATTTTGTATAGAAGTATTATTTATAGGAAGTATATTACAAATGGCAAATACACTGTAACACTTTTAATATATAGAAATGTGTTGTAATATTTGAATTAAAATTGGAAATTTTTCATTCATATGTGCTCACTGCTCTGATTACCAACTCATATTGAGTTCGTGGTTTACGCAATGTTCAGTGTTGCATGATTACTCAAGTATAGATAGAAATTTTCGGATGTCATTCAAAAACATTGATTTTAGTTTCCTGCGGAAAAACTGCCACGCATCTCCACTCTCCACTATTTCCTATATGTGATTTCTAGACCTTTCGTTTTGTAATTCCCTGTCTCTCTGTATCATACAAAAAGATACCCAAAGTTTCCACAAAATGGGTCATTATGGTAGTACGGATGTTGCAATAACAGATTTGAACAGAAAATATATTCTGCTTCTGTTAAAATTGTTAGAATAGCAAAAACATTTAAATGAAATATCTGTGAAACTCATAGCTTTGTAAAAAGATAAATAGAACAATGCAATATATCGTCTGTGAAGAATCAAAATGACCAATATCCATTCTTAGCTACAATTAAAATGAGTTATGTCATAAAAACAAAATGAGAAACATGCGTAAAGTGTTAATTAGGAGTTTTTAAAAAATTTCATATGTTCTGCTTTCATGTTTTTCAACATTGTAAAATATCCTATTTACATGTTTTTGAAAAGTGTAAAATGTTCTAATTCAATGTTTTTGGAAAGGTGCAAAATGTTCTAATTCCATGTTTTTGAAAAGGTGCAAAATGTTCTAATTCCATGTTTTTGAAAAGGTGCAAAATGCTGTATTTACATATATTTGAAAATTGCAAAATTTTCTATTTAAATGCTCTCAAGACATAATCGAATACTTTTGTTGATAGTTGTTATTGTTTTTAGCTAAAAATGGATATGGGTCATCTTATTTCTTCACAGAGGATATGTAATTTCTCTTTATTTGAACATTAAATGTTCATAATTATTATGTTTTAATTTTAGTCATATTAAAATAACTCAAATCGCATCTTCATACCCAATAATATGTGAGTAAGTTGTAATCGCAACTAACGACGTAAACGTAAACATGTATATAACAACAATCCGTATACACTTGTACATACCGTAAAGCTCCTAGTAGAAGCCCTGGGCCACTATCCAAAATGTCAGGTTTGAGGTAAAAACAAAAGCATTACTGCTTATATGAGAAATACCCAGTCTCCGCTGGATACCCGAATTTTATGTAAATAGAACTTTACGGTACATTAGAATAAACGCATCACAATCCACTATGCGTGAGTGAGCACAGGAAATGTGAACTAGAACGAAAAGGACACAATTATAAATACGTGTAGGTATGTGCATTGGCGTTTCTCGTCTGTCTACAGGCGAATTCAAGCAATATTAGCTGAAAATATATATGTGTACTACTCCGTACACTACTCTAGAACACGAAAACTTCACATTTGAGAATTTAAAATGTTAGATTGTCTTGTCGCCATGTCATTTCATGCTCAAATTGCAAAGCAGCTATTTAGGTCGGTTTTCCCCGTCTATTTCCTTTTCGCACACTCGCGTTTCAAATTACGCAATGTCATGATTCTCGGTCTCTGGTTTCAGGACAAAACGTGAGGGAGACACAGGCACAGGCCTCCTATATTTTGTTCGTTATTTGTTCTCCTCTTTATTGAGTTGTTTCTCGGTTGGGCTTTAGATATTTATATATGTGTAGATACATATTTATAAACAATTTAATTTTACATTTTTCATTTATTTTATATCCATAAGGCAGCCTATCTTTTTGAGATTAGATAAACGTAGAAATAACCTACTTTTTCATACAATTACAATTATATCGTATGTACCCATATCCAATTTAACTGGAATCAAATTAAGCTGTGTCATAAAAAGACAGTAAATAAGATACATGCTTACAATGCTAATTACGAGTTTCTAAAATTAGCAAATTGTCCTATTTACATATTTTTTAAAAGGTCAAATTGTTCTATTTAAATGTTTTTTAAAAGTATACAATGTTTTATTTTCATGTTTTTGAAAAGTGCAAAATGTTTTATTTACATGTTTTTGAAAAGTGCAAAAGATTCTATTTAACCATTTTCAAAAAGTGCAAAATATTCTATTTACATGTTTTTGAAAAGTGCAAAATATTCTTTTTACATTTTTTTTTAAAGTGCAAAATACTGTATTTACTTGTTTTTTGAAAAATGTACAAGGTTTAATTTACATGCTTTAGTAATCATGTGATTTTAATGTTTTCTGTAGATAGTGAATTTTGTTTGAAACTAAGAATGGATATGGGTCATTTTGGTTTTTTACTGACGATATCCTTTATTTTTACATCAAGTATGTTTATCAACAAAAGCACAGTACACTGCTGAAAAAATTAGTTTAGATTTCCCAGCAGCACCCTTTTTTTTCTGAGCTTTTTCTCTAGATTTAGAATTCAAGAAAAACAAATTAAATTAAAAACAGGACGACGACATGTCGTGTGTATCTAGACGGCTTGAGTGCAGGTAGACAGAGAGGTCAAAAAAATGTCAATGCTAAACAGTAAAGAACCCACACAGCAGCAGTGTGAATGACAGCTCACGCCGAGCGGGCATCTCAAAATCACAACTGCAGTCTCAATATGTAAAGATGATAGGTCAAGGTTCAAATCACATCTCATGCAAGTGAAGTGAAAGCTAATGTCAATGTCAAAGTCAAGCCGAAGACGATACTTCTCCAAGTTTATCTTGATCTCCATCCTCGTTCCCTATACAGTCGTTTTTCTCCGAATGATAATCTCAGCAAAAACTCAGGGACCACACTTGACACTAAGCTTTGACATAGGAATTTTATTTGGATTTGGAATAGGAAAATCCAGACCAAGGCAGGCAAGAGAAGGTAAGTACATACTATGGCGTTTGAAAAAAATAACATCTTAGATTCTTTGTTTTGGCAGCCAACGCTACGACTACGGCTTACGACTGCTCCAAGTCTACCCATGTGTGTCTTATGTACAAATGTTGATTCCTTTTCCTTCTACAGGATCAGGATCCC
This sequence comes from Dicyrtomina minuta, assembly GCA_949802685.1. Lineage (NCBI taxonomy): Eukaryota > Metazoa > Arthropoda > Collembola > Symphypleona > Dicyrtomidae > Dicyrtomina > Dicyrtomina minuta. The sequence goes on from OX461811.1 coordinate 38,751,038, forward strand.
ATCTACTATTCCGTCTGACTCTGATTCTGACTGCTGAGATGCAGTTCGCAATCTTAATTAAATCAATTCAGCCACGTCTCTGTCTCTTCTTCTGGATGTGCCACTATGTGCAGGGCAGATGCAGACATTGCAGACTTGACACGTCCACAGCTGCATCTGAAACTAAGGGCTAAGTCAATAGTCAATACATAGTAGGTCTGGCTATGGCCATGGTATGGTACTATGGTGTTGGTGTCGATGCCAGGGTAGATAAAAAAATATGTTTGTTGGGTGTGCTCACTCAAGAGCTTCCACGTGATTCTATTTTGGTTTTACGTGACAAGTTCAAGTTGCACAAAACTACTGATATTATTATACCACGTAAAAACCCCTTTCTAAATTCTATATTCGAAAATTGTTTCAAAACTTGAACAATTTCTTAAAATGTTTTCAATATTATTGAAAATTTTAAATATTTCATTTTCGTTACTAATAATCATAGTGGTTGTCAGTTGCTTCGTTTTATACAACTGCGCAGCATTCAGATAATACAGTGACCCAGAGTAATGTACCTACACTATTATTTGTATTCGGAAATTAGAACATTTTGAAAATAAGGAAACAGGCTCAGATTTCCAACTTATAATAATGTTGTAATAAGGTATATAGCACTTCCATAATATTAAAGGTGCCATGAACAAATAGATAAGTAGGTAGCTGCCTACACATCATATGAGGACAGTGAAAATCACGTTATGCTTCTACTCATATACTCACACTCCATCCGCATCCGCCGCGCCGTAGCCTATCTTCATCCTGAGACTCTCTCTCTCTCTCTGACAAATAATGGGAAATCCAATGGCGTTGAAATTGGAATTGGCCAGGGCCAGACTGGGAAATTGAAAAGATATGTGCGGAGTTTGTATTAGTGGGTGAAGTAGTAAGTGTAAGATTAAAAGGAGAAGTTTCGAAAAGAGTGCTTGTCTACATACACATTATAGTGACCCTGCCTGTAGACAGTAGACTGTAGACAAGTTCGTATATCTACATCCAGAGAGTGGATCCATCCATTTCAGTGGAGGCTCGCAATAAATGGGAGAGTAACACTAACAAGGGAATGGTTTCACATGTTACCCGCCAAATTCAAAACCTGCCATCCAAAAAAATCAGGCTAGTTTTAAATAGCATAGATCCAAAGTAACTCGACCGCATTTTACGTTTTTCGGTCACAGTGGCCCGCCAAAGTATAAAAAAATTCAAATTTTGAATTTTTGGCACCCTGTAGCTTCTACATTTATGACCCGATTTTGACGAAATTTGGTTTTTTCTTATCCTTAGACGGTTTTCTAAAAAGTGATTTCAGGATTTTTCAAAATTCGAAAATTTTCATTTTTTTGAAAAAATCGACTTTAAAAAGTGGGCCTCAAAAGTTTAATTTTTTTGCATTTTTTTTTAAAAAATGAAAATTTTCGAATTTTGAAAAATCCTGAAATCACTTTTTAGAAAACCGTCTAAGGATAAGAAAAAACCAAATTTCGTCAAAATCGGGTCATAAATGTAGAAGCTACAGGGTTCCAAAAATTCAAAATTTGAATTTTTTTAAACTTTGGCGGGCCACTGTGACCGAAAAACGCAAAATGCGGTCAAGTTACTTTGGATCTGTGCTATTTAAAACTAGCCTGATTTTTGTGGGTGGCAGGTTTTGAATTTGGCGGGTAACATGTGAAACCATTCCCTTGTAAGTAAATGGAGAGAAGACTCTGAGAGTCGCCTCCTCTCCATCTCCATCTTTTTGTAGCCAGAGAGTGTTCTACACTTCCATTTTAGTGATTAGTTTGCTCAAGAGAAGGAACGCCAAGAATGAATCAAGGCTCTTTTCGGCTTGTTCACAATGTAAAAGTGTTCAACTAAGTAGGCACTACAGTCTTGGGAGACGGACGGATATACGCATATACAGTATGGATGGGTCTACAGTGCAGTATGTAGTGCACCCAGCGCACGTTTGATGTGGTGATGGTGCTTCTGGATTTCTTGTAGTGTGCTTCATGAATGGAACGGGAAGGAAATCGGGATCGGCGTCGGTTTCGGTTTCGGTCTCGGCTTTGGCTTCGGCTTTCGGCATCGGCATTGGCATCGGCGTCGGCACACTCACTCAGTCCGTGAATATGAGGCCATGGCAAAGATTCAGAGTCAAGTCGAGCCTTTTCTTATTTTCCTTTCTACTTTCTCTTTTCTCAACAGCATTTCTTCGTCTTCTTCGTCTTCGTCTTCTTCTTCTCATTCTTCTCCGGTGCAATGTGTGGAGTCGTCTCTCTCCGTGGATAGTTATTTGTGAGAGTGACTGAGTGCGTGCATTCAAACATAACCAAACCAGACCAAAGGAAACTAACGCCAATCCTTGCTCATAGGCAAAGACCAAGAGCATAGCCATATATCCCCTATGTTTTTCCGTGTGTATTCAAAGCAATTTACTTGTCTCTCTTCTCGGAGTAGGATGCCGTGCCACGCCACACAGACAGAGACACAGTGGTGGCCAGTGCCAGTGCCAGTGAAAACAGACAGTCACGTCATATGTATGTATATACCCATCTTTTAACAAACCGCCGCCACCTACACTGCATGAAGATAGTACGGACTACGGACGGGGAAGGGGTTAGCTGAAAGGGAAAAAGGAGATAGGGACAGCGAGAAGAAAAGATAGGCGAGAACAAAAACTGGAGATATACAGTTGTACATAAGTAGCATGGGATGAAAATATATATTATCTGTCCGTCTGTCTCTCTGTCTGATAATACTCATAGCTGAGAGAGAGAGAAAAAACGGTGACTACTACTACTACACTACTGCGGGATGAGTATAAGTAAGAGAGTAGTAACTCATTCTGGTCCCAGCTTTCATTCCCACAGCGGTCATATTCCATCCTCCTCCCGACTGACTTTCCCTTGACAAACAGAAACACACGTAGAGCATCTTATATCAGAGTCAGACACTCGCGTTAAGTAGCTTGTAGCTACAGCCTGGCTCATTCACATATGAGCTGATAACGGTAACCATATGTATATGTACCTAGGTATATTGCATGAAATGGGGAAAATTTGTTGGCGCTGTCGGTGTCGGTCTGGGTCCTATGTCACTGCCACGCGGCAGGGCTTTTTCCTCACAACGGTTTCCATTCGAATTCGAATACGACTTCAGCTGCAATACAGATATGCACATACTAACGCTAATCACAAGAGTACAAAAATGTACCCTGCTTCCCACTCCCGTTCATTGTCCTTCACTCAGCTAAACGTTCGCAGGACATAGGCGAATTTGAATTTGACATGGAATGCAGATGAATCTTCTCATATGCACATTAGTATGTATGTAAATACGCTTGTTGTACAATAGCATTGGTAGTCAAAGGGGTTTCGAATTTACTATTATAGTACTTTTATTAGAATGTTGCACTCCGTAGTGTATAAGCCGAGGCCACCCGCACTGGCCCCATGGCGTACCTAGAATTTGCTTCCCATGCTGTTGTATTGTTTGAAATTTATTTACTCCATAACAGCTGGACTGACGCTCCTTGTTTTTGCCGTAGTAGTGTTTGCTATAGTGTGGGCGTACGTCCTTATTTACAAGTGCCGGCAGAGTTTATTCTTTCATTCCAATTTCAAGGTTTTCCCCAAAAGTGTTCTCGTCCAACAAGCGCTGCAACTGCAACTCTAGCACCGGGACCGGTACCGAGCCCGGGACCGACGCCGGTAGTCAGTCGTCGTCGGATTTAGATTTTCGGATTGTTGGAGCCAAGGCTGAGTGGGCATGGAATAGTGGGAGTGGAAGCGGACGGAGATATAACTGAACTTTTATCTTGTATGTGAATGAATTGGAAGGGACATGGAGAAATCGACTGGGACATGAAATTTGACAGTAACTATGCACAACGACGTTGATCCGGGAAATAAAACTCACGCTTTTTCATCCACTAACACAGCCACATGCATCTCCATTTATAAACTGATACAGATATTTCCGGAGTCCGACCTCGGCTCCAGAAGGGTTTATAAGTTGAACAATGCGTCCGCTGGATTTCGATTTGGAGCCCAATGTGAGAGGCGACATTTATATGGAAATGGAAAAAAATAGTTTGTTTTGTGTGTGTTCAAGTTTTCCCAGTCCCTGTCCGCAGCAGCAAATCATCAGCTGACCCACAAATATCTAAAGGAGAGTCTGCCTCTCTGACTATAGTGAGGCCTTTGAACTTCCTATGCGACAGATTTACAAGCACTGACATAGATAAGGGCTGTAGAAAATAGAAACAGAAAAGGGGAAGGGAGATGAGCTCGGACTTGTGGCTATGGAATTGTGTTTCAATTGTGTATTCAAGTGAAATATAAACGCATTATTATCATTGTGAAACTTATGATAAATAGAATGCAAAACTACCAATAATTATTTGTTAAAAAAAGGATATTATTTTGGATTATTTTGTTTGGTATTATAATGTGCTGGATTGCTTTAATTTTAAAGGCACTGCCACTATCATTATTCAAAGCAATTTGATTGGAAGCAATTCCAGTAATAAAATTATTAAAATAAAAAATTTCCAGTTCGTTAAGTTGAACTTGATCTATGCAACATAACTGTGCTAATTAAAAAGCTTCTGGCTTTTATTCGAAATATTTTTTTTTCATGACATCAGGCCTGACAAACAACTGGGAAGGTTAACATTTTTGTAGTTAAATATTTTAAATGCAATCTTTCAGTCATACCGATATATACATACGATAGCCATCACGGCTGAGATCGCTCTGTCAGCAAATGCTTACACATTGAAACTAAGGAAAATACAGCGTCCTACGACTATGGCTACAACTACAGATATACAGAACAGAATAAGGGAAAAGACAAAAACAACAAAATAGATTTTTTTTTCTGCTCTGTGTATTCAGTATTATTTGGAGCATGGAATAGCAATCGGGATCGGGATCGGGATCGGAATCGGAATCGCAATCGGAATCGTACAGCCCTTCAAGACACTCATAAATCTTGTTTTGGCGAGGCCTTGAAAAAAAATAAACGGGATGAGTACATTGGAACGTAGAGGAAAGATATTTGAAATGAATTGAATGATATATTATTTTTCTCAGATTCCAGGATTTCATTTCAGCCTCTGTACTATTTGTTTCTTTCCTCAGCCCTAAAATCTATTTTTACCTCCACTATGACTTCTCCGCGACTATCTCAGCCGCAGTCCGAATCCGACTGTCCGAAACCAAAACCAAAACCCCGATCAAAAAGCCAGAGTATAGAAACTTGATAAAATAGAAAAGAATAGAACCCTATACATTATTACATTCTTATTCATTCAGTTTGTATGTAGTATCTCTATTTTGCCAATTATTTTTCATTATGGGAAATTTTATCTTATCTTATTACAAGGTATGTTAAGTGCATTACCAGATTCAAAAGCCAGCTAAAGTTTAAAATGTTTAAATTTTGATTTCCCTTTAAGTTACATCTGATTTTTAATAACATTATTTTTTAGACTGCTATGTAATAAAAAGCATCGTGGATATTTTAAACCTTTTCAGTAATTTACAATAATTCTGAGCGCTTTCTTCTGGTTTTATTTTTATTTCGATTTTAATGTAATCCCCAGCCCAGGAGCAACAGAAAATACTGAAATGAGTTAAGTTGGTGAGTGAAAAGGTGAAAGAAGGCTAAGCGCCATGTCAAGGTTGATGGTTTAATTTTAATTCTAAAAAGAAAATGTTAGAATTATTGAAGAAAATCCTTTTCTACTCATCCTTCTAATAATTGTTTCTTCCCATGTCTATCCAACCTTGGAGTTCTATCAATACAATTTATCTCACATCTCACAGCTTTGAGTATTATATTCCCACGTGTATTGAGGATAGATTTAGCACTCTACGAATACAACAGCAAAAAAATAGAATTTCATGTGGCTTATTCTATGAAATCCTTTGGATTTTTGTCTCGAGGATTGTTTATTTTTTTCTCCTCTGTCTACATCTCTCCTTCTCCATCTTCGTCGTCTCTGATCTAAAAAGTAATTACTACCACTATCAGAACTGGAACAATCATGGTATTTTGTATATGCAGTCACCTTATTGTGACATGTTTGCCACAACGTCTCAAAAAGCAAAGAAGGTATGTGCAATACACAAATGCAATTTAGGCTTCAATTTGGATGTGAAATTGATGCTTAATAATTAAGCAAGGGAACTTCTCCATGTGGTTTGGATTTCATGTAAGACGGTCATGGAACAAACGGTTTGAAAAACAGATGAAAAAGCAATACCTGAGTATAGTAACGGTAACAGGTATACCTAGCATTTTATACTGTATAAAAGTAATTAATCAATGTGATGATTGAGCAAAACATAATATCGTGAGTGAAGAATCGAAATGAGTGGTATTCATTTTTAGCTAGAAGCAATACGAGTAGTTTAAAAAAACCCGAAAGGAGATAAAATGCGTAAAATGTTGATTACATGGGTTTGAAAAGTGCTAAATTTTACATTTACATGTTTTTGAAAAGTGCAAAATTGTTCATCTACATGTTAAAAAAAAAGAAAAATGTTACATTTTTATACTTCCAACGCACCGTAACATTTTAATTCATTTTGTTGACATTAGGTTTGCCACATTTAGCTAAAAATTAATATGGGTCATTTTTTTTTCACTCACGATATGCGCCTAATAATATCATCGTATTTCTATAAAAAACATGAAAGTAAATTACTGCATGGCTTAATAATTAATTGCATACCGGTCTTTTCCTTTCTTTCAACATTATTATAGCAAATACATAGTTTAGATTTTTATTTAGAAAATAACTGTGTGCTCTTATGTAATTAGTAAAATAGAATTTAAACACATTTCACACAGATACTATCTTCTTTTTACTAATTTCATAAAAATGAGCTGTTTGACTCTGAGCTATGCAACTACATAAACAATAGAAAATGGAAATCGGATTAAGACATTGTAAACTGAGGAGCAGCAGTGCAAGCAGCACAGCGGTTTGAGTAAGGATTAAAGGGTTTGCAGTAAGCTACATAACTACTATTACACAAGTAGGAAATAGGAAGAGAGTGCGAATGGGACTGGGAATGGGGAAATAAACATTTCTGATTTCATCGTATTTGTCAGAGTGAGTTGCACTTGTAGTAGTTGCAATAAGTGTGTGTACAAGTGGAAATTGGTCGGCTACTAAATTTAGAATGCGGGCTTCCCTATATTCCTCCTTGTGTACTTATAAACAGGGAAGTGCTCGTCCTATGTACCTATATTAGTACTTATACAAGTAAAAGTACTAACGGTATAATTGACATACATGTATATGCATCTTAACTCTGAGCAGGCTGTGGCTGCGGCTGTGGACTGTGGTGATGGTGGGTAAGATGTGTAACAGTAACAGTAGTAGGAGTAGGATGAAGGGGAGGGAGGGAACTTTGTAATGGGATCATGATTGCTTCGCTGCCGTAGTACGTCTCCCTACGTTCCTCTCTTCCTTTCCTCATCGTCTTTGTTCTTGTTTTCTTGTTGATCCTGCCCGCACGGATTTCAATTCATCGGGATCCGGAGGGCCACCGGGGCTTGAGCTTTTAAACTGAAAGCGAAAACCATTGCGAGCCTTGGAAACCGAAACTAAAACCGAGACCGATGCCGATGCCGATGCTGAAGCTCTGAACCACAAACAGACGAGTAAACAACCTTAGAAGATATCTCGACCCAGCGAACTTGAAAATGTCTCTTCTCTCTATATTTATTATCAGCCTGTCTGCCATAGGCTTTCTCTCTGTTCTGTTGCTCGATTTTAGATGAAAACTACAACCATCTCCTACTGCCTATTCCCGAGTACTCGATGGTGTATCGGATCTGTAGTTTTCTTCTTACTTGAAATGTGAACAAGTTCTATATAGTTGATCTCTATCTGGATGTCGATGTCGATGTCGACCTCGATAGTCTTACGATTCGAATCAGAGCCCTTGTTGATAATTTCTTTGTCTTTTCGAGTGGATCTAAAAAAAAGACGGCATATACTTCTTCGTGGTGGTCATGGTTATATGCAGTCGTAGTAGCGTTATAGTCAATTGTGATTGTCGTAGTAATAAAAATGATCTTCTCAGTCAGTTCACCTCCTCCTCCTCCTGTATATCCACCATCGAAGCCGAAGCTCATCCGCATCGCTCTCTCCTCCTCACTTTCTATTTCACAGTTGAAAACTTTTAAGAGTTACATAGAGACAATCCATGCGTGATTTTTGTTATTTGAACTTTTCATTATATTTGATGCTCTAGTAATTTTACACATGTTTCTTCATCCTTCATACGTGTAGTTCTTTCCGTTCGTTTCGTTGTGGTTTCTCTCTCTAATTCCAGAGGGTTTTTTTTCATATGACTTTGGATTAGCGAAATTGGCAACTGCTTGCTCTGTCTAGCCTTTGCCATTTTATCCGAAAGGAGAGTATTTATTTTTTGCAAAAACTTTGGTTTCTTGTTAGCTTTTCCTTGCGTGTTTGAGTGACACGTGGTGGAGGGGGAACGGCAGACGAAGAAATAACATGGAGAAAAGTATAGGTATTTAAAAAGAAGTGCAATGATTTCTTTTCGTGATAGCCCCGCCTCATACTCTACATATAGGATTTCTATAATTGATCTCAACCTGTATAGAAGCCCGTACCTACACCTACTCTCGCTCTTTATTATTATTGTGGTGCATGTTTCATAAATCACAAACTGTATAGTATCCATATCCATAATTAGATTTTGTCAAGCACATATATATTCATCTATTTTTATTTTCTACTCAAAAGAACCCCTTCCCACGTTTCAGCTCTTTGTTTGTAATTATATTTATTTGTTTTTTTTTTCTGTCACGCCCATACCAGTAAACGCAGGCCATATGTAATATGTAGTGAGACGAGGGAATATTTCGGAATATCAGTATAAATCGAAATTCGAATCAGGATTTGACGTAAAACTTGAAATGTATAGAGTAAAGGAAAAATATTGTACCTAGTAGGTTTACATTTTTATTTTATATAGATATAAATATTCGTTTGGGTTCTAGTTCTATGTGGATTCGAATCCGGGTTTAGGTTCGAGATCGGTTTAAGGTTTTTTTTTCGGGCGGCTCGTGACGATTAGCCGCCTTAATCATGATCTACGGTTTTTACTCCTCGCTTCATATATAATTTCTCTGATCGATTTTCCCCATGGAAAAGGAGAGAGAGAGAGAGAGAGAGGCAAGATTCATAGTTTTCAACAAGGTATCTGATCAAACGTCGAATTTGTTCCCGGGAAAACAAGAAAGTTGCTTTCAACATCTCAATTTATGGGCTGCTTTTTTTTGGAACTCATATACAGATATTTAGACTGGAGTTAAATGGGAGATTATAGGAAACTAATAGGGACATAAAGTTGTGAGTTCCAGCATTCAACATCTCCGACTCTGTGTAATTATATCAATATATTTCTATATTATATATGTAGGTATAGGTAGATTCCTACATCTGGACACATACAAAAACTACCATCAAAACCGGTGCCGGTGCCGGTGCCGGTAACGGTGCCGGTAGTAGTGGTAACGGAACTGCGTACGTACATAGCACATATCAGTCTTTGTAGGGAATGCGGAAATACTATTCCAACCAAAGTAGTATAGTCAAAAGCTAGAAATTCAGTATAGGGCAGAGGAAAGGATGGAGATTGAAGGCAGTTATGGTATGGTATGGTTATGGTTATAGTATAGTTATATCAGCTGTTGGCTCCTTCAGAATTGGACGGTTTGGGAGGGTGATAAAAAACAAAAAAAAGCTTTCTTTCAGCACATTCAATAAGCGATTGAAAGGAAAGATGAAAGCTGAAGATTAACTATAAAGCCAAACAGACGATTAGTCTACTTACATATGGAGTCTCTCCGTCTCCGTAGCCGTAGTTTGTCTCTACTCAGTCAGCAGCAGTGTGCATACCCACGTGGTATGCTGTCCGTATTCCGTATGTATGCCCCATTCGACTAACGGTATTGACAGGGAACGCTTCTATGCATACCCCGCCACTAAGGGTACACATTTGTGGATGGGAGGAAGCCTACATATGAAGGTACGTATGTACGTACCCTTATACATAAGATACCTCGACAAAGACTGAGCGGAGTTGAGTTGAGAGAGTTCTTAACTAACCTCTGAAAGAACTAACAAGATCTTTCTGGGAAGATAAGAGGACTGAGAAAGTAATGGGAAAATTGGAGTTAGTCGTCTAGACTATAGGAACTAGTCTTGAGTACTAGTGAATGGTGTATGGTGAATTGGGAATGGTGATGTTGAATGGATGGAAAGAGATGCATGGTCGTAATGGCTACTCAAGCCAGGAGTCTTGTAATAACAATGACATAATCGGCGATCATGGCAACTCCCCGAGTGTCTCAAAAATCTTTATCCTATGTGTAACCGTAACTCAAGGAAGAAACTCTCTCGTTCCAGGACCGGGACCAGGACCGGGACCGGGTCCGGTAGCGGTAGAGGCCCTCGTCCACCAAAGGATAGTAGAGACGCACATATCACCATTTTGACTTTATTAACGAGGAATCCATTTTTGGATTTGTATGAGCAAATTTACTACCTCCCCATCGAATGGGCTTTGACCATCCGCTGGTCCTGGTTCTGGGTTAGGGTCCTGTCCATGCATAGTATGTGGGGTAAGTAGGTAAGTGAGTACACTCCACATGAATTCTGAGTACATACTACATTGTTATGCGGGGTCCTTTATTTTTTGGCGCCATTACTTTCCCATTTTTCGAGGGTGTCAAAATCAAGACACGATTACAATCAAGATTTTAATGTGTGTGTCCCTTTCCTTTGTCCATCTCTATCACTTTCCCTCTTTTATGTCTTACAACTCCTTTTACAACTTGAAAACTCCAACTCGAAACTTTCCTTTTATCCCTTCAAGATGAACTACCGTGTACACAATATATTGAAACTAAATTACTCATAGTGCGTATATGTATGAAGTTCAGGAGTAATTGAGCCTTAGAAAAGGACATGCAGTGTAGGTGTTACAACTTTAAGGTTCTATACTTGTTTACAAAGTGTTATATGTATTTGTTACTTACAGTTCATGTCGACATGGACAGTGGTCACGAGGGGAGTGCTCACATTGTTATTGTAGGTTTCACAGCTCAAGTCTGCGTGGAGGTCGGAGCGGGCGAGGATGGAGATGGTGAGCTCGTTCTTCATTAAATTGCTTACATCATCGAAGTAGTCACTGCTATCGATGAGTTTACCATTTCGGTACCAAATCACTCGAGGCAAGGGCTGGCCTGGAAGTTTACAAAAATAAAAATAAATAAAAATATTATCATTATTAATGATTTCAATATTATTTTCTAATAATTAAAATTATTTTAATTAGCGTGTTTGAGATTTAGCATTGTTGACTATATTCTTCTTGTATAACCACCGGCACCGGCGTCACCGGTGCCATTAATTACATCTGCCACACAGAAATTACCTATTAACATATTCCAGCAAAGAAGCTTATCTATTGTACTTACGATTAGTTAGTAAATAATTATTGCTGGCGTCAACGTCAGAATGGTAAAGGATTTACTTAGTCAAAGGCACACTCCAACTTCCCACGTAAAAGGTTACGAAAAAAACAAGTTTAAACTTACAAATTAAAACTTGAAGACAAGTTTGAATTTTGAATTCCGATTGCGACTTGCATATTTATATGTGTATTATAAAACATATTATGTATTTGGAACTAACAAGAGAAACCCCCCCCCCCCTTGGGTGTTGCGCTCCGATTCAAAAACAAGTATCTACAATTGATTGATTTACCGAGTGTGTACTACAACTCTGAAACATTACAAATGTAAAATGCGTCGTTTGTCTACAGTTGCCCGCCAAAGTTTAAAAAAACCATGTTTGAACTTTGCCGCACTGCTGCTTCTACAATATTATTCCGATTTTTGAAACAAATTGAAGTTTTGTGATTTGCAGAGCATTGTCTAGAAAGGAAATACGCAATTACAACTCGTCTGTGAAGAATAAAAATAATTCATATCCATTTCCATCTAAGATTAAATGGCTTGTTTTTATAGAACATATTTTAAATATTAGAATCCTAAAAGCACATAAATAGAACATTTTGTAATTTTCACAAACATGTTATTAGAATATTTTGTGCTTTTCAAAAAGATGTAGATATACAATTTTTTCCACTTTTTAAAAACATGCAAATATAACATTTTGGACTTTTCAAAAACATGTAAATAGGACATAATACACTTTTTTAAAGCTCGCAGTTAACACATGCAACACTATGAAACTGTACGCTACATTTATCATGGTTAGGCAAAGTTAACGCAGTCAGATAGTCCGAAAATCAGATCACCGAGTTTTATATTTGTTACATTAATTTCAAGACCACTACATCTAAATCCAATCTTTGAGTCCATGCAAAATACTATCAAAATCCTGATTTAATAGAAATGTATCAGTTTCACCGTGATAATCATCACCATAGGGAAGTGTAACGAACAGTATAAGTTGTTTTTCTACAGTAATACATAGTATGTCCGATTCCTAACACCTGTCTGTCTGTCTCCGCACTGCATACTGTAATTCAAAAGTACGTAGGATCCTACTAAAATCTTACAGGCAGTAAAGATTACCGTCATCTGTATTCATTGTACTCCTGCTCCAGCTTCAGAGTCACTTGAAAATCCGCTTATTGTCCACGTTTATATTATACACGGCGGAGTTGGAGATTGTCATTGTGAAGCGACCAGGAGGAGCAGCAGCAGTTTTGGCAGTATTGAAACTGAGAAGATTACAAGAAAATGGGAAAGTAAATACCAGATGACTTACATTCCTACGCATGTTGCGCCTCGCTGCATAACAAGAGAATGGAGAAGAAGGACAGAGTGAAGAAAAAGACGAGATAGAAACTGAGAACAGAAAATAAAAAAATAGGCGAAGAAGAACGCAATAGGAGGATGAAGGAATATAATGGATGGAGAGAATATAAACAAATACTTGAAGCTATATATGCCCTGTCGTGGATACCCAGAACTAAGACAAAGTAGCTATGCACTATTCAGTACTCCTACTCCTACTTTCCTATTTTACGAAGATACATTCGAAAAAACCAAGAACCAGAAGTAGAAACAGAAACAGAGAAACTGAACAACCTCCTCGAATTTTTTCCTTTTCATTTTTTTTTACTTTCTCACCCAGCCAAAGCCAAAGCCAATGCCAATAGAATACTGTGTAGAAAGGAAAGAAAACTCACATTCCCATCAGAAATAAATCCGCTGTGTAGCGGATTGTCTTTTTCACATGTCTGGCTGGACTCTTTTTCTTTCTCTCTCTCTCTCCATATCCGTTTCTATTGGACTCAGGATGAGCAGGATCTTCTACTTTATTTTGCCGTGTACAGAACAGAAACAGAGCACAAAGATGATGCTGCTGTATAGCTACTACTGGGAGTGGCATTCGTTCTGAATCTGGTGCTGGTACTGGTACTGGTATTTCTTCTTTCTTTTTTTTACAGATCTTCCTCATGTCTCAAGAAAATACTTGCATTTACTCTTACAAAGCTTTCACTTCCTCACAACGACACCAACCATTTCAATCTACAATTACGTAGGTGCTCCTCTCCGTCTTCGTATCTTCCTTTATGTACGTAGCATTTCATGAATGGTATTTATGTATCTCTCTCACGACACTCAGCTCAGTCTCATTCTATGTCAATGGGGCATTTTACATTTACTTGACTCGGCCTGAAACCGTAGCACTGGAGATGGGAAGAAGAGAGGACCATGCATTGCCACTTTCACCGCTTTGAATGTAATGTACTTACATATATACACGCACACGGACACGGAAGATAGAAGCACTTTTGCTTTCTTTCTCACTCTAAGAGCTTTGACTCGATTTCACTGGAGTGCTACACATATTATATAGGCTCCAGATTTCAAGTCCAATAGAATGCAGGACACCACACTAACACTTTCCAATCGCATTTTACATTCTTCCTTTCTCATTCTTGTGAAAGTGATACAATCCTCAATTTTCTCAACGAGTTTCTCCTTACCATTCTCTCACTCTTTCTACGATTTAGATTTTCAGATTACATCAATACGACTCAAGTCCAAGTCAAAGTGAAAGTCAGAGTCAGAGTCAGCCATCCTCCAAAAAAACAAGGGCAAAGTCTGTACAGAATTTACTACTATAAGGAACTAACGTAAATATATGGGTGAAAGTGCTAGTGCTTGAAATACCTGTATGTAGCGGCTACTACTTTTCACGTATGGGAAGAGGTAAACATTTACAGAGCTGTGCACTGCAATTGCTACTAAATCAGGACCAGGATCCTGGAACTGGACTGTGAGAATCAACGATATAGAAAATAAGAACGTAGGATAGGTCGAATAAATGTACATGGCTGCTCAGACTGACTCAGAGCACTTATGCACACTTGCGATTAACAATATGGATTCGACTTTTAGTTTTATTTTTCGGCATGGTACACACAGTCACTACTTTCTCTCAATCTCCGTACCGTAGCATACGGTAAGGTACATATATGACATGGCTCGGTCCAGGAGCATTATTATGTGGGTTCTTTGAATTTCAAGTGAAGTGTTTGAAAGAGGCCAATATTGCGAACCACAACCGCAAGTAAGAAACGTTATCAAGAACGTCGACAGCTCTCACTACGGCAACCGAAACGGCTACGGCATCGGCTACGACCACGACCACGACATTGCTGCTACTACTACAACACAACTTTCTATTTGTTTTGTCAAGAAATTTTTTTAGCAACTTCACAGACATAGAGAGTAAAACAAGTAGGAGAAAGTTTGGTTGGTACATTAAGTGCAGGTCTGTAGTTTTGTAGCTAAATGCATATGTACACAAGTCTGCACGGATGGTATATAATGGTCCTCATACAATGCATGTGCTGTAGTAGAGGAGAATCTATACAATGGAAACGCAGCATCCTTCGAGTATTTTGACATTTAATCATGGCTTCACGACTAAGATCATTTGTCATTTTTATCATTTTTATTTTGGGAGAGATTTCTAGCTACACGACTATAGCTACAGGGGTAGTAGAACACAGTCAGAGTAGTAGTATGTCATTTTTGCTGCTGATGTAGCAAATTTTGACACATATAGATAAGTGCAGAGCGAGTTGACAGGACAGACTCAAAGTTTATGACGTCACACCGTAGAATTACTATAACTATTCTACCACTCAAAGTCCTGATTTGAGATCTTCATTTGTATGTATGTGCAAATAGGAAAAGAAAACAGTGACGAGATGCCATTATTTAAAAATCATTTAATAATAATCGTTAAATCTTATTACTATTAATTTACAGACTTCTGCAACTCCAAAATTCTATAAAATGGAAAAACGTCCAACGTATTGACTGTGGAAAATTATGCAGTATTGCTGGTACAGCTGAATTATTGTGCAATTTTTCATCTGCATTTGCAATATATATATATACGAATTTAAAGATGGCCTAAATTAAAGTTTTTATGCTATTATAATTCTCATTATTATTCTTGGACTATTTGCATTGTAATAAATTTCAATTTCTAACAAAAATAGAGCAAGGCGGAATAATGTTAGTATCCATTAGTTTAGTTGAAAAAAAATGAGCAAAATGTCTCAACATTCAAAGTTGGTACTGAAATTAGTGTAGGCTATGCTATGGTTTAAGTATGTTATTTGCTATTGGGGTATGTAATGTAAATAATGGATATAGTGAAATATTCAAAACTATGTCAAGCCTAGCCAAGCAGAGAGAGAGAGAGAGAGAGAGGAAAGAAAGGCTTAATTCAATTTTGAATTTTTGGCAACTGCAGAATAGCAGAAATGCATGCCTTAATTTTTTTATACTTTTTTAAAGTGGAACATGTAATAGGGATTTTTCCTATTATTAAAATAGAGCAACATCCGTAAATATCACGTTACATTCCTTTATTTCTAAGTTCCCGCTGGTGCCGTACATCCTTTAAAGCTCCACGCATGTCTACATGTTATTCTGCTGGATAATAAAACTCAAATTTTTAAATTTGTTTTTATGAGATTTAAAAATTGCGACATACACAGGTTCGTATTATATTGTGCATCTTCTATGTACTTTGAACCTTTAGTATAGTACCGAGATAAAATTCGATTAAAACGATGTCCTTGATAAGAAAAGTGATCTGTAGACAAATTAACAAATTTTTGTTTTCGTTTTTTAAGTTAATGTTTTACGAAAGTACTGGGATGGGAGTTGTCCTGTTTACCCCCCACTTCTTGGATCCGCACCTTCTATTTTTGGCTAACAAAGTATATGATACTCTAGTTTTTGTGACGATTGTTTTCATTCTTGGAAAAAGTAGAAAGTAAAATCTACTACGTCTTTCAAACACCGTCAACCCACCCTCTGTTCAGCTTCAGATTAAAAAAAAGCTATTAATATCCCATGAAGTCATTGCCATTGTCATTTATTTGAAAACGAGAACGCTAAAGAGATATGAGATATTGAAAAGCCTGAGCAAATGTTGGTGGCAGTGCAATTTTAAGATCCGTTTTAGTCATGTTTGAACATGGAAACCGAAATACTCACAATGAGAACGAGGTAGAATCAGGTAGTGGAACATAAGTAATATAGACGTACCTCCGACTCGGAACATTAAAGTATCTCTGGAGTCTCAAACCGTCACATAGGCGTACATACCATTGTATATGTATATGTATAGGAGTCACGCAGAAGGGGTGAGAGGGAGATACAGCGATCAGCCGTTACCGCAAGAATAACGCCTTATTTTTTGCTTCCGCTGACATAATAATGTTTTCCTTTATTACCAAAACAGCTCTGAATTTCTTATTTCGTCTCGTGAAGCCACATTAGGCGTGCTGCCTTAAATTGAGATTTTTATTTATGCAATCCCAGAGTGCTGGTGTTCTCTGTATGCATGCCTTACAATTGTATGAAGTAGCAAGAATGTATATAGTGCAGCAGGGTGTATGTCTCTCCTGTCTCTACATCACATTGGTTCCCATTATAAGAGTCTAGATACATAGGAGAAAGTTATCATGGGCAGACAGTAGACACAGTCGACGCGAAAAAGAAAGTGGAAAGTAAAGCAGCGAGAAGAGATAAAAAAGGAAATTCATGTTCGGATAAAACAGCATGGAAAAGCACATTTTCCTTTTCTCAGAGACCTTTGAAATGTTTCTATGTGTGTGTGGTGAGAAAAAGTTTTTCTCTCCCATCCATTTCATTGTGTTCTCGCAAGCTCCACGCAAATAACTCTGCATACACTCTGTCAAATACCCCTTGCCTTCCCATGCTGTTCAATGTACATATTACAAATATGTATTTAGGTACATAAGAATCAACGTTTAATGCTTTCTCACTCCCACAGTGTAACTTTGTTAGTCGGAATCGAAATGGCATAAGAATTGGGACGAACAAATTTTTATTCTTGTGAAATGATGGGCATATTCTACATACTACAAAAAGACAAACTTGCGTACATACACCAGTACTTACATCACGTAACAACATTATCCATACCCACAGTATAGTATTCCAATAACTACACTGATAAACCTCATCCAGATAGTTTCTTCTCAATACACAAAATATTATCCTATTCAAAGATACAGATGCACTCTCACCCTTCCATTTACCTTACATACTATTCGGAAATAATTCAGCTCTATATAATAAAAATATGGACAGACTCTTGCTGCACCTATATAGTGATATATTTTAACAGATTCAAAACCCATTTCCTTTTTGTCATCTTACGCCCATGTCAAGAGCGCAAGAGACGACTTTCACATGCACATATTTTGAATATGTAGGATCAAAATGAGAGAACTTTCTCTTTTTTTGTAGTTTATCACCCAGTTTACAAGGAATTGAAGCATGCACAGTAGACGTATTTACTCACCATTTACCTCACGGTCACGGTTCACGTTCACTCATGATGGCAAATATGTGTGTAGTCAATTTTGAAATCAGTCCTAATATTAATGACTTGTGTAGGGGGAGTTATATACAGGTTTGAATTTAGGAAGTAAAATGTAGAAAATGTAAAATACACACAATCATTCAAAGGGCCCACAAAAGGACAGAACGTTAGCACATGGGGCATTAAAAAAATTCTAGAATTATTATGGAACTACATTGTAAGTTATAACTGAGTTTCCCATCTTTTTCAACTTTCTATTTTTTTCTCTCTCTCTCTCTGTTTACTTCCATTTTATTATGAGACGAAGTCTGAGAAGGAAAGCGGTAAAGGAAAGGACGAATTTACTTTTGTCTATAGAACTGGGGAAAGTGGAGAAAGTAGTAGAAAGTAAAAATAAGGCTCAAAAACAGACTAAGAGGCGGATAGGAAACGAGAAAAGGAATTCGTACATTTCATCATATTAGCAAACTTTTTCCAGAGTTTAGGTCGTTAAGCAATTGTTTATCTTCTTGTGTGCAAAGTGCTTGCGTATGTTTTGCATGCTTATATAAACTCACAAAGTTTCTCTCCTTTTCTAAAGTCATAGTCATAAAAACAGGTTGTGAAATAATTTCAAATTATTTCTTCCTTACATGAAAAATGCTAAAATATTACAATTTTGATTGCTATTTTTAGCCTAAACATAATTTCTTGACTGCTTCAAAGACAGACACACACTCGTAGCATATAGGGAAGAGAATGGAAAATTGAATAATGTTAAATTAGGGCAGACTCTTGAACTACAGACAAACGTAACAGAAAAACACACTGGAGATAAATTGAGGGAAATTAAAATATTTATAACAAGATATTATGTACACATGGATCCACATCCGACATCCACTTTTTGCTTCTGCTCAGCTTTAGTGTGTGCGTGCTTGTGTGTGGGAGTGTGGAGAAAGTACATCGTAACCAAGTAAGATTGCTACTATACCACATACTCCCGTTGAAAATGTAATAACAATATAAATAGGGAGTAATCTTGTTTTTTATGAGCATCTCAGAGGATTGAAATCGAAACATTCCTTGTTTACAAGCTATATAATACTTCTTCAATGGCTCTAACATCCATCTCCATAGTTTAATTTCTATCAAAATAAGAGGAGAGAGGACTCAAGGTCCAGGCTTAAAAGACGCAATAAAATTTCATGCTCAGCTTCACAATGATTTAATTACAGATAAGTATTTATTCTCTTGAGTCATTCTCTGCCTCTAAAAAATATTCATATGGAAAGAAGCTGAAAAAAAAATGTAAATGGAGATAAAGGAAAAATTACAGGACCCCATAGAGTACTTTCTTTGCGCTCTCATTGTCTGTATTTTTAGCTTCAATAAACTTGTAAGAATGAACTAAATGGGAATCAAGTCCTAAACTAGAGTCAATCGTTTTGAGGCAGTCGGAATTAAAAATTAAAACCAAATTGATTTAAATAGCATTTGGTTTCTATGTAGGTAGACTACTTCAACATTACAAAAATGTTAACAAAAAATAAATCCAATTTAATTCAATTTATTTTGCATGTGAATGTGTAAATATAATATATTGCAATATAATTTGTGCATACAGTTCCGGTTTAATATCTATTTTAAATCCTAAAGTTAAAATAAGTTTTTTACAGTACTTGTATAGCTCAGGATTCTGAAGTTTCTGCAAAGTTTGTTTTTTTAAATTACTTTTTGAAAATCCAAAATAAAACAAAGCATATGTATTTTAATTGTTAAGTAATTTTTAAAATGTTTTTTAAAAGCTTTCCAAAATACTTTTTCCCATGTCGGATTTAAAAACTAATTCAAAAACGTTGCAAAATTTTATTAATTAGTTAAAAATGCGTTTACAAATTATTAATAAATTAATAAGTAACCTACCTCTTAAAGATGCGCAGTGCAATAATTGTATTTTTCCTCAAGTAACCCACAAAATTTTATTATAATAATATTTGACAACTAAAAGCGCATATATATTTTGCCTATTTAAAATTAAACTGCCCATTTTTTCTTTGATAACTCCAAACGTTTGTCATGCTTGCAAAATTTAGTAAATTCGTTTTGTAATGAAGAAATTAATACTTTGCAGTGATATGTACACACTAAGGTTAAAATCTATTGCATAATCAAGGACAAATTAATATTTTCTCTTCCGGACACTAGGAGATATTACGAAAACAGCAAATACTGTTGGTAACTTTCACTGGAAAATAAAAGCAGCCAAAGACCTTGCTTCATTGAAACTGAAGCTACATACGTCAGTGGCGTACGTTGCTTAACATGTTTATGAAAGGAACTCATATTTAAATTCAACAGTCGACCCAACATTTCGAAACCGAAACTTGCTTAGTATCGGAGAGATTGTAAGAACACCTCAAGGGTTTCATAACAAACGCTTCTACGTCCTTTTGCTAGTACCAGTGTTTGGATAGTCGTTGAATAATTGACTAGTTAAATACTATACCTATTAGTAAGTTGCATGAGGCCAGATTGAAATATTTTTTCAACGATCCCAGATTTAAGATGAGATTCCCATGATCACCCTCAACATGCATATTTCTTTTGGGAGCTACTTCAAAAACTGAGCCACAGACCCGGAAGTTATAAGAAGCCCAGGAAGTATTAGAAGAAATACGGTACATACGTACTGTAATTATATCATACATGTTTAGATGTGTACATCACCATCGCTACTCAACTAAACTCCCCTAACTCGTTGCAAAAGGCAACAGTGGTGAAATCCATTAATTGTTAGTAGTTCAGAGTAGCAGAGTAGTAGTGTTGGAAGTCTAACTGTAGGATTTAGTCTCGTATCGTGGGGTATAAGAATAGTTTAATTAGTTGTACTTCTAATTTAAATAACTATTGTAAAAGTCGTTTAAATTAATCCCAAAAACTTGTGTCTGCTTGTTCCGCATCTCACTTACAAAATCTCGTTGAAAACTATGCACATTACAAAGTTAAGTTGAAAACATCGAGTCTGAAATAAATACGAATGAGTCCCCATCGTCCACATCCGTATTTCATTCTATGCTACTGGTTACAATAGTGTCTAGTTTCTGGTTCAGGGTGGAATTGTTCTGTATTTTTGACAAAATTGTTTGGTTTGTTTTCGTCATTGATGGCTACGTTGTAAAGTTGTATGCAACTCCTAAACAATGAACAAAGCAAGCAATGTCGTTAGCAAAAAAGTATGCAAAATTACACGAAGTATCTCCAAGGCTGCATCTTTTGTATTCTACAAATCAATAGACTCAAGAGTCAAGGGAAATAGTTTAGAAAACTTTTCATTTGTCTGGCTCACACCTTTTGTAAGTAAAGTATGTAAGAATAATTTTAAAGATATTGTATTAAATTGTTACAACTTTTACACTATTAAAGACCCACGTACTATTACAAGGTATGCAATATATTTAAAAATATCTCAATTTTACTAAAGGTTTCAAATGAATATTATTCTGTTTCGAATTTCATTCCAATTCTATGTACAGCAAAATGGGAATCAAGTGAAAACAGTAGTGGTTTTAGAAATTTGGCAAGAGTCACACTGCATCGTTATATTTTGTTCTTTCTCCGTACAGAAAAAAATATGAATGTAAAATGTTTATAGTATCTAGTATTTTTACAACTTTAAAGAATAGCATCTTTTTGAGACACAAAATAAACAAAATAATAAGAGTGCTTTGTATTGTGTACGTAACACCACACTACTCCACTGTAGTTTATCAGTAGAGAGTAGAGAAGAACATATATGTGTATTTTTATTGCATTACTGTATTGTATTTCACTTGACAATAAAATGGAGTAGATCTTCACTGAAAAATAAAACACTGTAAATTCACTCTTAACTTTCTTCTCATGCTTTCATTTTCATTACATTTCGTTGCTCAAAAAATCTATAGAATCAAGTTAGGAGGCAGATTTGCTAAGGTTTGGCCTGGTCTGGTCTGACTTTGACTCCCAAGATAGGATAGGCTATATGAGTATGAAGGAAGATATGAAATGAGTGGAGCCATTCCTACAGCCATAACCATATTTATACATGTCAAATGCAAAGAGAAAGCTTTCTCAAAACACCAAAAACTACCAAAAACCAAACCTTGGCGTCGTTCCTTCGCGATGGCGTTGACTCTCGCGCGTTATTTCCTTTCTTCTGTCTTTCAAATAGAACAGTAGTAGTACTCTGCATTGTGGATATATATGAGTGTGTTTGTGTCTATATCTAACCTCGTTTGTAAACCGTTTCATGACAGCCTGAGAGGAAGTATAAACAAACAGTGGAGGTTATTTAGGAGGGATGAAAAGAAGCTAAAAATGGGATTATTGATGTTCACCATTAGTGAAGAAAAGACAGGGAGGCGAGGAGGCCAATATTGTCCCTGCACGTAGTATTCAACTAACTATTAGAGTACAAGTACATTCCATATACACTCTACGTCCTACATATTATTACAACATACAGTCTACTATCTTCTATATTCATAGCTAGATCATAAAGACAGTATCATACATTTCCCCCTTTGCTGCTTTTCTCTTTTGTGCTTTCTACTTTCTACAAGCTTAAATTTCTCTTAACTTTTCATGTTATATTTGGCAATGGCAGGAGTAGTTGTAGTAGTAGCTATAGGCAATGCACACGAATACTAAAATGTATATATCTGTATATGCTGCTATTCATTTTATATGCTCAAAAAAGAGAAAAGATCTCCGTGGATTTCTGCATCGGTATTCTGTGTTTACGATATTGCGATCCAATATTGAGAATTTCTATATCCTTCACACGATTACTTTTCTCTTCGTAGTTCCTTTTATTTACATTCAGATATGTATCTATTTACATAGGTACGTATGTATAATACTGACTTCGATTTCTATTATTCCTCTTTCCCTATTCAAACTTTAACTGATATACTTCTACAGTTCAATAAGTGTGCGTACTGTCACCATTTTCCTTTGGATTTCATTCCTAATTTCACTAAAGTCTTGAACCTCAGTTGAGACAAAGTAGAAAATAATACAATAGTTAAATATGTAGATTAGTAGTTCAACTTTTACTTTTACTTTCACTTTTACCAACACCACTCTTGTCACACAAGCACGCTGTCAATCGACAGAGTGAAATCCAGAAAATCTGGATGTTGTATAGGCTAGTACGTATGTATGGTGGTGTCATGCAAAATCGGTATGTATGTAAATATATCAAAGTCAAAGAAATCATTTGGGATCTAGATTCTAGGAGCAAACCAACACCAGGAACAGAACCAGAGACTAAGATCAATCTTAACCACAAATAAATACATATCTAAAATTGGTGAAAGTGACTGTACGGGTACGGGTATGCAGTAGATTGGAAAGTCAAGAGGAAAAAGAGGGAAAACCTCAAAGTAGTTAAATAAAAACATAAGAAAAAGCCGCAGTAGAAACCATTTTATATTTTGGAATTGAAAAACTCTTGCGGTGAATCTACAAGTAATAGGGAGTTGCAATTTTTTGAGTTGAGTTTTGGATTTTCCGTCTTGAGTTTTCACAGCAGTAGTTTTGGATAGGAAAGGAAGGAGTGAAAGACGCGGAAAAAACAAACGCTCACAGTTCCTTTCACTGAATGAGGATGGCAAAAGACGTCGGAGCGTCTGCTCTGCTGAACTCAATACTCGCTTTCTTTATTTCAAATCTCTTCCTTTTTTGTTTCGATTTTGGTTTGTAGATTGTGGGCTTTTGCATTGTAGTAGTTGGCATGATTTGAACTGAACCATTTTGTCTGACTAACTGAATAGAGATGAAAATAGTAACGCAACGGCGTCGTCCTTTCGTTTTATTTCTCATTGTATAGATGTAATGAATATATATTGGCTATACTGATATAGGGGAATAAAACCATATCCCATGAATTATATTAGCTGCTACATTCATAAATAACTATATATCACAACACGCTATATACCTATAGCAACAACCCTCATGGAAGAGAAAAAGGGAAATCACGAAATCCCAAGTCCTAAGAAATGAATTAGGGGATAAAAATCAAACAGTGTGTAGAGCTGAAGCAATAGATCAAAGGTCTAAGGAGCGACTCAGACAACTGCAACTAAACTAAAAATATGTAGAGCTTTTAAGTTTTGCAGGGTTTTATACATAGGTACATCAAAATTAGCTATACTTCTTTCACTTGCACTATGTCCATATATTGCATGTATAAATTACTATCTTCGACCATTACATGTATGCAAGACACCAACAGTATACATAATATACAGTAATCTCACACAAGTTGAAATTTCCTTTTTTGGCAAAGTTTCGCTTTCGATACGCACGTATATGCGTATTTTTCTATCTCTATCACAACTTGAATACAATTATGTAACTGGCCGACTTCACACACATTTTCAAAAACAAGTCTTGAAATTCTTTCAAAATCTTTCAACCATCCCTGATTCAACGAAAACTATAACTATAACAATAACAATAAAAATAAGGAACTACAACAAATGCAGTCAGTCTATAGCAGTGAAGGACGAGTGCACTGCAGCGAAAATTTGATCTACCTACCGTATTTCTTCAAAATACCTCCCGTTTGTTAAACTTGCATTTTTCAAAGTACTCCCAGGTCTGAGTCTAATCGTAAGTTTGACGTAACTCCCGCAGAGAGTTACTAAAATCTTTACGGTACATCTCTTATTTTTTGCTTGCATTTCTGTACACAAAAGAGTTGACTGCTTGGCTGCGTATTGAAGTGAATTTACAAATGTGAAAATGCACCAGTATTGGTAAGTGCGTTAGTTGCATACATGTATTTAATATGTATACTACTATTATCCTTACGAGGGAGAAGTGCCTTAGTAAATGATAAATATTTACAGTACAACTGGAAGTACAAACATACAATGGATTGTCATTTTTTATGATTTACGATCTATTTTTATCGTGGGCTACCCCCATCGCACTATAAACAATAAAAATTACAGGCACCCCTAATCTAACACCATCATTTTTTTATGTATGCTCGTAACAAAAACGCATTTAATTTTAAAATTCAAAAACATAAAGCATAACATAGAAACAAAGTCCCTTACCTCCAGCCACATGGCAAGTGAGCATTAAAGATGAACCTTCAGTGTAAGGTCCCACCAAGTTCTTCCTTTCTTTCCCTGTTTCATCATGTATTGTGGGTTGACTGGGAGGAACTGCAGAGAGAAAGAAAACTTTATTAAAATAAACTTGACACTGTCGCCACTTAACACCTTGTTTAAGAACATTATCACTTTGTTTTTTAACCAATTAAAATAAATATTTTGCCGTTGTCCCTTAGGTTTAAATGTACACAAACAGACAATTTCAGCTTTTAAATGAGTAACTTTAGTCCTAAGTAGAGCATAGTATATAACCACTGACATGTGAGTAAGTAAACGTACAAAAGCACCGAGAAGGTAAATTCAAAAGCTGCAGGAAACTTTGGATGCAGAAAAACGAAAGGCGGGCGTGGAAATTCAGATTCGAATATAGAAGCAGAAGCATAGACAGACATGCATAAGAAATGTTTGTAGAAAGGTAAGCATACGGTAGATTGCCGTTGCTATCGCTACCGTATAGTGGCTGTGGCCAAGAGCATTTTTAGTTTCATTTGATGATCATCTGTAATATTTGTGAGTGTCCTCATAGTTAGAACCACATTTATAAACCTTAAGGGAAAAACCCAGACTGACTGCGACTGTGAGTCTGACTTTGTCTACATGTACAGTTACAAAAACTTAACGGTAGCTGTTAGAAGGAACGAAATATGATAATTTCTTTTTGTACCCTGGCCTTTGTGGAAGTGCAAAGTCTTAAATACTAATATGGATGCATGCACATGGCGAGTTGGAATTTTAGACTTGTATTTGTATGGCGGAATAAAACTTGTTTAAAGCTTTATCTCTAACGTTGTTAATGCCGTCTCGTCTAATAATGGAAAACCAGGAAAACAAGTGGGAAAGAACCAACCGAAGAAGTGAGCAAAGTCCGTTTGCGCCTTGTAGTACAACTTCATCTATTTTATAGAAGATCCTATGTCCAGTGATTAAATGTGTTAAATTCTAAATTTGTCTTTGTGTTCCAACTTCCAAGAGAATTAATAAAGATGTATTTTATTTTGTCAGCTCGCCAGAGTCTACAAAAGATTTATATTTTTTTTAAACTTTAGTTACTACTTATACTGAGTGGATGGTCACACTCCTTTGTGTTCAAACTTCAAACCCTCTAATGTTAGAATTTAACTTTTTTTTAAATGTTGTGTCCGAATGTTCGAAATTCCTTGTTTTCAAATTTTTTTAAAAACGTTTGATAGTTAGTTGAGCAGTTTTTAATTTTTTAATTTTTTGAACTCAGGATTTAGAAATAAATTACATTCCATCTTCAGTTTTAAGGCATTAGCGATAGTATTTAGGAAACGTAGGAATTTTAAACAAGAGGCAATGTGAAACTTAGAACATTCATACCGTTCACGCTACACAGTTTGACTTAAAATATCAAATGCCAAATATAAACAGAAAGAGTTCCATATATTTCCTCCTCTCCGTCTCCCCCACCTTTACTACGCATCTAATAAACTTTTCAAGTGACTCTGAAGTTTCCATCTAAATAAACAACTATGTACATTCCACGTTTTGTATTTTGTTCTGTATCCATGCACTTTCCGCGTCCCTCTCCACAACTCTGCTTTAGGGAGATCTAAAATCTACATATTGGAGCGTATGCACAAAACGTAAGTCAAAATTCAAAAGTCAAAGCCGAGGGTCTCATAGGCAGGTGGTGGTATATGTCTCACTGGAAACTACAAATATCTCTATAACTACAGTACAAATAAGTTTCACCTTTCCTCAAGAACTCTCAAGACCCTCTCTCTTTCTCTCTCTCTCTCTTTCTCGTCTCTATAGTAAGTTGTGCGTAGTCTGAATTCAAAGTAAAATGAGAGATTCCATTCCAACCTTTGAAATCTTCTCAGCCAGAGTAAGTTTTTAATGAAGCATGAGATCTCTACATAGATTATATACTAACAATGAGAATCATCACTTTACTATGGACTCAAATGGAAAATAGACAGAGACATATAGTACTAGTAACTAGTCAGAAGTCGCCAGTGCCAGTGCCAGTTATGTAGGACTTGTTATGGTTAAAAGGTTATACAAACAAGAAAATTTGCATAGGAGTTTATCAGTCAGTGGAAAAGTAAATTTGAGAAATAGAGTTGAGTTGGGAGTCTCAAGAAAACTGTAATAAAATTTTCCATCCACATTGTTATTTTTATATACAGAGTAAGTTTTTGAATTCGGAAGTTTATGGTTTATTTTAAATTAAATATAAAATGTGTGGCTGGCGACGGAGGGAAATGCGTGGAGAGGTTTGCGATACGAGACCCGATAGTGGCACGGTACCGATACCGGCACCGGCACCGGTACGTGGAGAGGACAGAGTGACTGAAAATAGGAAGAAACTATGTGAGATGGAAAGATTGCATCTCGCTGAGTGTTGAATTTGAAGCCAACAAAGAGGAAGAGGCCGAGAAAAATATATATTTATCTCTGAATACAGAGACTGGCAGGATAGATTTTTTCTTTCATCTCGTCTACTCTATACAAATATCAAACACACACGACACACAGTCACAGTTAGACAGTTAGACTGTAAGAGCAAGAAAAAAAATACTCGGAAAAATAATTTTCATTCCCAAACTTTATAATGGACAAGTTAACTTTGTACAAGTACAAGCTTCATCCACTTATGTACCTCCATTAATGTATCGCACTGAATTTTTATTTTATTTCTATTTCTATGTATTTCTTTGGTCGGGAGGCTCGGGGTCTTTTACCTATGAGAAGAATTAAGAATGTAAATACACGAAACGAATTTTAACTGGGTTGAAGAATGAAAAGCACACACAAACTCACACGAATACGGGACCTGTCATATCTCCGGCTTCCTATGCAAACACAAGTATGAAAATTCATTGCAGAGTTCCAAGTAATTCTTTTTCTTTTGCATAAGCAGGTAAGTACCTACCTATGTACGTGTGTATTTATTTTAATATTTTACATTTTGAATATTGCCAGTGACTTGTATTCATTTTATAGACTAAAACCAAATTTTAATATCTACGAAACAACACTATATAAAACCTCATTATCCTAACACCGCATAAATGTAATATTTAGCATTTTTCAAAAACATGTAAACCGAAAAGTTTGAAATTTTTAAAAACACGTGACACGACCATTTTAAACGAGTATATAAAGCATGAAATTTAAAATGTTGCACTTTTCAAGTACATGTAAATAGTACATTTTGCACATTTCAAAAACACGTAAAAAGTACATTTTGCACTTTTCAAATATATGTAAATGGTACATTTTGCACTTTTCAAGTATATGTAAATGGTACATTTTGCACTTTTCAAGTATATGTAAATTGTACATTTTGCACTTTTCAAGTATATGTAAATGGTACATTTTGCAATTTTCAAGTATATGTAAATTGTACATTTTGCACTTTTCAAATATATGTAAATAGTACGTTTTGCACTTTTCAAAAACACGTAAATTGCTATTCCAAAATATCATAAAATTGATAATTTTCATCAAAATCGCTATCACAATAAAAGTCTCTTTAAAGCATTATGCTACATTAATGTGTGATGCCTTCATGCCTTGTCTTTTAGCTACTTCAGGGTGACTAGTGGGAATTGGCACCCTGTACACGACTTTTATCTTCTCTCTGTAATTCAAATTGAGCTTTATTCAGTTCTCCGAGGCTGACCTCAATTCAAACAATCCCTTTCCTCCACTGTGAACCTCCTTTCTAATTCATATTTTTTCTCATATTAACTTTTCTAACAAGTTTAATTAAATTTCAATTTGGAATATTATTAATGCCGCTAAATTTGTGGTTCTTAACCTAATTCTATAGTTGTACATAGTTGTGGATTTTCTCCGCCAGCGCCTCATCCTGCCATTATATAAAATAAAAGCTTTCAAATATTGACGCAGGAAACTGAAACTGGTTGAACAAAGTACACAGAACTGTACATATTATATAATATCTGCAGTAATCGGGACATGAAAGTTTAATCATTGGAGGTCATTATGTAATTTTTCTCTAAACACCATCTGCTGGTCTCATTTTTAGATTTCAAATAATATTTTATGTGCGTACAGTGTACGGAATGTACGGATGGAGCCGAATCGCCGCTGCCAATTCCTCATTTGTTCCGTTCGCCGTTTCCCCCATTTTTATAGCTTCAACGTAGAATTAAAATGTAGAAAAAATTAAGTATAATAATATGTAGACATTCTACACACAAACATTCCTCCCACCTGTGCCTCTCTCTCTCTCTCTCTGTTTGGGTCATCGAATGTAGCAAATTGTATTTTTTCCCCTCAAAAACTTTACCTCCTAACTCTTATAGCCTAGAGGAGTGAACATATGGGGACTGGGAAGCCGCAAAACGTACGCATACATGATCATTTATAGGTACAGTATCATAAAAAAAATACATTGTGTCCTCCTTGTTTCATGTTCAAGTAATCACAAAAGTTAACTTCCTCTCCTGTTTTTTTTCTTCCGTTTATTTTTTAATACTACAGTAATACCTTCAACTTTCACCGAAAATGTTTATGTCCAAGAATATCAGACAAAATTTTGGTGATTTGGAGTTCTTTCATAACATGGTGTTTTGGCTAGATTAAGATCAACGATGAATGTGGAAGATGATGGGATGAATTAAATGGATTAATTGTGTGTTTGAATGTATGATCGACTTCTCTCTCGTAAATCAATGTGGATGTGTAAATGTAGACTTGTATTTTAACAACAAGAAAAAACTACTAATTTATTACACAAGTAAGCTTACGAAGAATAACGAAGACTTAATACAGAGAATGATGCGAGCTGATTGCTCTAATATTTAGATTTAAAGTTACTTTACAGTTTGAATAATAAAGTCTAAACTAAATACCGACTTCTAACAGAGCTTGACACAGACAGGTGAGTTCGCTGTCCAAGACCAAGATTGCAAGTGAATTTTGTTATATGTTTTGCTTCAAATTAGAACTTTATAATAAAGAAACTGGAAGCGGGATAAATGTTGTTACAAGGGAATAATTTTGTACTTAATTATAAAGATAGACAGACAAAGAATAAATCTAGGTCGAGAGTGGAAGGAGACAGCCAGAAGCTGTCATGGAAAAATACAGTATTTAATATTACCGATTTGAGATATTAGAATAAAATATCAGCCCTGGGCTTCATCAAGTAGGTAGGAGTTAGTTGAGTGGTTTGGATTATAAACAGTACATTTTGTAGTGAATACTTAATATTATTTATATTTACATCATAAAAATGCATTCAGATAGTTCGATGGTGTGTCGAGAGCATGTAAAAATAATTTACGGCAACACTGCATTTACATACGCTGAGTTGACTTGACGCTTACTTAAGATTCATAGTACAAAACAAACAAATTAAATATTATGAATATATTATTACGTGCTTTACTTTGAATAGACATGAATAATTGTAAATAAATTTAAGTCACTGCTTTAGTGACGAAACATCGGCGGCCGAAATTAATTGAATTTCCCTAATGCTTATGGTAAGAAGAATAAACCTAATGACTATTCAATAGGTAAAAATTGAAACTGCATATACTGACAATCATACATGGCATAAACTTTACATGATTAATTTGCTGACATTGCATGACTGTAGACAAGGAAAATAACCTATGACCTAAGGTATGTGTTACGGTTTATATACTCGTAGAAGGTATATAGAAGTTATATGAGATATAAATGTGTAGGTATAGATAAAGGTATTAATACTTAAATTAATGGTATATAATTAGTGTGAAGACGAGTAAACCTGAAGAACTGCTATTCGAATGTCTTCAACCAAGTTCCAGTAATAAGATAAAAAATGACGTCATCCTTAGGTAGACAAGAATTGCCTGACTTAAGGTGAACGCACATTTAAAATAATTATTACCATTTGATGGAGAAAAACGGTAGCGGCTAGTCTTTCACAATTTACTGCATTGGTGTGTGCTGTAGGAGAATCTTGGAGGTTCATCTGAGTGGTTGAATTGTTAGGTTCCAAGAATAGTACATACTGTACTGGCCAGTAGCTGCATAAAGTTGTCAGCGGTGAAGAGTTGAATGTAGACCTCGGCGGCCATGAGAAGTCCTGGTACATCAAGGAAAGAATTAATGAGGATGAGTCCTGGCTTTGGCTGCGCTGGTTGACCTTCTTTATTTCTATGCTGCTGTTGAGTTGGATGACGTCGGAGGTGAGTCCGCATGGGGATGCAGTAGCATTGGTGTGGTCGTCTGTAAATGATGAAAGGTAGACGATGTTGGAGATCTTTAAAACAGATCTGCACATCCAAGAACGGTTGATGATATCGTTGAGCCAAAAGTGAATGAGCATCTGTACGGTTGATTCCCAAAATCCAAAAGAACTGAGAGGACGTCAATTCCAGAGCAGCAGTAATAGTAGGTAAAACGGAAGTAGTACCCGAGCCAAATAGTCCGGTAGCTTGCGTGTGGTTGTAAGCCCCAGCAAGTGGACCTGTGATCCAAGAATTAGCCTGGTGTGATTCAGCTATAGCGTAGATGATTATGCACGAATCAGCGTCAACATGTAGCTGACTGAAAAGCTCTTCATCTTGGATTTGTAGAACAGAGGATTCCTCTTCTTGGTTCTTGCGAACAGGGAACTTCTCCTCTTGAGTTAGGTAACAATTCATGGTGAGGTTCTGCCCTTGAGTCCCGGTATCAAATATGAAATGACTAAGCAGAACCGGTGGGGAATGTAAAGTCGTATAGTTCGTGTGAACTTCAGACAAGTTTAACTGCATAATGTTCTTTCGCCTTTCTTGCATGAAGTGATGAACTACAATTTCACTGAATGATCCTAATAAAAAAGAATTCCTTTTAAGCGGAAGTCTTATTTTATTTGAGACATATGGAAGCTTGATTGGAGTTTTCTTACAATGCCTTTCTGCTTCTTCCCTTTCTTGGTCTCTAGGACTGACCTTTAGCACATGCTCCAGTCCCCAAAACACTTGTGATTCTTTCCAAATGGTGAAAAGATGGTGGATGGTGATCATTAATGCCTGACGAGAAATCAATGGCAATAGATTGTTTGATAGCCAGCTGAACACCGAGATATGAGTAGTGGGAGCGTCTGGAGTCCTATAATAATAGCGGTTAATACTGGAGTGGGGGAAAACTTCAGCATATTGATAAGGACAGATAAAAGGTGGAAAGGTCGGGAAGATGCGGAACAAGGAATCGGTAAACTTCAAATTCAGGATGTAAGGCCATGACACCAGTAATGGAGTATGAGCAGGCAAAGGTCCTGTTGGGTTTTCGGGTTGCAGGTATAAGTTTAATTCAGTGGAAAACTTATCGGTACAAAATTGAATTCCTGGGTTTGCCTTGCCCGTTGTTGTGTCCACACAAGAGCCTTGAAGTCCAGAGACAGTCGCTTCTGCAGATGATATTGATGAATTTAATTGATGAGCATTTTCTTTTTCTGACCCCTGATTGACTGCATCTTGATGCACAATGATGTCTTCAGTTTTGTTGTTGACATCAATCACAGGAGTCGGAATCGCAATGCTGAATTTACTGGTTGCTGCTACTAAAACGTCTGATGGATTGGAAGTTAAAACTTCATTTTTCGGCTGCCTGGTAGTTACAACTGTAATGTCCAAATGGCTGGTAGTTTCAACTTTGATAATACGGGTTGATGCCTCTTCTTTCATGACAGGAATTTCTTGGCTGGTTTCTTCATGTAAAGATGTGTGATGCCGTTCTTGACATTTTCGACAGCTGAACCTGGACTTGCATTGTTGCACTGAGTGTTTCTTCCTAAGGCAGTTGATACAAAAATCCATGCTCTGAAGTAGATTCTTCTTATCGCCAATAGAAAGAGCCTCCAGCTGATGGCACTGGTAGGACTTGTGTTGATTGTTGCAGAGATTGCATGAATATTTCATTACAGCATGATGATTTTTCACACAAGTCTTCTTTTGCTGCTGCTGATTACTGCTGCTTCCTTTTCCTAATTTGGGAAGGTTGATGATAGGCAGTCTGATTGTTGGGATGACCTGCAGTGGTGATGGAGCCAACGCTTCTAAACTTCTGGGATGAGAGGCAAGCTTGTCTCCAAGAACTGATATTTTCGTAGTTGCTTCTTCGTAAACGGACATCATGGATTCTTTAGAAGTATGATCTGATGCACCATCCACAGCATGAATAACTAAATCGTCCAGAAGATCCATAAGTTCAGTTTCCTGACGATGAAGGAGAGCAAGTTCGTACTGCACTGTTGAAAGTTCCCATGATAGAAAATTGTCTGTAGCAACCTTCTTCTCAATTAGATTGATGATGCTAAGAATATTCTCCCTTTTGATAAGGGCCTCTTCGAGTAGAGTTGGAGCCATCTTCTTTAGTAGTTGATCTTAATAATCCGCCGAGAATTGTTGAGTTCAAGATGTATTCGGAATCGAAGGACCAATGTTTTGGCTAGATTAAGATCAACGATGAATGTGGAAGATGATGGGATGAATTAAATGGATTAATTGTGTGTTTGAATGTATGATCGACTTCTCTCTCGTAAATCAATGTGGATGTGTAAATGTAGACTTGTATTTTAACAACAAGAAAAAACTACTAATTTATTACACAAGTAAGCTTACGAAGAATAACGAAGACTTAATACAGAGAATGATGCGAGCTGATTGCTCTAATATTTAGATTTAAAGTTACTTTACAGTTTGAATAATAAAGTCTAAACTAAATACCGACTTCTAACAGAGCTTGACACAGACAGGTGAGTTCGCTGTCCAAGACCAAGATTGCAAGTGAATTTTGTTATATGTTTTGCTTCAAATTAGAACTTTATAATAAAGAAACTGGAAGCGGGATAAATGTTGTTACAAGGGAATAATTTTGTACTTAATTATAAAGATAGACAGACAAAGAATAAATCTAGGTCGAGAGTGGAAGGAGACAGCCAGAAGCTGTCATGGAAAAATACAGTATTTAATATTACCGATTTGAGATATTAGAATAAAATATCAGCCCTGGGCTTCATCAAGTAGGTAGGAGTTAGTTGAGTGGTTTGGATTATAAACAGTACATTTTGTAGTGAATACTTAATATTATTTATATTTACATCATAAAAATGCATTCAGATAGTTCGATGGTGTGTCGAGAGCATGTAAAAATAATTTACGGCAACACTGCATTTACATACGCTGAGTTGACTTGACGCTTACTTAAGATTCATAGTACAAAACAAACAAATTAAATATTATGAATATATTATTACGTGCTTTACTTTGAATAGACATGAATAATTGTAAATAAATTTAAGTCACTGCTTTAGTGACGAAACACATGGACTTTCCCCATTGCCGCCATGTGCTGAGGAGTTTTGCATGCAAATTTATTTTGTGTCGAGGAAATGAATTATTTATGTCACTTATGGTACCGGCTATCAATTAAGGTGGTTGATTGGGCTTGTTACCGGGCATGGGGCTTGGGGCAGTCATGGCTGGAGGATAGGAGTATTGGACTCTCCGCTGTGCTTGCACTGTGGGGAGGAGGATGATACACCGATTCACTTCATGACAACATGCCCTGCCTTTGTATTAGTGAGAAACCTCTATCTTGGTGGTTGCGTTATCTCGTTGGAAATGTTGGGTCAGGCATCTGTGGGTCAGCTCGTGGCGTTTGCACGTGCCACGGGCAGGCTCACACACTGACTCGGATAAAGGATTTTTTTAGGGGGAGTCTGCAATAGGCCATTATAAATAAGGCCTCGGCGGCGTCAGTCTCGTAAGAGGCTGAACCCCTGGTAAATAATAATAATGGTACCGGCTCCGGTTCCGGTTCCAGTCCCAGTACCGGTACCAGAGCTTTTATTCTATAGTAATAAAACAATTAAGTGTAGAACATAGTTATCTGTATTTAAAATAAATTCGCTTTCAAAACCACTGAATATAGTTGTCATTACAAAAAGAATTATAATTAACCATTGATAAATACCATGTGAATGTATATGTATGTTGTTTGCAAACACAAAAAATGAAGTTGCCTCCTTTTACGTGAAGCCGAAGCCCAATCCCACATAATGAACTTGGGATTAGCGAAGAGTTTTTGTGTGGCAGAATGCACAGATAATCTTCATTGGTTTGAGTTAAGAGGATGGCGATGTGATGAGGAATACATGTGTAGGACGAGGACGAGCAAGTGTGTGTGTGTGTACAAAAAACTTTGCTCTCAATGTGGCACTCAAATGCAACGACACTCCGAACGACCTGGATGACGATATGAAAACTTGAGAGATAGAAAGTACTACTACACAGTTGATGAAGCCGAAGCCGAAGCCGAAGCTGCTGATGACAATCGAGATGGGGATGACTAGGATGGTAATGATGATGATGATGACGATGATGACGATGATGATTACAATGAGAGCGTTGGAGTTGAAATGAGTTTGCGATTTAACTTGGTTCACAAAATCATCCAATTTTCAGTTTTATCCACACCTACATTCAAGTACCATTTTAGTAGACAGTGGCCTTCGTCGTCGTCGTCGTCATCGCATCGCCTTTAGCATCAGATCTAAATGATCCTCCACGTTTCGGGATACGAGACATTTTCCCCTGTATGTATTCTCGTAATAATCAACAACCATCAGAGCCTTGCACTCACCACCATAGAACTATATAGAATTTCTCTGTATCTGTATCCGTGTGTAGGTACCTACATTGGTCTATTATTATGAAAGCAATAAAAAGTTCTACACGTAATATCATCTATGTGCATTCAATGACGCTCAGCGGGTCTACGAGCCCTTCTGCTATGTATTTCATTTTGTGTAGCTACTTTTCCGGGATATTACTGCTTTCCCCTGTATACTAAAATCATATGTGAACTCATGTAGAGTTTAAGCACGAGTGTAAACAATTGAATTCTTAGTTTTATAATCCTAATAGGATGTTCCTTGTTCTGTATGTAGTTTCCTTCCTGCGCTTTGTATGAATGCGAGAGAACCGGGCCGGGCAACCAGCCCCATTCTTGTATCATACGGCATAGTTGTACTATATACATTGAGTGCTGATGATTTGAGCCTTATATTTGGAGACGTAACGTTTCAAAAGATAAATACATTAGCGAGAACGACTTTAATGGTCAGGAATGATGAAAGGGAAAAAACTATAACGAGAGTACAACTTTTATTTTTGTTCTTTTAATATGAATATTTAATAGGGAAGGGGCAACGTCTCTATAGCCTCAGCTTCTGTCTCGGTCTCGGTATGTCTCGGTTGAGTGTATAGCGTATGCATACGCAAAGATGTATTTATTTTCGTCAGTGTGATAACATGCAGATATTTGACTGCATTTCGTAAGCATTTACGTTGATTTTATTCTTCGAGCAGAGCCTTTACAGCTTCTCTACTTTCATTTCATACTGTTGCAGAGAAGCCCGAAACAGACTCAGTAGACTCGGTAGGTACAGTACAGTAGAACGTATCCTGATCTCCGGGTAGATATAAACTAACACAGTGGTAGGACCTACATATATAAATCTGTACAGATTACAGAAGTAGTCTCCCCGCACATTGGGTCCCTTTGACCCTACGTTGCTCAGCAGGGAAAATTCCATGGGGAAGCTTACCTTAGTGAAAATTTTTGATATATTTTTTTTGTAACATTACATGACCTCGAAGTAACGTAGACGAAATTATTTCAAAATATGTGTTCAGGATTGGCGCGAAAATAATTTTTGAATTTTTAGCTTTAACATTAGTTAAACGGGAAAATCGTCCGGTTCATGTCAAAAGATGTATCTCAATTTTTTTCGAAATTTCGAAATTTATTTTTTTTTATGTAGACTAGAATACGCCAATACACAGACGGTGTCCACATTTGCTGTACCTTAAGAATTTCGTGTGGTATGAATTTTGAAAATTGCAGTTATGAAAACAAGAAACTGAAAAATCAAAACTATTAGCCAGTGAACAAACGCTATGCCGACTTTAACCAAGGAGAGTTCAGACGACAAAAGGGTCATGCATAAGTTACTTGTTAACTTGAGAAGCGGGGTGGGGCATGTGTTTTATAGTGTTTAATTACACTTAAGTTATTGTATAATTTGGGAAGGGGGGTATTTAAATTCTAAAATTGAGCAAACGTCATTATTGAACGGTCCCTTATTGTATAAGCCGCTTCCGTTTCAGTGTAGTTTAGGTATTTATACTGTGTAGACGTTTAAAACGGTTACATTTTCTTTGGTTTTCAATAAGTTAAATGTGTTTAAAGTTACATATTGATATAAACTGATTGTAAACCCAATTAGCACCAACCAGGTGCATAAGAATAAAAGTTAAAATATTTAACATTGTGATAATTAGCCAGTTAAATTGTTGTGAAAATCAAAAGACTGGTGTTTCTCTGGTTTGTAATTGGTAAACCTGAAGTAAGTATTAATTTTTCATAATCGTTTTCAGTGTAACACTAGCATTAAAGTAGTTATGAACTTTTGCGGTTATACTTCAATCTTATAAACGAAACTAAAACGTAAAATAATTCTACTGGTAAATCGTTTATTGCAAAAAACACAATAGTATATGTTATGGCAGTCAGCCTGTCGGTCATGAGCCGACTAATGAATTGTGTGAAGCTGTCTGCCGATATGTTGTAAATCCTGCGGCTAATTTATTTCAATTGGAAATTTTTCACCGCGAGTATTACTGTGAACACCTTAATTAGTAGATTTCCTTTTTTTTTGCTTTATTTACTAAGAAGTACTTTGTGGTTTTACTTATTTTAGAATGACATCCAGATACGCAGACACCGAAGTTAAAAAGAAGGAGATTGTAAATTCATTTTTGCAGAATCCCCACAATTTCAGATGAAATAAGAAACTATGTGATAAGCTAGCTACAGATATGATAAGAGCGTCTCTAGGAATTAGCTTCAATGACAAAGAAGAGTCACAAGTACAAAAGATAGTTTCCACCTTACGATTTGATTTTAAAAAAAAGTACCTCAAATTTCGGGGGCAAAAAGAAAGGTTTTTTGAAGCTCCTGAAAATTTAAACTGGCTTAACAGTTTTTTTCGCCTTCCCGCCAACTACGTACTTTCTTCCTTGAACGCCAAAAAAGTGAAAGTATGTCCACCAGTCATAGTAAGACAAAACACAAGTGACCTGGCCATTTTCGTTCACGACCGGCCTTCCGGTCTGTTCTATACTTTTGAGACTGAGCCCAAAGGAGCCTATGTTAAATAATACAGAGGCGCAATTGTGGCACAAAAAGGAAGGTACATTTTGTTCCTCGGTCACTTTAATTTAAGGTCTCAAAAGTGACCGATTGTCTTACTATGCCACCAGTCCCTTCGGTTTCCAGGAAAAAAAAATCATTTAGCAAGCTGGCAGATAGTTCCAAGCGGCGCAAGTTAGCTCTACTTAGCAAGCACTTGAATGGTCAAACAACAAAGGAAATTGTTTTAACAGCCAGCCAGTCGGTTAAAAAAATGAAAGATAGCAAATTATCAAAACTACTTAAAACGGTTTCCAGCCTCGAAAAAGCAGCCCAAGTAATAGCTAAACTAAACCAGCCTGATCTTACAGCTTATAGCCCAGAAGAAGCTCTTAATTTTTTTTTGGAAAAGCGTCTAACTTGGAACAACTATAAAAGCATACGCTTAGAAAGTAAAAGTCGTGGAGCTGACATCTATCCGTCGTACAAAAAAATTAAAACTGAAAGAGAAAGCATCGCACCAAGTCCAGGAACTATTCACATATCGAATTTTACCGCATATGTTGAAACTCAGAGTCTGTTAGATAATACAGCTCAGCGCCTAATAAAACTCCAAAGTGAAGTGATTTCGACTATAATGACTTCCAAAAACTGTAACGAATTAAATATCACTTTAATTTGTTCGTCGGGATGTGACGGCAGTTCTTCTCAGTCTATCTATAACCAAAAAGCATCAAGCGAAGATCTTGAAGAGTTTGACGAGTCGCATATATTTGCAACTACAGTAACCCCTCTGCGCATAATTGCTTTAATTGGGGAGCGCAGGAAGGAAGCTATTGTGTGG
This sequence comes from Dicyrtomina minuta, assembly GCA_949802685.1. NCBI lineage: Eukaryota > Metazoa > Arthropoda > Collembola > Symphypleona > Dicyrtomidae > Dicyrtomina > Dicyrtomina minuta. The sequence continues at coordinate 38,790,204 of OX461811.1, forward strand.
AACAATGCTCTGCCCCAATCATATAGGTAAGTTATTTTTTAGTTGGTAGAATCACAAAAGCAATATAAATCCGGCTATAAGAGACCCGCCTAAAAGGAGACCGGTTGTAAGGGACACATTTGAAATATTTAGTTAGCTAGCTATAGTGCCAATGCTAAAGTTATATGGATGTACGGGAACTTATATAAGGGCGAATCTGGTTATAAGGGACATACAACGTGTGCTGGAATATTAATTAAATTAAATATTGCATATTAAATTAATATAGGTCCTGTAGGCCTCTTCATTTGATCTACAAAAAAGAAACGAAGGAGTTAACTCTGAAGGAAATTAAACGCGTTCAAGAGGAAATTTCACTGCTTTCACCTTACAGAGAAAGCTTGAAGGATGGAAGAAAGGTCATTGTTTCATTCAGCATGCACCTTTCAGTAATAGATGGCAAAGTTCTGGCTGCAATAACGGGAGTTCCATGCATTAATTGTCCATTATGTGAATCGAAACCGACAGATTTTAACGTGAAAGATAATGTGGGCACATCAAAATTCGAGGCCAATCTCCAATCGTTATCGCACGGTGCTTCTCCACTGCACGCAAGAATAAGGTTTATGGAGTTTCTGTTCAATGTTGGAATACGGATGGATGTTAAGGTATGACGGGTTTGTGAAGATTCGGACAGAGAGAAAGTCTCGGAGCGAAGAAAGTTTGTTCGAGCTCAATTTCAAAAAATTCTAAACTTAAGAATAAATTTTCCGAACCCTGGCGGTAGTGGAAATTCTAATACGGGTAACACTGCGCGAAGATTTTTTGAGAATTTTAAAGAATCTTCACAAATCCTTGGGATTAACGAGGAACTTGTTTTTCGACTCCGTAACATTTTAATTGCATTGAACTGCAAATTGCCTCTGAAAGCAGCCGAATTTGGCCAATACTGCTTAGATACAAATAACATGTTTCTTGATCTTTACGTTTGGTACAAGATTCCTTCTTCCGTTCATAAAATTCTAATTCATTCCAAAGAAATAATACTCTCAAGTATTTTACCAATTGGGATGTTGGGGGAAGAAGGCGCGGAATCAAGAAATAAATATTACAGGTAATATTAAATAATTTGATTTATTTCTCTTATTTTGTAAATTTCTATTTCAATACAGTCAAATCCGGTTATACGGGATCCGGATGTAAGAAACAGTTTTAAAATATTTTTAATTAAAATTATGCTGTAGTCACTTATAAGGGAAATATCTTACACCGTTAAAAAGGAATCCGGCTATAAGGGACTAATTTTGCTGGTCTGGCGGCGTTTCTTATAAACGGATTTGACTGTGTATGTAAAGTGACAAATTTTGTTATTATTTATACTGAGTACATATTTCCATCTTTGACATATCTCCACTAAGTTGAGTAGCGTCTAAGATTTAAGTAATTACAGTATTCAAGTACACTCAAGTACCAAGTATTGCTTGGTTTTGCAATTTAGCAAATTTTTTATTGCTTTCAAAATTAATAGAAGTGACAGAATTGAACATGCGCGAAGAAATAGTCGGGAAAATGGAATGCGGGATATTTTTACTCGAGCTTTAGAAACGTCGGATCCTCTAATCGCATCTTTCTCCACATGCACACGAAGAAATTTAAAAACTGCTAAGCCCTTGCCTTGTGAAGTCATATGCTTCTTACAGGAACCGTCAACTTCACCATTGTCCACGCCCAATGCGTCGCAATCATCGTCTTCACCTTCCCAGAATGACGACTTGGAAGAGGAATCTTCAGTCATCATTGAAAATGAAGATTTAGATAGCTTGATGAATCGGCAAGAAGACATGATTATGCTTATTGCTGAAGACTGCGATGATTTTCACTGATTTTTATTATTTGCGTATACAATACTAGATATGGTTATAAAACTTATTTAAACTATTTAGGTTAGTCTTTATACCTTACTGTTTTACCTACTTACCTATTTTCATGCTGTTATATATTTAGTGTTTTCACTAAGTTTAAAATTTCATACCACACGAAATTCTTAACGTACAGCAAATGTGGACACTGTCTGTGTAATGGCGTATTCTAGTCTACATAAAAAAAAATAAATTTCGAAATTTCGAAAAAAATTGAGATACATCTTTTGACATGAACCGGACGCTTTTTCCCGTTTAACTAATGTTAAAGCTAAAAATTCAAAAATTATTTTCGCGCCAATCCTGTACACATATTTTGAAATAATTTCGTCTACGTTACTTCGAGGTCATGTAATGTTACAAAAAAAATATATCAAAAATTTTCACTAAGGTAAGCTTCCCCATGGAATTTTCCCTGCTGAGCAACGTAGGGTCAAAGGGACCCAATGTGCCCCGTGTGTTGTCGGTAGTGTGCCGTTCATAACAATGGTATTTTTCATGAATTCTTTAAGTGTAATGTGTATTGAAGAAGAAAAAGAAGAAGAGGCCTTTCGTTACTTTCCTATTAGTTAGCTATCCCTCTGGCCGTCCAATACGCAACATGTATCTGTAATATATTGCTTCTGAAGAATCAAAATGACGCACACCCATTTTTAACTAACAATACAATGAATTAAGTACAGTAAAAATATTAGCATGATCCTAAAAACAAGTAGGTATATTAAACATTTTGCTTCTTTTTTTTTAAATCATGTAAATAGTTTACTTTGAATTTTTTAAAAACATGTAAATAAAACATTTGCCTTTTTTTTAAATGTATATAAAACATTTTGCCTTTTTTTAAAACATGTAGAAAAAACATTCTGCTTTTTTTAAGCATGGAAATAGCACATTTTGATTTTTTTAAACATGTAAAAATAACATTTTGCTTTTTTTAAACATGTAAACAGCACATTTTGCAATTTTACAAAGCAAAGAAGTAAAATATTTTGCAATTTTTCAAATACATGTAAATACTCATTTTACTAAAATTTTGCACTTCTAAAACTTGTAGTTAACATTTTATTCACCTATTTCATTTAGTATTTTTTGAAATAGCTCATTCCAGTTTTGGACTAAATTACGTATGTATGGACCATTTTGATTCTTCACAGACGTTATAGTAGCACCTTCATAGTATTTATATTTGGTGGTAATAGTCAAATGCGGAACCCACGTCAGATATCAGAATCGTATATAGACGATGTGATGTGCGGGTAGGATACTGGAGACCGGGGCTTATTTAGAGTGAGAGTGAATGTCCCTTAAACTTTTACCTACGTAGGTACATATGTTAAGTGTTGAGAGGGACAGTGGAGCTATATATTAGGTTGTAGCTGTAGGAGAATCTCTTGTGCGTCGTAATTCTTATGCTTAGGCCATGGCCGTTTCATATAGGAGAGAAGGAGAGAAAGAGGAGAGAAGGACTTGTGTTGTCGTGATCAATAAAATAGGGAGAACATAAAGACCATTTCTTCCAAGACATTGACTCTGAATATTCGACGGCTTTTAAGCGTCGAGAACATGGCATTAAGCGGATCCCTGATTTCGTTGAATTTGATGGATTACTCTAGATAAATGTTGCATGAATAAAATGATTGAGTGTTGCGACTGACTTGAACACCTAAACGTAATCCTCATGCATGCCAACATCCACATTCCAAATTCCAAAATCCAAATAACCAAGGAGAAGTCTCTCCCACAGTTAAATAAGTCCTACGCACACTTTTGTGCACAACAAACACAAATTTAGATTTCTGGCTAAAACTAAAAGAATGAGTGCGCTCTATGTGCTTTACCTTAATACTTTACAAAATGTGAGCCTTGTTGGTAGGATGAGGTATACATACAGAAGGCCCCGCCTTGTTTTAATTCAAACTAAAAGGAAATGCTCCTCGCGCCTCGCACTCTCGCTTACTCGCTTACGCACAATTCGTTCCAATTGAAAAAATATTACAGTAATGTCTATGATGCTTGAAGCCTATTTCTATTTCATGTGCAAAGTAATGTAATGGCTGACATTGCCAATGTGCCTTTGTTAATTCTTCATCGGAATTCGTAACTTGATACGCTGGATTTTCCAAAGTCTACGGTTATACACCTTTGAAGGTTGCGTTTAATGAAATTTGTACATTTTTTTTTCTTTACAGTGCATATTAAATACAGGTTTCGGTGTCGTGCCGCTGTCATTTCCTCATTCCATATGCACGCATATCCCAAAACAACATCCAAGCAAATTTTTAGTAGCTGTCAAGACGCATAAATTACCATGGTCATTGCCATGACCAGGGCCAGGGCCACGGTCATGCTATATGCTATATGTATGGTCATCGGATGTAATTCAGAACAAGAACAAAGTATTTTATTTATAAGCACTTAAAAAAAATCTAAAGGAGATTTCAAAACTTGGAACAAAGGCCAAATTAATAGCTTGACTTATTTGGTGTGGTAAGCGAGAATAGATTGTTGCCTGATTACGTCCACCTGCCACAACAAACTTACACCAATAATGTCATTGCCCTTTTTGACTGTAATGTGACTCAATGCGACTTTTCAAGTTTCGACTGTAAATCCAAATCTAAACTCGCTCAAGTTTTCTTAAGAAGGCGACAACCGACAACGCGATCGTCTTTGAATGTATGAATTATTGTTTTTTCCTTCTCCCTGCATGCTTCTTAAAGTTGGAATTGGAACCAGAAGCAGAGAAGTAGAATTAAAATGATTTATTTGTTTCAAAAATCGGTGGGTAGCTCCTGATGTTTGAGTATGTGACTTTTATATGATATCCACAATTACCTCTCATACACGGTGACGGTATTAACGACAATAATAATAATAAGTGTAATATTTCCCCCAATAAAAAATTATGTACGTCCATATGCCTTTATATAAACTTGTTTATTAATATTCAGAATAATATCTTATTGCATTTATTGCATGTCCCATTGTTTCCCTCTGCCTCAGCGCGTTTTCTTGTTAAAAAATGTCAAAAGAACCGAATTTGTTTGTATTTTCACCCACTACACCGACACCGACTAGAAGGAAGAATTATTTCCTATACTATTTAATATACATTTACTTTTTTTCTTAGCATGACACTCATATCGCTATAGACCTACAGGCTACAGGCTACAGGACCTCCTTCAATCACGAGTATATAATAATAAAAAAAATGTAATCAACAAATGTAATTTCTCAGTCAAATAGCCTTGGCAGTTGGCAGTAACATCCAATAAGAAAAAAGGAGTCTATAAAACAATTTTTGCCCTCCAATAAATTGAGGGATTTTTTGGAAGTTTAGAGAAATATAGGTGCAGAGCACTGCGGTCTGCACACAGCCGCCACCGCCACACAAACAACAAGGACTCACTAGAAAAATACAAATACTTTTAGGCTTTTTTTCTTTTTAGCTAATCTCAACGCCGATGCCGATGATGCCAATAAAAGCCATACTGTTGTATTTTATTTTAGATTGCCCAAAAAAAAACACATGTAATCTGGTTCTGGTATGTAGACTTGCACTTGGTTCTCCAAAGTAATCAGCATGAATGATAATAAGACGTTCTGAAATTGCTAACGACCTATATGCAAGGATGAAGCATTATATACAATATTAACCTTACGCTAACGAGACTGACTGGCTCTCTGAAGTAATCCCGATGCCGATTTCCGATTGGAATTTCCGGCAGGGCAATGCAATCCTTTGCCATACATTATTATTGTTATACAGACTGCAGATCCAAATCCAATTTTAGTCAGAGGGCACCCCCTCACTCTCGAGTTTAGTCCGTTGACTAATTACTTTTGGCTTTATGAGTTTCTTTATGGCGGTCATAAAAGTGAGGCATATCTCTGTACAAATACTATATTGAATGGCCTAGCAGCAGTGCGGCTATGACATTAGCATGGGCCATGCTGCCATGCCATGTAAGCAATGGAGTGACTGTATGATGGCGATGATGTTCTATGGTATGGTTCAAGTTCTCTTAAGGAAACAGCAAATAGCATCATAGGATGAGGATTGAGAATCATAAAGATGAAAATGGAAATCAATCTGGAGGGACAATATAGACAATACCAAAAAGCAAATCAATCAATGCGTGACTTGGACCTATATAAAGAAAATGAAAATCTAACTTTTAGCCTATTGTATATCTATTGTACAGGACAGGCCGGCCAAAGAGGCAACTCTCTAGTCAGCATTTTCAGCTTTTCAACGGAAACAAAACTCCTTTTTTTATGATTATGATTATGCACCGTTTGGACGGCAGTAAAAAAAGTTTGCAATCTCGGCAAGTTTTGAATGTGGTATGATGTCATGCATCTGTAGTAGTTAAGACCTACGTTCTACGCTGGACGTAGGACGTGGCTGTCTCTGTTTAAAGACTAAATATTTTTGGACATAACCATTAAAATTGCATTGAGAGGGACTTGCAAGGATGCAGAATTTGTCAGTTGATCAAAACCAAGTAAGTCACAAGCCGTGATGTATCCACATATGTGTAGAAAGAAGCAGTGGACGTGACACTGTGTGAATGTCATGGTTACTAGCTTGTGTGTGGTGGGCCATGAACGGAGCGGTTGAAGACGCAATACAGATATATAGAAATTCGTAATGCAAAAAGAAGGCTTTAGCCCTATGCCCGACCAAAGGATATTTTTAAATCCCAACAAAAATTAATTTGCCTTTAAAAAAAGTTTACTAGCGTTTTCATGTATTTTAAATGTATTGGAATAAAATTTTATACATGTTTAAAAAGCGTGTTTGCGCAGTTTTGTCGAATGCAAATTAAATATTTTTTATTGAATTTGAAAACACTATTAAATGTTTTTAATAATTTCCATGAATAAATATGCTAATATGTAATTTTGTTGATGATTTTTCCTATTTTAAATACGGGTACGGAAATATTACATCTTCATCAATCGCCACTATAAATAAACTCGGTGTATTTAGTAGAAATGCAGAAAGCTTCTCATCCTCGCTCAATACTAACATTCAGATTCATAGGGAGCTTAATGTCATCAATCTAGAAGTGAGTGCCTGTGTGTGTGTGGTGTCCCCTAATTTAGACTGACAAGTTTCAAAATCTATGATACATGCTACAGATGTATACGTATGTATAATGCTCTTATCAATCGCCTCTAAGTTATTTTATAATCAGTGGAAAATGTAACATTTCGGATTCGGATTTGAGCATCCACGCCGGCGTCGCTCGCGTCAATCTTTTTGTGTCTTCTAAGCAAATACACGCACTCTCCACTCTGCAGTAGTAGTAGTAGTAGTAGTAGTAGTAGTAGTAGTAGTAGTGTAGTAGTAGTAGAGTACCACTTCCAAATCCAAATCCAAACCGTAGACCCGTTCCCGACCATCATTACCATTGAATTCATCCATGTCGATTAATTACCTCAGTGCAGAGTACGTCAAAATTAATTATAGACTTTGACAAGAAAGTGTCGTGGTCGGAGGAGTGGAGGAGGAAAGAAGGGATAGCTTAGCTAATCATGAGCTGTAACTCTGGTTGATGTTGAATTGAGATACACATGGGACTTGTCTCCCATCCCAACGCCAACCCCTCGTCGTACACTATCTCACTATTCATTGAAAAATTAACCTACACAAATATATATAGAATATTATGAAGGCAACAAGCCGAACCAATGGTACATATTGCATACAAGAGACATTCCAATGTCATTGCCATGGCTATGATGAGAAAAGTCGACAGCCTAAGGCCTGCAGCTCGTCCCCTTATTATACAGACAGCACAACTTTCACTTTCCCCTCTCGGAAACATCCTCGTAAGCTCATTTGAATTCATTCCCTGCGTCTCTCGCTCTTATCACACATTTTCACACACCCCTATCCTATCAGCCACTCACATATCATCAAAAATATCAATCCTCCTATATGCATCCCTACCAACTTCGACTTAAGATCATATCTCTACACTATTATACTTAAAGATCAAGCTATTGAATTAAGCTTATTTTTTTAATGATTGCTGTATTTTAAAATGTGTAGATTTTAGATTGCACATTTAAAAAGGGCTTAAGTCTGATTAATTACTAAGGATTTCAAACAAAATGCCTGGATGGTATCAGAATGTAAATCCAACCGACGTCTTTTCCGCGATACCGTATTTTTCCTCGTAACACTCCCGTGTGACCCGTGTACTATCAGTAGGTAAAAGGCCGTAGCCCCGTGTGTGTATTACTACCGAAAAGACGGTACACGTAAGTGTATTACATACAAATGCAAAGAAATTAAAACTTTAAATCTCTAATTAATTTTCTGCATACTCCTGAAATTGACAATTGTTCACGTGGAAAGGAGAAAGTTTGTAGTAAAATAATTCAAACTTTCAAAGACGTGTGCACTCCGGCTCCGGCAATGTATAAATATATAGTGAGACGATGCACGTAGATACTTTGAGAGAAACAAGTTGATAGTTTGAGGCGTCTCGGATGAGACAGGACGAGGGACTCTTTTGACAGGATTGATGGGGAAATCTGCTTGTAAACCATCAAGTAAACCATTAAGAGTGAGCATGATGTGATTAGCTATAAGTCGTGGTGGTTGAAACAATCAATACACTTTTAGATAGACGACACAGAGAACAGAGTCTGCAACTCCCGTACTCCTGCTCCACACCAGATGCCAAAGCCAAATGAGATGCATTTGTATGGGAGTTGGGCGGAATATATAGACTCTTTCACAATGCGATGTACAGCACACGACAAAGTTAGAAACGACATGGGCCACGGGGTTGGGGACATTCGCTTGCGAGAAAAGGAAAGTAATGATGAAACTATAAGTGAGAGTTTATACTTGAATGGTTAGCCACAGTAGTGTGGAAATTGTATTAGTATACAAAAAGGAATAGCTTAAGTACTCTACGGTAACTGCAAACCCTTCGTAGGGTTTCACAGTCTGAATACTGATTGTGCCACCGATGACGGTGCAATGCCAACAGGAACCAGAGTAGAGGTAGCTATTTAAGTACTGTAAAGCTTCAATTACAAGCCAGGTCTCCAATAGAAGCCGGGGGTTTCCTATAAGCGGTAATGTTAATTTTTCCAACTGAAAATTCCAACTTGGAATTTTATATACAAGCCCGGGCTTCTATTAGAAGCTTTACGGTACCTACGTTAGTATAAGACTAAAAGGGACTACTCTCTACTGTCTCTTCTCGCTGAGCTGACTTTCACTGTGCACTGAGTACTCTGCTCATGATTTAAGCCCAAGTTTATTTCCCACCACTGTGATATATTATTGGCATAAATGCTTGCACGAGGGCCAATCGACTTTCTTTCATGAATTAACTCACTGTACATACCTCCTAGATTATTGCCTCCACCCGCGTGTTCCCGTCCCGCTCATAATATTCAGCCCCAGCCATTGCGGTACAACAGATAGGTGCCGAAACTATATCTACAGATATATACTTTCACTCTTTACGCACCATCGTTCCATTTGCTGCTACTCACTTACTCAGTGAAAGTATATGGCGGAGTGCAGTGTAATGTAATAAACTTTCTACAATTCAAACAGAACCAATACTTAAACGATGGGAAATTGTGAGCTTATAAATTAGTAGGATACCATACCAAATCTAGCGCTATACTCACACACATAATATGGATTAAAAAACGCAGGACAAGTTTTCACAATATCCATCCCTATAAACTTCTGGGTTCACTTGCCGACTGCAGAAAGCAGAGAAAACTTCATTTATTGTTGTTGGTTTTCATTTTTTTCAACTCCCTAAATCCACAGCCTCTACACATTCCTCTCCCCAAAGTCAAAATAAAAACGATAGTGGTGGCTGAGTCATCCATAAAATTGATGAAGCACTCTTATGACGGTACAATAAAAATTCATAGACATTTCAGCGTTGGTAATTTTTACAACGGGGTGTAGGGTACAAGATTATGCATAAAATATACATACAAGAAACACATGTGAAGCATGTATAATATTTCATCCTACTCCTTACTTGCCAGATTATAGCAGGTTGTAGTTGTAGGGAGAGTTTTGTGTTGTTTTGGAGACTCTGTGGGACCTAGACGTAGAGAAAGAAAAATTACACTGAATGAAGATTTCATTTCATTACGGTTTTGTCAGATTTTATACAGTTATACATACAAATAGTAGTTTCTTTATGATGTTCCCGTTCCCCCTCGCACGCAAATACCAATACTGCAAAGTTATGCGTTTGTAAGTCTAATTTAGTCAAAACTAACTCTCTGAATGGTTGAAAGGCTTAGGCTGAATTCAGAGCGGAAAAGGGGATGGAGGGGAAAGATAATATTTTTTGTTATTAAATTTGAATTATAAGCTATGGTGAGCTTTCTTAAATTGAATAATAATGATAACAAATTGACTAATTACTTTCCCTACGATTTGGGGCGAGAAGTGAAAGCAGTTAATATTTGAGTAAACAGCGGTCTCAAATGAAGGGACATAGCCGTGGTTGGTTCCTAATATTGCTCACACACATTCAATCAAAAGATTTTGATTTGTAAAGTCTTGACTTGAACGTAATTAGCTGGTTGTTATGAGTGATTTAAAATCGGCACAAAATAAAAATCAGCGCTATAAAATTGTAAAGATTTCCATTGAAATTACTGGTAATTCGTCCATTTTAACCTCTGATATGTTTCATTGTAATTAATTCATAAATCACAATACGGGTCCTCGAATTAAAGTTGTCCACACAAACATCAGAACAAAAGCTCTACAGACGTAAACGCATATAGTCCCAGTACCTATTTGTAAGTATCGAAGTAGTAAGTAAATCACAGCGTAGGGGGGAGTAATAATGCCATGGTCTTGGCTATACTGTTGTCCTTGAGCCTCTATAAAAAAAAGACCTGGACGTAGCCAAACCTGTTTCCATTTTAACTGCCCCCTTTCATTGCATCGAAGTTGAAGTGTGATTTGGGGCTGAAGTAAAAGTGCATTTGTTGTATAGCGTTCTATATATGTGACAATGTTAATAGTATGTATACAGCATGTCACGTAGTTGTTGTAGTAATGGAATAAAATCAATTTGTGCCACACAAACTACGGAGAAAAAGGATAATGAAAAAGTCATGTAAACTTTCCGTTAAGGATTCTGCTCGGGTTTGGTTGTCCATCGAAAAAGAAAAAATCACATTAATCTAACTTCCCTGTCAAGCTGTAAAAATTAAAAGCGTCGCTCTCTTCCTCTTTCTCTATATTTTTGTTCCCCAGTCAATCTCAACCGTTGTTGTGGATGTCGTTAAGCTTCCTATAAACTTTTAGTTTTTAACAAACAGAATTTCAAGTGGAGAAAATATTCTTTAAATTATAACAGTCTAACCAACGCAGTTAAATTAAAATTATGATCGCTACTTTCTCGTTTGGACTTTCCGCTGCCATTATTTAATTTTTTTAATGCGATTTTAAAGTTTCTTTATTTTAGAAAGCAGTTGCATTTGATTTTATTTAAGAGAGAAAATAACATGCATCGTCTTATAGCTTAGTTAAAAAGGTTGTTCTGTACATGTATGTATGGGTAATATCTGTATATAGCTGAGTAAGAAGAAAGCTGGAACTTTGAAAACTGAATCATACATATTGACATTTTTCTTCCCTAAAGTATGCATCATGATTTGGTCCATACGCTACTCCTTTTTTTCTTGCAATTTTCTTTCAGTATTGTCGGGACCGATGTCGTATTTTTGGGGCGTGGGCTATCTTTTATCCGTATTTATATATTTTTTTTATATATTTACATTTGTTTCTTATACACCACCAGTCTTTAAAAGGAGGCATGCACACACCTATATACTTTGAAAATGTCCTTGAAGCCAAATATTGGGAGATTTTAGACACCATTTTATTAATATATATATATATATATTGTATTGTGGAGATACCAGAGTCAGAAGATCCAAGTACGAGCCAAGACACACATTACGTGCAGCCTGTGTCACGGACTCTGCCGGATTCCGAATTCTAGATCTGACTCCGTCTCTATAGTTCATCTATCACAAAAAGTGAAAGTAAATAACCGGCACATTACAGTGCGCCCTATTTTCGAGGGGTTTGGATTATCAAGCCTTTAACATATACAAGCCTTTTTGGTTCAGACACTGACGGCTCGACTTAGACTTGGACTTGGACTTGGAGGACGATCGAGGATTGTGAAATTCTGAGGATGGTGGAAAAAAAATCTCGTTGACAAGAAGTTTGTGTTTTTTTTATCTCAGCATACCCAACACGTAGCTCACTCCATTCATGTACCTTCTCACTGAATAACTGTAAATGTAATGGACAGTGTACAGTAGCGGAGAGTAGTGCAATATAATATATAGCGACCACCATTCTAAGACGCTTACGTTCTCCTTTACTCCATCTAACTCAACTAAACAAGCGTACGAGTAAATAATGGCGAACGCAACTTTTTCATCTTGTGGTCGTTGTCGTTGTTGGTTCTGGTCCTCGTCTTGTCTGGCTGTATGAGGGGGATGTTTGTACGTGTATGATACACATATACCTATTTTAACTCACTGGAGGGAGGAGCAGGAGTAGAACTGCCAGGAAATCTGTTCGTAGCCAAGCACGCCTGGTGCTTTCCCTCCTAAATAAATGCCCCCTAATCTATATCATGTGTCATATATGTATTATACATTAGAAAGAAGGACCTTTCACCGTATGTTTCCAAGACTGTGCATGAAGGCCTTGACCAAGAGAAGGGTGAGATAGTAGAAAAGCAGTCTATACATCTTAAAATGCCACTATATTGGAATTCCAACTCTACACTACATGTATCTAATACGTAATACGTATACTGTAAGTGTATAAAGCCGAGCGCGAGACATGGCTCGTCGTTGGGAAACTACAGACATTCATAGAGTAGTTGGCAAACGAGTCACGGATTTTTGTGTCATTCTTAAAATGATGGTGGGAAGTAGCTGGGCACACGTATGGAACTTATGAACAATTCTCCTGAAAGCCTTCCCAAAGTGCATCTACCTATCACTCAAGCAACGATTGTCAGTCATATGTTGTCAAATGTAGCTATACCGCTATCATTTCCTACCTATCCTCTCCGTTCCGTATAACGTCTTTACAGTCCACACTCGACCGTAAGCCGTAAGCGTACAGAGCTCATATATTAGGTAGGTATACTACATTCTTCATACTTAAAGCACTACGCCTCGTACTTCTAATGACACTGACAATAGGAGGACCACGACCACTCAACATTTATATATCAGTAGTACATATACAGAAAATAAAGAGCCTACGCTGGATACTTGATGGTCGGCTACGGCACGGCTTCAGCTCCAGCGTCAGATGATGTCTAGTCTGACTTTCGTGGAGCTCTGAGACACTGAGTAAATGATGGTTAGGAAGACGCATGTATAATTTTCAAGGAGGATATCATTTCACTTATGAGCTTAAGCTGGCGCTAAGGAGGCAAACAGTGATATTGATGACAGTCCATATGAGACACATTAAATAAATGACTGTGATTTTTCATTTCAAGCTCTATTTCTATATATTTCTATTCTCTCTAACAAAGCTGCCCCCTTCAGACTTGAGACCTCAATGATTTAGCTCAGCTATACATGTATCTACTTTTTTTCAATTTTTTTGTGACACTCACGCCACACACCATTCTAGACCAGGACAAGCAGGACTTCCTAAGGTTAGTCATATCAAACTCAATACAAAAGCCAAAACCGAATATCTACCGATAGTAAAACTCCCATACTACGGAATCATTGGAATTCCAATTGAGATATTAGAGTGTGTAGCTTAGGTACATAAATTTAAACACTGCTCAGCAGAAATAGTAAGAGCCTTTCAGAATACATTCCATTCCAGTGCAGTGCAGTGAAATGACGGGAGCAGGAGAAAAGAAATATTGACGTTATGAGTTAAGCATGGGAAATGTCAAAGTGAAAGCCAATAGGAAAGTAAAACCAGCCAAGGAACCAAAGAAGCGAGGCAGTGTGAGTGTCCAGCCAGCACACGAGCCGGAGGAAGCACATGAAGTATTTGGTTAGGCAAAAGCTTGCGAGTGTGTGCATGAAAGCTATAGATTGTTGACTAGGAAAAATGCAAGACAGGGAGGAAAGACACAGAAAAATTGTCAAGGAGAAGCCCCTTCAGTTACGAGACAAAAAGTGTCAAATAACAGTCAGAGAAAGACACATTCTTCCACAGTTGAGCAGCTTTTTTCTTTCATTTCTCCTTTCTCTCTCCTCGCTCGTCGTCGTCGTGTCTTGACCATTCTCAAAGTAGTCGACTCCGAAAGTGGAACTACAACTATGTAGAAAGTAATTCAGAGACCTATTTGCAATTTCTTGTCATGCATACGACGAGTTATGTCACTACAGCATCAGATAGGGATATGCATACCATTCTGAGTCTAACCAGTGAGTATTAGGCATGAACGACTACAACTATTCGTATTGTTCTGAAATAAATTGACCCTGTCTAGAGAGAGAGAGAGGGAGAAAAAAACTGTTTCCAAACAAGTAATTCTGTCAAATAATATCCTGCTCTATTTCAATACTGTCTGGATACTGTATAGATTTCACCATATGGTATACAGTTACATTTCACATAGTGACATAGACAGGGTCTAGCAGTCCTCTAGTAGCCTCGCCATTCTTTCTTTCCTATATCTTTTGAGCTTCTGGGAGGATCACCTAGCAAACGCATTTTCCGCTTTTTATATCTAACTACCTAGCTACATTGGAAAAGTTTCGAGCTAAAAAATGCTATGAATGTTCGTACACCACCTTCTGCGTTATGCTAGTTATGAAATGGTTTGTGAAGTGGGGACCCGCACAAAGGTTAGTAAAACTTTGACGTGAACGTGGACATCAAAATCGACACACATGTCCCACTGAAATAGAGCACAACTTTTTAGTTCACGAGTACATATCTGCAAATATGGAATCGTCATTGTCTCCAGGTCAGGTATTAATACTGTCTAAAGTTGGCGTAAATAGGGTTCGGCATTTAAGTCCATTCCTGTAAAATTAATTTATTGATGAGTTTAAATAATTGCAGAACGTATTTCATTTGTGTGACCCACAAATTAAAAGATAAGGTCGACTTTTTTGAAAAAACAACACATTACGCTATTATTGTTGGATTTTAAATGGTGATTGAAAAATAGTGAGAAATATTTATGCAACTTTATATGTAAAATAAGAATGCACAGGGCTGAGTACAGATATTGCCAGAGGGTTATATACGACGCACAGAAACTCAATATACCCTAGTCTTAAACTGTGTCTCTATATGGAGCAGTGTGTAGAGTGCGATGTGGTTGAGAGCAATACGAAATAAAATGAAGCCGCGCACACAAACAAATACAGAGCGTGGAGGGAAAGTAATTAAGCTGTGCCGGGTTAAACGAACGCAATCGTTCAATTGCATTACCTATATAATTACCCATCTACTATGTAGCCTCTATACTCTATGCACACTCCCGTCATATATATTTTCCTAGTACTGGAAAACTTTCTACTTTCACTTTCAACTTTGGAATACTGTGTAGCTATATATCTGTAGAAGATGGACTGCGCTCACGTTCCTTCCGATTAGCCCGCCTTATACTCGCTCTCCTGCACCAGCAACACACCACCATCCACCACCCACTAAATATCTGTGAGCACTGCCTCCCTTAAATTATATAAGTATATAACTGTATTAACTATTACTACTTGAGTCTACGCCGTGGACGGGAGGATATATATGCATGGATTGAATTATACACTCCGGCCCGCGGAGTCTTGCCTCAGTCAGTTGGTATAGTCAGTGTTAGAGAATTCAGAGCCGGATTCGCAACAGAGTTCGACTACATAATATTGTACGTAAAAGTAGTAGTAGTAGAAGTAGTAGTAGTAGTGGTAGCGTAGAGGAAGAGAAGTAATTTAGGAAATTTATTGCCTTGTGGTTCTTCTATGAATGTGATGCAATTGGATTCAATTCACACTGTAATACAATTGTACATCAGACAGAAAAGAAGTTACTGTAGGGCGCAATGAGATGTAATAACTGCACTCGTTCAACTTCAACTTCAACTCCCATCCATTCCAATAGTTTCACAAATGTCCGCATAGGTATATGCTCCATATGTATGCAATCTATACCTTATGTTGATATAGTTAAATACGTACATACGCCCCCATACTTTCATATTCCAATTTGGAGAAAGTCTTCAACTTTTTCACGGCTTATTTCTATAATGTAACTTCCTCATCCAATTCCAATTTCAACATGAGGTATGTGCTACAAAGAAAAGAGCAAATATGCACATGACGTATTTGTGTATCTACTTGTACAATTTCGATTGTCGGATAAGCATTTCTCCATACGCGGTATATACAAACTAATATTTTCTAACATTTACCATGAGAAGCTAATAAAACATATTTTATACTATAAGGGAAAGCATATGTAGGTACATACTTATAGACTTGTATACATGACTATGTCTTAGAAACATTCGCAACCTGAATTCCTATTTTACTTATAAATAAAGAAATACGATGGCTGTTGAATTTTTGCTTTTTGGTAGTGGCTTTGATTCCAAATTGGCTAACGTAAGTTTGAAAGTGAAGAGGTGAAATTGTTTTTGTAATGTGTAAAAAATATATATTAGCTAGTATGACAGGAGTTGTGAAAGTTATTTGCTTAAGTAACTTCATTCCTCCAGTTGAATTTGACCACTTCTTGCCACTTTCTATTGAATTGTCATTTGTTCATGCTGCAGTAGCTGAGAAAGTGGAAAGTAAAAGAAGAACAAAACTAGCCAGGTAGGACTATATTTCATACAGAAACGCATTTATGGTATTTTGGATCGAGGAAATGTATAATATATGCACGGTAAGGTACCTGGTGGTAACCACTGTTTGTGCTGACGAGCTTCCACCTCTAAAATACAAACAAATTTCATTCAATTGATTTACTTGTCTGTCTTTTGTTGTATTTGTACTATTGAATTTAGATTAACTTTTGGACTTGGTACTTGCAGTGGCAGGCGGTATGACTTTTAAACTTGTCTTAGGATTACGTTTTACATAATGTCCACCAAGTACAAGTGCAGCTCCTGTTTGTGGGGATATTAGGATGAAATATATAGGACAGCGTATGTTTTTGTAAACTACTTTATATAAAATTAAGAGAGATAGGGAGAGAACACTTATAAGCCATGTCGTGATTACCAAGCAAACAAAGTGGGAAATCAAGTGAAATGCAGAGCACAGACGCCCGGTGACGGTATCATTTAAATTAGCTATAATAGGCTCCACTATAACCCAGTGGAAGAGCATGGGCGTAGTGTATCTCTTCATAAGGAGTTGGTCTGATTTGATTAAAAGTTTCCTTAATGGGGAATTAATGTTTGGAATAGTTGTGTTGCCAATGCTCCTCATTTGCTTTGCGTTACGGCTTCATCCCTACTATACCCAGCAGTATTCTCTGCCGTTCCAGCTCCAACTTGAGCACTATATAGTTCATGTTGGAGAAAGCTAAGAAACCATTTTGGGCTCTGCATCACCCGGGTAGGTACCTATATCTCTACTCTAGATAGAAGCTTATAACTCTATCAAGTTAGATGTGCTAGGACCAAAGATAATAATGAGTGTAATAAGCATGGAACGAGTTTCGAATACTGTGGAAGTACAAAGAAAGCGGAGAAACTAGAGAGAGAGAGAGAAGGGGAGACAGCACGGAGTCAAGCGCTAGACAGAGCACAGGTACGGGTCTGGGAATTAACAAAAGACAATTCTGAAGCCATTTCCAAGTTAAAGGTGATAGAATATATTAATAAATGAAGAAACTAGAGAGAATAATATCCGAGTATATAATGTAATAATAATTGTATGAATAGAATTTAATCCAATCAAACCCCAACGTGGGTACATCTTCTTATATGATGGAAGTTGATATTGTGTCTTTGAACCATCATATTCCCCTATACGTACATGTATATAGTAAATTTCAATATAATTATATCTGTATCTGAAGCTACCTACTTATGTAATCAAATAATAGAGGAGCCAGCTTTGAATGAATAACGCACTCTGGTTCCACTAAATCACCAACGTCTCCCTGTCGTAGTCGTTTTCGTCTTCGTCGTTGTCTTTCCTCCCATCCTCCTGCGTTCAAATTCCACTTCCTTAAATTATATGTTCTCTACAAAGGCAAAACTGAGCCAACACAAGACTTCTCCTGTGCATCTTAAACAACTGTACGCCCTGTCAATACTAATGCTGCTTGCTAATTAAGGAAAGAACGGTAATACTTGATGCATTACATTGGCAATCAGCAGACGTACTGAATGTAGGAAGTATAAATCTGTATAGTTTCTATTTTACACACAAGGAGAAAGTTTAGGTGTATTGCGTATATCTGGAGTGGTATGTGCTGAAAGTCTTAAAGAGCAAAATAAAGTAAAAATAGTGTAATATTAAATTAACTCAATCGTGGTCTCTCTGATGCTATGATGTTGATTTGTTAACTAGGGAGAATCTTGCACTTGGGACTTGGGTATTATTTTCACAAGATGAAGAAGAAAGATTTTCCCCGCAAAGATGGCGTCAAAATACTAAAATGGTTTATGTTTGAATTCCAAGCCTGAGTGAGTCAACGTCCGTAGGCTATATCCTGAGTAGGCAATATAATAATGCAAATGGTAACGGTAGCGGTAGGTCCCGCCAAATATTAACATAGACCGTCTGTGCGCGGTGTACATCTTTGAGTGTAAAAACAAAAGGACAAGGACCTCTAACAATAAAAGATGAGTATAATTTACCAGTGAGGAATCGTCTACTTTCTCCATATTAAATTGGGAGAAGCTATCTGTGTGGAAAAATGTGACCTGGTCATTCGAGACAGTGAATATTAGGCTGACGTACCTTGAAAGGGAATTGGAAAATATGTGAAAGACCAATGCATTACTTCCGTTCTGTGGACGGTGACTGGGACTGGGACTGGGACTGGAGACCTGAAGCAACTCTTTGTGAAGATGCAAAGTTCTCGTTATCACGACATCCAAGTTGTCTGCGCAAACTACGCCAGTAGTATGCAGTATGTCGTTGTAGAAAGAAGAAAGTGGAAGGGGTCTAAAAGGATGTGATATAATTGTGTGTTCCTATATATATATAAAGACTATCCGAAGCCTAAAGTATCCATTACATTATTACTGATAACTGCTCTTCCTGTGAACTGTGAGACCCTGTGGTTCTGGCTATGGCTCTATATGTCTGTGCTCTGGTAAAATAGCTTTGATAGGTCTCCACAGTTGTACTACAGAGTAAAAGCTACACTCTCTCTCTCTCTTTCTCTTTTAAGATGGAAAGTATTTGCCAAGCTGAAATAATGGGGAAAGAACACAGACAGATACTCGGACTGAACTGAGCTGTTTCTTCCTCAGAGCCCAGTTTTCTCCTTGCTTTCTCCGTCTACTTTCTACTAGCTTAAATTTAATTTATGTCGTCGTGTCAGATTACTTTCTCTCTCCTCCAACTTCTTGGCACTTTGTACTTTGTGGCTCTCTTGTCATTTTAATACATGGATATATTATTTTATGCACATATACAAAGTGCAAGTAAGTACGTATTCGTATACCCATATGTACATGTGGACAGAAGCGTGTGTTGTTCTTTCTGGATCTGGTTTAAGGGCTGGTGATAGGTATTGAATTGAAATGGCATAGCATGCTTGTAGGGCTGCATCAACTGCTATATGGCTGTAGCTCTGACTTTTATTTAAACGAGGACCCGGACCAAAGGACGAGGTCGAGAAAACAAGGAGTGTTTTTGAGGGAGAATGCCATTCCTTCCGATTTTCCAAGACAAGACAACGACATTATGTCACGTAAACCAATGAGACTCAACAACAAATGTAGGTACATACATAGGCGGAGGTCGTCTCCGTGTGTAGCTTAAACTAGGTTATAAATATTTAATTTTAAATTATCTCACTTATGAATAAATAAATTGCTAAATTTCAGTTGACCGACTGCATGAAAACTTTGTACCATAATTAGTTTAATTCTCGAGTCAGATCCGGGAAGGGATATGGGAAGGGAGATGTATATTTATTTATTTAACTAATACATATAATCTTAAAATATTTTGCCATTGAAGATGCAATACAGGACCGAGGTGTATTTTAAAACTTTCAAAATTCATATCTACAATTTTTAATAATCACGTATAAAACATTGCAACACACGTGCAAATTTTTCTGTAATTATATAGCTGTCTCTAAAATGCCAAATTTAAATATTATTAACTTCCAAATCTCTTATCCTAAATAATTAACTATGAAAATAACATTTTTGTACTTAAAAATTAATTGAAATGGTAAAAGTAAAGTTCAGTGTTTTCCTAATTTTTAAAATCCCGAAATATTTTAAATTTCTAATTTTCAAAATTTAAAAAAAATGCACAATTTTGTTCTTTCATTATTTCAGAACTATATGCAAATCCATGGGTTTCTAAAAGTCAGTGCGTGTTTTTGGATTTTTTTAATACTAATAGTTAGAAGCTATGCTTTTAAACGACATTGAAGTGATTAATGACTAATAAGAATTAGCAGCTCAAGTACTCTGCTACTCGTATTTTTATTCTATAAAATATGGACATCTCAGGTATTGCTCCTTCCATATCTGAAATGAACCTAATTTTCCATCTACCCCCATAAGCTAGGACAAATTATAGTGGACGGAACATATATGAATTGGGGCGTATCGTACCACACCACCCCACGTAATTTAAATTCTCTAGGTTACCATGTATTCATATTTATTGTATACGTGGAGTATTAATAAGTACCTCTTACATCTCATCAGTTGAATTTCAAATCTTTCCTTCTACCGTTTTGGTAGCACGTCCCATTTCTAGAGAATGAAATGAGGGGATGTGACATGGGAAATGCATAAAGTATTGAAATTTGACTCAATTTTATTTTTATTACGGGTTCTTCAGGGACTAAATGAAAGAGTAAGGATCCCACAAGAGTGCTTGTGGAGTGGGGATGATGAAAGTAGAACAATATCTACACCAGTCTACTACATACCTACAGTATACAGTCACCTTTTTTTTTCTTGACGCGAGCTCATTGGCATTCACATCTCATTTAAACTTTTACCAAACCCCGCAAATCCAAATCCGAACGAATCCAAGCAAATTCAAGCGCCACATTTTACTTCACAGTCTCACCTCCTTCTGCCTACTGCTCACCATGTTCTGATCTGATGGGCATGTATCAAAATTACGGCTGGGCCTCAGCTGCTACTTTCTTAAATTACATACGGCACATTGTCGTAATATCCTCAGAGCTAGTCTATGCATCACTATGCAATCAATGCAATGTGGTGGAAGTGCACACGGTCTACGAACCCGACCACACACGCACACGCATGGCCACGACGCACGGCCACGGCACAAAGTCATATAGTGCGTGTGTGTCTTAATCTCGCTGACAAAATACAGGAAACAACCAGTATTTTTGGTTGGACCTAAAATTGTTAATTGTTGAAAGTTTAAGTAAATATACGTATAAACTTATGTACAAATTTTTTAAAGTAGAGTCGTGTCGTCAATGTTCTGTTTTTGAAGTTGTACCTTTTTGTATACAACGTAAGAATTATGAATGTCAACTGTAGAAATTAAAGAGTTGGTGAGCAATTTAGAAATGATGCATGGGTCTTGGCGTTAGGGAATGCCAATGTACGTAAATAATATGCGTACAACAAGGCTTCAAATTGAATAGGGCTATAATAACACAGAGGCCAGTATAGGTATGCCTGTCCTCACCCTAAATATTGAATGGAATATTGTTTGCAGAGAATGTGTTTTAGCATGTCAACAAGAATTTACAAAATGAAAATGTTTCCAGGGAGTAAGGTAATTCAAAATGAACTTCCAAGTTTTTCCTCTTGAGTCTAAAATAAATTGAATTGAATCCATAAGTAATTCCACATTCCATTACTCCTATGACTGACTTCATTGCCATTGCAACAGTAGTTCGTAAATACATAGGGCAAACTCTAAATGGGAACGGGGCACGTACCGGTGCTGCTGGTTGACCGTCGCAAAAGTATCTACATAAAAATTGTATTTACCTACTATTCCAGCCAGGATGTCCACTAATGTCTAGGAGGCATTAGTGGGTTCTTGTTAGTTTCTTAGATCGTTGAAATTGAAATAAACATACTTTGTAATTGTGTACACATGTAAATGATGCTTAATACAAGCGTCTTGTTCCTCATAATTAAAACACAAATTGGCTAGACAAATTCTTTTTAGCAATTCAGGACTTGTTTAAATGCCTTAAAATACAATCATATCGTCTATCTAAATTAGACTACGTCGTGGAGTTTATATTTCAAAAATGTAAATATGAAATAATTATAATAAGTTCCATAGAATTGTACATTATTTTTTTAAGTCAACATTTAAAATTTAGCTAATCTTATTCCGTTCCTAAAATTAAAGAAGTACGAGTTTAGTATCCACCTATTATTGAATTTTTTTAAATCCACCTTTTTTTGAATCTATAATATTCAAGCCTCCGTGTATGTTTAATATTTACTGTAGAAGCTCTAATATAGGCACGCTCGCACGCTTTTTCCTCAAATCTTTGTTCGCTCCCCCTGTTTCAATCTGTAAGTGCAAAATTCCTAGCTCCTGGCAACCATGACTTAGTTATAGCTATATACTACAGCAATATATAGTCCCCTTGAAGGGATTACAAAAAGAGCACCATAGCAATGTAATGCCGTATCATCCAGTATACTCCGTGCTATATGTGTATAGCAAGTTTGCTCAAATAATTTAACTCAAGATTCCCATATGCTTCCCCATGTTGTTTCACTTGCTAGAAGTGATACAAGGAGAGAAGTGCCTTCCTTCCTTCCCATTTCAAATCATCCAAAATCCAAAGCCGAACCAAGCTCATAAACCCCGAGTGGAGGAACAAATGGAAGCGAATGTATATGAACTTGTGGTGGTTGGGAGAGAGGACTCCGTGTGGTTAAAATAAAGACACAGTAGTGAGAGCAAAGCCAAAGCCGAAGACGAAGAATCTGAAGAAGAAGACGAAGACGACGACGACGAAGACGACGAAGACGGAGACGGAGACGGAAGTGAAAGAATGAAGTTGAGCTCACGCTGACACAGCTCTAAAATCGTCTTGATATGATCAAGAAAGTCGTCTTTTACCGCTTCCCACTTTCTCGAGGGAACGATGAGGTTCCAGTAACATATTGAGTTTCCTGCCATAATGTCTCCTCCAGGAATTCGCCATCTTGAGTCATCTCTAGTCATGTTCACACACAGAGACACAGAGACACACACGGCGACACAACTAGTCCACGGCCCGCCCCATGGCTAACATGGTCCCGGCACCGGTCCCACTCCCGGTCCCGGTCCCGGTACCTCAGTCTCATAACGATATCATGTGCATCTGTATATTAAATATACATACCATATTTCACTTCCCTCCCCCGTCTTCCTCCTTTCCCAAGTCTTCACATTCCAATTCAAACTTGTTCAATCATCTCAAGAATAAATCCTATATAACGGCGGGGAAAAGATGAGAGAGTGATATTCGAGAATCAGATTTCCTTTTGTTTGTTCAAAACTCAAAGTTGGAGAAGGGGAGTCGTACATCGTATGTCTCTGTATTTCTATCATTACTCTGTATTTTTCTGTACTTGAGAAACACGAGGAGTTCTTTTAAGAACGAAAAATACAAAATGTATTCAAATTCAAATTTCAAACTATCTGTGGAACTGTGTAGGTATTATTGCATGTATAGGTAGGTAAGATACTTTATGAACTTGCAGATAAAAGCCGCATTTCTCTCCGAAGTACCATTTCACTGCAATGTATGTGTACAATGCACCGTCAGTACCTACTACTGTTACACTGTTACTGTTACTACTACTCCAACTACACCACTGTTTCTTCTGTATTGTTTATCCTCTAGTTTTTACAAGTTTTCACAAGAAAAGGACAACAAGTTGTATGTTGTTCTGTTGTTGTGCTCTTGCTTCTTTGTGCTTGGTACTTTATGGGCACGGTGATCTTGATCTTGAGTCTCGAGTTCTGAAGTCCTTCAGTTTCTGCATTATTACATTAAGCTACATTTTTTTTACATTTTTATATTTTTATTCTCTACCTTATTTGTTTTCTCATAAATTCCCTCCAAATTCGGAGAGTAACAGTAACATAAACCGTTGCTCAAAGTTTCGAGTTCGAGTGTAGGAAACGGAACGGAAGCTCTGAACGTGAATTGAGCAGTTTGAATTCTACTCTTAAGCTTTGGGCATACGCCAGCACTATATAGCATATACCTACTAATATACAATAAAGTATTTTGCATCGAAATTCTTCATCGTAAAATGTATCATATTTGTACGTGCATATGTATTTTTGTGATGAGATAGTTTTGTTTGGGAGATGAACAGTATATAAATACATATCGTCTGTGAAGAATCAAAATGGCCCATACCCAATTTAAGCTAGAATTAATGTAAGTTAAAATACATAGATGAGATAAATGCACAAAATGTTAATTTTGAGTGTTTGAAAAGTGTAAAATGTTGTATTTGCATGTTTTTGGAAAGTGCGAAATGTTCTCCTTACATGTTTTTGAAAAGTGTATAAAATATTGTATTTGCATGTTTTGAAAAGTGCAAAATGTTCTTCTTACATGTTTTTGACAATTGTAAAATGTTGTATTTGCATGTTTTTGACAAGTGCAAAATTTTCTTCTTACGTGTTTTTGAAAATTGTAAAATGTTGTATTTGCATGTTTTTGAAAAGTGCGAAATGTTCTATTTGCATCATTTTGAAAATTGTGAAATTTTCTATTTACTTGCTTTCATGTCCACGATATTTCCTTTTCTATTGTAGATAGCTCATTATGCTTTTGCTGAAAATGAATATGGGTCATTTTGATTCTTCACAGACAATATGTGTAGAATTAGATTAGCAGGTCTATGGAAACATACTGATACAAATATTATTATTGGTGAACTCGAGTACAGAATAAGTCAAGCATTGCATTACGTTGGAATTTTAAGATTACGTTAAGTAGTGATGCTCTGAGAATTTCATCCCTCTCACAATGTTTCTTCAATGAATACAGATGAGATGGATGGACTACTGGGAAGACGTTCGAAATGAGTAGGAGGCGAGTTTATAGGTACTCACAAAAATCAATAAGTAATTTCTGCCTATGCTCCCTTTTGTAGCCTGTAGCAGAGTTTTAGAGTTTTGGGAATCTATTGAGAGATGAACCAGCATTGCACACTGCATTGAATTACATTGAATTGGATTGGATTGCCGGTGCCCGCACCGGTACCAATGATGGTGCTGGTACTGGTGCTGGTGCTATATTGCATTTGCATAGGTTATAGCTACCCAAGTATAACCGCCTTACGCATCTCTATGCCTATTTCAGCCATGCATGCGTCTACACTGACTCTATAGACAGTCGTCAGTCGTCAGTAAAGGAGGTTGATTAAATTTATATTCTATTTCGAATCGAATTCTACTACTTCTGCAAATAGAGCCGTCGCGCCGTTCGTCAAGTTCGTCATCGTCTTCGCGTCCTGCTAAGCTCAAGTAGTACTCCTCAAGTGTATGCGATTATTATTAAATAATTACAAACCAACAAATTAAATTTATACCAAATTATTACGTATAGGTACCTATCAATGTATGCATTACGGTTAGATGCAAACCTAAAAAAGGTGTAATTAGACCTCAACTATACCCACACTGTACAAACTCAATGGCCTATGGTCACTCTCTTGAAATTGTAATAAATACTTTCATCTCGTATTCTGTTTCAGTATTCGCTACGTACGGCCACTCGACATCCATGAAAATGTAATAGGGAGAGAAAGTATGAAAACCGAGTAATTTAGGCAAGAACGAGAAGATGTTGCCACGACCACGGAATGTCCTTAATGTCCTTTGTGGCACGATTTCAATAAAATTCCTTGTGGTTCGGGATGCGGACTACATAAACATGTAATAGTTAGGACCAGGACCAGGGCATGTACATACTCTTGGATGTAGGTGTAGGTGTAAGTGTAGGTGGCTTGAATAAATTATTTTAAATTGCTTCCTTATACTTCAAGTCATTAATTTAATTTTCTGTGACCAAGCATAGGTATATATATGCATACATATGGCATGTATTATGTAGGTACTATGTTCTAGGTTCTAGTGAGAGTCCGTGCCATTTAATACATGTTCAAGTTGAAACCAGAATGTGAAATTCGTAAAGTCTACGGTAAACATTTCTGGATAGATATTTATAATATTGCAATGGTTTCTCTCTGTACATTACCTATTACTTGCATTACACGAGATATGAGTACGCATATCCCGTTCCTCATTTTGAATTACAGACACATAGACAAATATAGTTTCAAAACCAAAACGAGTCTTTTACAGATACCCAAAAAGCCAAAAAGAAAGCTAGCTTTCTCCTTTTCTATAATATGAAAAGGTACATATGAAAGCATATTTGTGTGTATATTCTGAATGTGCTTATTCTGCTTTGTAAAGGACAGGGACGGGGACACGGACGCGACAGTATGAAAAATTGTCCAGTGGTGTGTACTAATTATCCTAAGAGCTCATAAATGAAGGATGTAATGGGCTGTCGTTGTCGTTGTCGTAAGTACCATTTTGTATTTTGGCTATTTGTTTTCAAATTTTAATTATAGATCATGAGAACTGGGACGAGGGAAGGTACTTCCCTAGCACTTCCACGCTCGTCCTCCAGTTCCAGTTCTAGTTCCAGCTTAAAGTCAGTGGCAATCGCAATATCAATGGACGGAGAATGTGATGCGTATTCCCACTTCATATACTTCTATTGCATACAAATATACCCACTGTGTGGGGCTATGGGGCTGGTGCCAATCCAGCGAGAAGGCAATTCTACGCTTGTTTATTGAAGGAAAGGGTTAGAATTAGACGGCAGTAGTCCATGACGAATAATGACTAGTTAAAGTGTGTTGAAGAGCTTCGTCGTGTCATTTAATCATATTCATATTGTGTACAAAAACGATAATACAAATACAGAGCTTCAAAATGTAATAAATACTTCTTTAATCATAGGGCTCTGAGGGCTAAATTATAGTTTCCATCTTTCTCCCCACTAACGCACAGTACTACGACGTAGCATATATTATAACGGAGACAGCAAGGGGAAGAGAATGCGACTTATATTGGTTTCCAAGAAGAATATTATGTAATGGGAAAGAAACAATATTGACTTGTGTGCCTTGTGTCATTATTTTTTGAAGTATGGGAGCATGGGCAGCATGTGTAGCGCATGGAAAAGGTTGTGAGTAGCGGCCAAATTCTTACTTTAATGTGCTGCCCACACTTTTACTATGGTATGTACATAATAGGTAGAATGTAATTAAGCCCGTTGCTCTGATCTTGTGCCGGGGCCGATGTCAGTACTAACAATGCAATAGAAATGGGAGTAATATTTTAATGGTGTTTATGTTTGTTTTTCATGACTGCATAAGTTGGCATTGACAGTGAAGATGCAAAAGGAGCCATAATATGTTTTTTGTTCCACATTTTCTTTCATTCTATTAAGTGCATGTATAAATGCTTTGTCCCGATCCAAAGAAAAACAAAAAAATTATATAAATATTATTTTTAGTTCAAACAAAGTGTTGCGTAAATGTTTTAATTTTATCCAGGCAAAATGGTTGTAATGTAAATACAGGTTTTTAAGTAATTGTTTTAATTAATATGCCACTTGTAGCTTTTTACTAATTTTTGAAACTACTTCTATCGAAATTTTTGAAATTTTATTTATTTGCAAGAAACTAAGAACGAATACTTCAAAATAAAATCCAATAAAAAATACTTTCGTGGCTTCTCTCGTTTCATTAAACTTTTCTGTTCTTCTGTTAAATTTCTTCCGTCCACGTGTTAGATTTCCACATTCGAATTCGCACACAAGGAATTCGCATAAATTCCTTATTCATTTTGCAAACGAGCAATACGAAATATATTCCTGTAATTTTAATAGGAATGGTTTTTGGGACCCAATTCTAGTTCGAGCCTGAGAAAGAATGTTCGACTCTAACTCAACACTCAACTACTAATAAAACATGTTATACTTCTTTCCTACTTTTAGAATAACTGTTTTATTTAAGGGGAAAGTATGATCAAAGGCGTAGTCGTAGTCACAATTGCTATCGTAATAGTAATTTTATGCATACGCATCCAAGGCCAGGCTATGCTATAATCATAGTAGGCAACTACCACCAATGGCGTATCCAAAAAATTTTCATGGAGTGGGCAATTCTATATGCTTGGCAGCCATATCAGCCACTGTGAATTAAATGCTCCATCCATCTCATATTATCCCATATGCTTAATAATAGCTTGTTTGTGAAATTAGCTCTTAATCCTCCAATCCTGATCCGCCGCTAACGATAAGAAGGATCGGTAGTATTATCCAAGACAAAAACAACAATTTCGCAACTTTGTCCAGGATAAATTTGGACAGTGGGAAAACCATAAGAATAATTATTGTAGCCAATGAGAATAGTTGCATTCCAGAACTTTCAGTGAAGACCGTTGCCGTTAACCATTAAGAACGTGACCGCTGAACAACGAACAATGAAGATTGGTATTATTATGTAAGTTCCCGGCAGGACTATGACTATTGCCACCATGACTTTTGCCATTGTCCAGCCCCAGCCAACAAATAACTGACACATCAATTCAATTTCAATATAGAATTCTTTAGTTGATATAAACACATACGGTTTACTACAGCACCAGCGGAATTACGTAGTCGGGTCAGACTCGTATTAAATAGTAGCAGTAAGTCTTGCTAATATATTAAAGATTTCCCTATAACTTAGTTACCCACAAAACTATAGTGTATATGTGCTGAATCGTAAATAGTTTTGATTTTCTACAAAAGCACAATTAAATTTTGAAACCAACAGAATTCCTGGATTTTGATGGTTTATTATTCATAATTCTTGGGTAGATGGTATTTGGAGTCAACTTGGAAAGTTTCTTCTTGGAATTCGAATTGATCGCGGTATGCAAACATAATCATATTGCGTACACATGTGCAACTTTCGGCTTTCAGCGCTTTCACCATGCAAATGAATCAAATTCAAACATTTTAATGAGGAAATTTCAATTAGCATAATATTTACTTCAAAAACTTATCATTGGGCCCATGGCCCATGGGTTCTGCTGCTTTTCCTAATAATTTCTTGCTTAACTAATTACACAGCAAAAAAAATACTAGATAATTATAGTGTATTATATCAAGTACTTACGTTTCACAACTGAAAATTTTTTAAAAGTAATATTGCAAAACTTAATTTGCCAGAAAAAAAATCTCATTTGTTTTTAAACGTTTTAAAAATAATTAAAATCCCTGGAGCAAAGACAAGTAGTAATGAACCATATTGAATAAAATATCTCTGTAATGTGTTGGCCTAAAAGTGTGGAATCTGCAACTAATCGTAAGTGAGTAGAAACAATAATAAATAATGCAATTAGTTCTCTCTTTTGTTTTTTGTTTGGTTTGGTTTGACTAGAAACACACAGATAAAACTATTGCTTTTTCTTTTCTTTTCCCGGCAAAAGTACTTCAAAAAATTAAATGTAGCACTTAGTTAGTGCATTTTGCACTTGGAGTGGGAAACCATGTAGGAAAGTTTTTTGTTTTTTGTTTTTCTTGTTTGTTTCATGTCTACAAATAACAATCTGCACTTTAGATTTATTGCACATCTAAAGAACCAACAAGTCAAGTAAAAATTACATCATGTGCTACATATGGTTTTTGAGAGGTTAGAAAACTAAAACTATCTCTGTTTGAAAACACACCACGGAGCTACTTAAATAAATTGAGTCAACATTTTCCCCAAGCTAAGTTTCTATTTGGCTGATTGGTTCTTTCTCTCATGCTCTCGTGTCTCTAGCTCTGGCTCTGGTTCTGGTTCTTTGGCTTCTGTTTCAGCCGCTCAAGTTTTTTTTTGTAGTGTGGATGTACATATATAGATAGATAGACTCGCCTTCGTTGACTTTAGTTTTGGACTTTAGAAAACGTCGAACAAATGGATAACAATTTTATAGCACAGATGTTGATGTTGGAAGTTTAGCGCTCCCGTATGTACATGTAGATATGGATACGGATACAGACACCTGACCTATGTAAACTTTAACGCTAAAAAAAATATAAATTTATCCATATCCGAAATAGATAATATAGATGCAGTGGGTATGGGTATCTATCGCCCTCTGAATTTGTATTATAGATGAACGGATTAGATTTAGCTTTAGTTGTATTTCTTGCGGGTTAAAAAAGTGGGAGCCGAAGCCGGAATCGAATGGAGAGTGTTAAGTATTAAAAAAATGGAGCACTTCAATCATGACTTATGAATTCGAATTCGGAGGCAGAGTTATTTGATAGCTCTTGTATAGTTGTTCAAACTAACATAGGAGAAGGGTTTCAAGTGGCTGACTGAAAGATGGATAGACAACTTATCATGGATCTTCCACTCCCATGTATAAATACTACATGGGAAATACTATAACTAGTATTTACATATGTGGCAAGTGGCAAGGCAGATGCAAGGCAAGGCACAGCTATGTATATGATAGGAGCTGCTGATAGTGGAAGGTTGAAGTTGAAGGGCCGAGATCCGCATCGGCCTCCATCCACCTCCCAGTTTCGATTTCAACGTCGACATTCGTTCGACTTGGAGTTGAATGATAGATTTGAAAGCCTTTCAACCAAATGGAATAAAATAGAACGGAGAAAGAAACCACAGACAGAATCCCATAGTCAATATATACACAATTTCGTTTCGTATTTTTATTTATTTTTTTTGCTGTGAAGTCTTCCAATGTTTACATTTTTATTTACATCCTTTATCAATTCACAACTTTGCTGGCACAGCTACTGCATTATCGGATTGGGTGACGGGTAAAAAAAAATAGAGAGTTGTACTCTCTACTGATTGATGGGCAGTATCTTTTTTTTTATATCATGCCTTTTAGTTCCAGCTGCATTTTTTAGTTTTTGGTGTAAATATTACATTTCAATATTCCCAATTTAAGTTATATTTTGTATAGTTTTGTATAACTAATATGTAAAAGCGTGTAATATCGTCTGTGAAGAACCAAAATGACCCATATAAATTTTTAGCTAAAAACAATATCCATTATCTACAAAGTTATTTAAATATGTCTTAAATGCATTTAAATAGAACATTTTACACTTTTCAAAAACATGTAAATAGAACATTTTACACTTTAAAAAAAATGTACATAGATTATTTTAAACTTTTCAAAAACATGTAAATAGAACATTTTGCAATTTTCAAAAACTGTTAAATAGGACATTTTACACTTTTCAAAAACGTGTAGTTCAAACATTTTCCAGTTTTCAAAACCATCTAAATGGAACATTTTACGCTTTTCAAAAACTCTTAATTAACATATTCAGCATGTTTCTCAAATTGTTTTTATGACATAGCTCATTTTGATTGTAGCTAAAAATGGATATGGGTCATTTTGGTTCTTCACAGACGATATGCACTAAATAAAAATAAAAGCTTTATGATCAAAAAACTCTATCAAGCCAAGGTCATATATTTTCAATTACAAACTTGAGTAATATGATCTACTCGAGGTCGTTTCGAATACAAGTTTAAAACTGAAAGAATTGTTTCTTTCCTAGGATATTAAATTATTTTAATTAAAGTTGGTTAAGAAGTGCGCTTTAAATTTCCAAGTATCAGAACGATTATACTGGAGTGTTGAAATAGAGATGGAATGAAACTATCAACCACAGATAAACAAATATGGTAAGTGAATGGGAACTAATTACTTGTTTTAAGCAGGCGTGGCTTCAATCCTCGGCCACTGCTAATCGTTTACGGCTCGGTGTTGTACGGTAAACGTCACTGGATGGTTGATAGAAACCCAATCTCCTTCGGTGCTCTTTAGTGACCACTACTTACTGTAGGGGCCTAGGGAAGGAGACTCCTTTACTGTGGAGGAGGGAACGGGGATAGGTAAAAGGGTACAAAGACCGAGACGATCTAACGCGGTAGCCTCCTATTTCCTCACCCACAGTGACTGGTTGAGTCTGGTTGTAAGAACTTCAGTTATATCGACTTAATGAATATTTATATTTTTATTTTTTTTTAATTACTTGTTTCGAGTTACTTTCAAAGTTCTTGCTTTGATTTTTAATTGGACGTTGAATACTCTTAAATTCGGATTTGGATTTGATCCGGGGTGCAGTGCTGCTGCGCCCTTGAGAACAACTTAAATACTATTTTAACCTTTTTCTCTTGTGAATGCAGACAATAATTAATTGAATCAATCGATTTTATTACTTTCAGCCTCAGACAGTTTCAGATTGTCCAAAACGTTATACCTATATTGATTTTTGAATTCAACGTTAAACCATAAGGCTTGGTTTGGTGCATGGACCAGTAGAAGCTAACCAGGTACTGGTTCTATTAATGACATTGCTACTGACTACGTACTTATCTGCAGAAGGGCATGGAATACGACAACTTTTTAAAAGTAATTAACAAAGGAGGTGAAGTAAATGTCAACGGCCCACTTCCTACTTACTAGCAAAACACATTTCGTCCTCGCTTTGGTTTTGTCTCCGGGTCCGGCGGTAACCAACTCACTCAATTGTGAAGCACATTCCAAAAAATTACCTATATACATGTACCTACTTGTCTGAACACACTGCGTACACTATTATGCCTCAATGGGTGCTCGCCATTCAAACATGGTTAAAACAAAAGTGACAAAATGCTTCGGCTTCCATCCTTTCACTTTTCTCCTGAATTAATGTAGATATCTAAAGAGCTACAGGATACTGTGAAATGCATAAATGATGAGTGCCCACAAGCCTGTTCACCTGATCCAATTAGCCTAAGTAATGGAATTAGTTGGCGGGAGACAGAACATGAATTTCTAAAATCTTATCTGTCTCTGGCTTGTCTTGTTGATGCTGCCGCTACTGCTGTTGTTGTTGCTGTTGTTGTTGTTGTTGCTGCTGGTTGAGTTGTTCAAGCTTTAGCTTCCAGCATCGATTTTAACACACTTGTACTACTATAATACTACTCCACTTTGCATTCTAAATTAATTGACGGTGTCACTTTGTAGGAAATTAAAGTCACCATGTAATTTTACTCTTGACTTTTGTCTTTCTCGCGATTCGAATCCCTATGTATATTTGTCTATAAAAGGCGGCGGTGGGAGAGTGATGAAAGGCAGTGCGGTTATTTTTTAATTTTCCCCTTTTTAAATTTTAATGACAAACACTATCAGTAGTAGTATGCTGCATTAGCCTGGTTAATACAGTTTGAACGAGGAAAATGTGTACCAAAGTTGAATATTTTTTGCCTGTATTTTAGATTCTGTAATATGGAATGTGTCACGAAAATAATTCTCGTATTAAATGGAAAGTGTGTGGTGTTGTTTTTCTCTATTTACTGATATGCTACTACAAAGAAGAAAGATGTGCATTATATATGAGGACGGAAAAGCAAAGGTAGCGTATCTAATCAAACTGCTGTCCGGTAATGTCAATGACTGAGAATGGATCTGGAGCTGGACATGGGAAATGGGAATTAGAGTAGTGAGAGAAAAAGTGTAAGGTTGTAGTATATATAGTATGTATAAATAGGGAAGAAAAGTGAATGGGAAAAAGTGAGCGTGAGTAAAGACAAGAGACAACAACAACATCAGCTCCCCGTCAACTCAGAGTATCTCATTTCCGTTGAATCTCCGCCTGTTTGACGGGAACAGGACTTGTTACGTCATCCGGGACGAGCTGTTTGACTTTGACTTCAACCCTACAAACGACCGTCGTCGACGACAACGACCGTGTTTCACATGTTATCTCTCTGTCTCTCTTGAATTGCCTCCTCCAGTATTTCCTATGGTATCGCACTCTGTAGACATCACTGACACTACATCACATGGTATAGGGAATAATACATCTCTGTTTTCAATCTCAACAATTTTAATCAATCAGAGGTCTTCAT
This sequence comes from Dicyrtomina minuta, assembly GCA_949802685.1. Lineage (NCBI taxonomy): Eukaryota > Metazoa > Arthropoda > Collembola > Symphypleona > Dicyrtomidae > Dicyrtomina > Dicyrtomina minuta. The sequence goes on from OX461811.1 coordinate 38,824,255, forward strand.
TACAGTACTGGGCATTGGGCTGTCTCTATACTATAAAGGAATTAAATATGGATGTGGTATATATATTGTTTTGAATTGTACAGATATTACAGCTATTTTATTATTACATCTCGAATTTCGCACAAAAGTTGAAGTTGAATTTTAAGGCGTTTATGGAAATATTCCATAAAATTATTTCTAAAAGCATTTATATGTAATTTAAAAAGGGAATTTATAGTAATTACAGATTTGTAAACTGTGTAAATTTCTTAAAATTACACGAAGCTTTTACTAAGTACAAATTCTTGTAACTGAATTTTAGGATTAATTACGAATTCGTCAAATTGCGTATCTTGGACCAATGAAAATTCTTGTACTCTTATGCTTTTGTAAATGTAAAGTCTTGAATTTGTTTTGGTAAGTAAAATTTCAAATTTCCCAATGAAATATGATTTTTAAAAACCATCAACATCAAAAATGTTCTGATTCTGGCACAGTTTGAAATCCATGTAAATTATTCAAATTAAGTTTTTATAAATGTTTTTTAAAACTTCACATTTTTTATTATTAATACTTAAATTGCATAAATACATTGTAAGGTGCTCAACAAATTTCTACCAATAATAAAAGTGTACATAATTTTTCACATTTTCCAAATTACAAAAGCCTGGTATTGCCTGCTTCACAAATTCACAACCATGTCCAGTCCAGACCCCCCCCCCCTCCCCCGCTTCATTCTCATCTAACAACATCTACGTCATTGTACAGATTTTGAAAAATAATTAAAATCTGTGAAAGATTGAGTACTGGTTTGAATTTAAATCGAAAACATTTTCTTTCATTCTCGTTCTCTTCTCTATATCAAGAGTGTAGTAGTGGATTTTTCCACCATTCACTCATCTATTCAGTTCTCTGTTTTCCCTTACAATTGATGCTCGCACGTTCCCACTACACTACACTGCACGACGGCGACGGCGACGGCATGACGCGTCCCTCAAATTCTTTCTGAAACTTTCATTTCAACTTCCGTATAGAGTGAGAGCGATGATCATAGTTTTGGTTTCTATATCTTCTTTCCCTACACTTTAAAATGGATGCATGTAATTACACAAGTATGAGTACAGAGGTCCTACATAGCTTTTACTCTCTAATTCAGAGTAATAAATTTAGTCAAGTATTTTTCTATATCGGTGATATTTGCATGTATAATATAGGGAGTGGATGCGGCTGAAAGAAAATTTAAAATTTCTAGGTACGTGCGTAGTAGTGGTGATGGTGATGTTGAAAGAAGAGGATGAGGGAAGGAGAATCTTGCTGATGCAAATCACAGCCATTCAACGATGAACTTAGCTTAGGGTGATCATTGGGAAAATCTTTCTCGTCTCTCTTTAGAATTTCAGTGTAAAACCTCGCTTTCAAATTGCGTTTACGTTTTTTCCCTCTTCCTTTAACGACACAGAGTCGATCTTTGGATTTGAAAATCCCTTGGGTAAGAAGTAGTGGAGGCGAGCTCCTCATACTAGTACTACTAATTCTACTATCTCCACTCCGATGTGTACACTGTACATACGTACACACGCAGTTACTTCATACGTAAATGTGTACGCTCAGATTTTCTTTTGGGTTCCGGTACGCCGGTCACACAGTTCTTGGTATAGGACGGAGAGCCTACTAACTACTAGTGTGCACGCACTAGAAAGATATACAAGCATAAACCAAACCAAACTAAGAAAGAATGCCTTCTCAACTCATAGTGTCATAGTCATAGCCGAGATGAGGGCACAGATGAAGAAATATATAAGCTTATATATGAGAAGAATTTATTTCTCCAAACTCCAAACGCGCAGCCCTATGAGAGAATGCGATCTGCATGTAAAGTGAATCCAATTATTTACTACGGTGAATTTTATCGTAAGGATTTATATTTAATTAGTCATGATTTCCATAAGATTTCTTTTGAAAGTTTTTGTAACCTGGTTGCTTGTTTTTTTAATGAGATCATAAATTTTACTAAAATTAAAGTTTGTTAAATCCTGTTGTAAGTCATAAGGTTGATGATAAAATATTATGTATTTAAAAATACTAGAACAAAATGCAAGTTCCAGAAACCTTTCCAAAACTGTATCCAAAATTAAAATTTTAAAATATTATTAAACTCAAAATATAATAAAAACGAGGCTTTTGGATTCAATCTGAACATAAACTTTTAAACCGAGGTCATTTTTAATCTTAATACATGTTTTGATCTCTATAACTCTAGACACATATGACCATAAAGTTTCAAGGCAATCACTTTAAAATATAAATAAGCGTGTTTCCGTCTTCCGTATTTATATAAATTATAAAATAGCATATATACGAAAATTTCAAAATCCACACTATAAATTTTTTTATAAGGTTTTTCGATAAGAAAAAAACTCAAAAGTCGAAGAAATGAGGTCACACTGTCACATACATACACCACATACATTAAAGATATATCAGTATTTTTTTTTGGCTTTGGCATTTTAATGTAGTACCTAGTAGAATGTTTGTAGTTGCTTATTTTTATTATTCGTGTCCAAAGGATGTCTCCGCTCAAGCTTCCTAATAATAAAGCAAGATTACTGGGAGCTTACAAAATGTATGCGGAAGTCGATGAAAACAAAAACAGTGAGATGAAATGAAAATGCTGATGATGTGCTTGTGAAACTTGTATAGAGACATCCTTTCTCTACAGTCTACACGGCGTGGGAACAATGCAAAGGCACAGTCAGGGACTGTACACATAGACTAACGCTAAAGTTGAAACAAGGCTTCTATATTTTATCGTTCTGAAGTTACTGTAGAGTAGAATGTAGAATGGGGGTAGTAGTATGGGAGTATATCTGTCCCCTCCACTCTACACTCCAAAATCGAAATCATATAGAGGTAGCGCTTATGTATAGTATAAAGTATAAAGTCACTCCCTACATTTATATGATGGAGATAGGACCAAGACCAAATGAATAACGATCCGCATCCGCACACACATATACACAGAGACAGAGAGAGTGAGAGACTCTAGCAGAGACAGAGACTGAAACAGAGACAGCACATTCAGCACAAATGCTACCGTACATAATCGTTGGGAATTTCATCAAATTTTAACTGTATAGACCCATTTCCACCTACCTTCCGTTTCGTCTCTACTTATGAACGTGCGCTTTCCCTCCTGACCCAGAAATATTTATGAGACTCTCCTACTAGACGGAATGTTTCAAAATGGGGAAATTCTCTAGATCCTTCGGACTTGTACTACTAAACTAATACTACTCCCACTACTGACTCGCACTCGTAGTACTATACTACTGAATACCTTAGTACTCCTATGACAGCATTATGTGCATTAACAGTATAAAAGTTAAATGTTCAATCGCGTATTATTGTGTACTCGTCGTTGGTCTGTATATACACAGTACTACTACTACTACTACTACTACTACTACTACTACTACTACTACAGTATGTGTGTGGTCCGTTGTCATACAGCAAAATATCAGAAATTCCATACTCTCCATCCAATACACTACATACCATATAGCATTCATTCTATTCTGCCTCTACCCGACGCCGACACCAGAGAAAGCGAACAAGAAACAGACGGCGCTCGTTTTCACTATTCATATACTCGTCGTTTATGTAACATAGTGATAAATATACATCCAAAGGGGTAAATGTGCATTTAGTGCCTCTACCTACCTACCTACCTTCCAACATACAACGAAACGAATTGAGTCTCAAAACATCTGGAGAATGTATTAGTATAAGGAATTAAAATACAAACAAGACGCTCTATCTATATCCTTATCCAGGATGTGATCAGCAGGGCCGGATAATGTGGCCAGTGCAGGAAGCCCCCGCTGCCTAAATTTTCAAAAACCATATAAATAGAACATTTTGCAATTTTCAAAAATATGTAAATACAATGTTTTGAATTTTCAAAAACATATTAATAAAACGTTTTACTTTTCAAAAACATGAAAATAAAACAATTAACACTTTTCTCAAAACATGTAAATCGAACATTGAAAACTTTTTCGAATCAAGTAAAAAGAACATTTTGCACTTTTCTAGAACATGTAAATACAAGATTTTTCTTTACCAAAGAAAACCATCAATGAAATCAAAATGATCGTTTTTGTATGGAAACAAATTGCTGCCTAAAAGTAATTCCTTCGTCCGGCCCTGATGTGATGCGATGCGATGCAAACGATTCTACCCGTGGCCGTACCTCACCTTGACAGCATTAGTTATACATAGCATTGGAAGCCATGCACTTATGTACGTAAAAAACACATAGCGCTAGTTTATATGTATAATTTTGCAATATTTGTACTAATGTACCTGGGCATGTAGGTACGTCTGCTGACATGGAAATAATTTTTTCTGTACTGATGTATCTACAGTACAGATACATCTTGACTTCGAATTCGAATTTGACTTGCTCAGGCTTTAGTAAGGGAATATATGACGCGCTGGTCCTGGTAATGGTACTGGTACTGGTGACTAGCCGTGCAACGTGTAGGTAGACATTCAAGTATATATGTACGGCAAGAATTTTCACGGAAGAGGACGAATAAAATAAAAGTCATTTTTATTACACTTCCTGCTGTGTTTCCAATCGTTTCTCCCCATTCAATCTCTAGCTTACTTTTTACATCAATTATACTGTGGATCAACAAAGTTCTTCTGTCTGACACTAACGGCCTCTTGAATCTATCTTTGTACTTTCTACAATTTGCATTTCATTGTCATTTTATTCCCGACTTTTCCACATTAACGAGGAGAAGGAGGCTAAGCGAGGACGAGGACGCGGAGAGACTCTCCCATAGTCCCATTTGAATATACTTACAGTTACAGAGAGATATTTTAATGGGACTGAAAATAAGAATAACAGTAACAGTTAACATTTTCTGTCCACTATATCCACGAGTCACTCGGCTCTGATACAACATTCACTCGTACTTATTATGCATTAGAGATATTACCCATGTAAATGTTTCTGTCCTTCCCATGCATCTTCTACGTATACTACCATAACTACATATTATATAAGAAATTTGAATGATTTACTGATTACGGCTCAAAATGCATATGAAACATTAATAATGTTTTCGTGACTTAAACTTACTTTTAAATTTTAAAAATGTTAAAATATATTTGTGTACATTTGTGTTTTACTTTTGCGGGAAAAACCTTTATCTCTGTTTTTTGAAATAAAAAATGAAATTTGTTTCATTTACGACTTAAGTATATTATGCCTGAAGCACTGGGTAAATGTGTCGCTTCATATGAGCCATTTCCGTTGTTGAGATGTTTAATACTAAAAACAATAATAATAATGAATTTAACTGTGAGGGAGGACTTTCTACTTTCTCCAAGCCATTAAATGTGGAAATTGTGAAAACATGTGTGGCCACGTGTTTTTTTTGTATCTGTAAATTATGTGATGATCTAGTTGACCTTTGAATTACCTATCCCAGCCCTATCCCCATGCCCATCATTGTGATACGGAAGCCTAAGTCTATGCGTCGAGAATGTTATATGTTGATTTTGATTTGTAGGTAGAGAGGGAAGGAAAGGAGGAAGAAGTCATAAAATAAGAACGCAATTCAAATAATATTCATTTGACTTAACACGCGGCATGGCCAACAACACATTTTATCCCACATCCGTATGTTATGTGTAGAATGTTCAAAACTGCAAAATACGGAACAACAAACAAGAACGACAAGGACAACAACAACAACACCAACAGCATCAGCAGTAGAAGCAGAAACAACCTACCTATAACGCTCCCAAAACTATATCCTCGATTCTTTATGGCTTTCCGTATCTCAAGTGTTAATAATTGAATTATTTAGACCATGGAGCATGATGTAACTTCGGTTATAAAACAGCCATTGAAATTTTTTTTATTATTACTTTCACTCACACTTTCACCAAATTCCATTCCAAAAGGGGTAATATTCTAAACTACAAACTACAACTGTGAGACATCTCCACTCCTACACATGTACGAAAGAGAAATAAAAATATTCCAAATCCCACTATTATAAGTCATGCAAACTTTCTCTCTCTCTCCCCTGCCCATGACCATGGATGGCCATACACTAATATATAGCCATATATGCCCTAGGTACAAAAAGGAGATTAAGGCTTTAAATTTAGGGAAAAACCACACTGAAAGTGTGATACATGATGATAATGTAGGACAGGACGGAGGAAGTAAGGGGAAAAATGAATGCATAGATAAAACATGTAAATTATAAATAATGCTTTTAAATGGTTGTATTTTTCATTTGTCTGTACTACATAATCTCCCATCCATCCTTCTTGTCGAGGTACTTTGTACATTTTTTCTACTTCTCTAATAAATGTAATGCGTAATGCGTAATGCTCCATGCTCTCTTAAACACAGTCTCGGTCTCGTATCTGGCTTATCTCAAGAAGAATTGTGTCTGATATGAATGAGAAGGAAACGAGTCCAAGTCCCACAGTCACAGTAGTCCAAATATTTGAATCCAAATCCAAACCATAGAAAGAATTGGAATACAAACCCAGGGACAAAAAGTTGAACGTATATATAGATATTTGAGAGGAACCAAAACCAAGCCGCGTACCGTACGAGTGAACGCATGAATATAAATGAAATTTTTGTTTCAACTTGACATCTTGTTATACAATACAATGCAATGCAAATACATACTGCTTTCTCTATACACTATCCTATGATAATACTGTAATAATGTTAATACTTTACAACTCACAAGAAAGGCAAGAAATCCGGTTGTTTCGTTTCTTCATTCATACATTTAAATTATACATTAAAAAATTTCTTAACTACTTAGTAAGCTTCTTTGAGCTTCTAGATGGAAATGGCAATGTACACGCAACTTCACTCTCACTCATATGGATATGCAAGGGAATACATACTACAGCAGTAAAGATTTGACAGTAAAATAATGCTGCAAAATACTGAAGCATGTTTTTGTGTGTAAAAATATTATTATTATTGCCAGTTTTCATACTATTTGAAAATGGCCTTTAAAATGTAGGTACCTACTTTTTTTATTAGTAAAACGATGTGCTCATATATCGTCAGTGATGAACCAAAATTACCCATTTCCATTTTTAGTTAAAAAAAATATGTACTATATACAAAAATATTGAAATATGGCTTGAAAGCATTTATTAAACAAAATATTTCGCAATTTTCAAAAATATGTAAATACAACATTTTACACTTTTCAAACACATGGAATTTAAAAGATTTTCACTTTTTAAAAACATGTTACACTTTTCAAATACATGTAAATAGAACATTTTGAACGTTTCAAAAATGTGTAAATAGACCATTTTAATTTTTTCAAAATCTCGTAATTAACATTTTACGCATGTTTCTCATTTTGGTTTTATGACATAGCTCATTTTGATTCTAGCTTAAATTGGATATGGGTCATTTTGGTTCTTCACTGACGATATACTCTTACAGCATTGTAAAATGCAAGTCGATCCATGTATTTTGTGGCATTGGGACTATAGTCATGAACGGGAGTAGATGACTAGATTATAATATTATTTAAGTTTAAAATAGAAATTTCAAAAATCTAATGTGGAATTTTATTTATGATATTTAAATTTTAAAAAAATCTATGTGTTCTACATTGCATGTGGTTTCTGTTTGTTTAGTATTGGGTTCCACCATAGGCTTTCATAGTGTTTATTCCAGATGCAAATGTGCTACATATTTCTTATTTCACTTTGAAATGGCTGCATTTCCTGTCCAATTTCTATTGCATTACCGTACAGCCCAATGTATTGTCATTGTGATGAAAGTGTGTATGAGGTTAGTACCACACAGTAGTGGGAAGTGCTCAAGTCATAGTTTTTTAGCTTGGGAGGGAGGAAGACAAGAATAATTCGATGGTTCATACAAGCGAAGAATTCTTTCATAAATACCGATTTGAATTCAAATAACTTCCATACTTCTCCACGGTTCAATGAGTAAATGTCTTTCCTGTTTCCATTTTTTTTCGTCTTCTTCATCTTGAACTCAACGAAAAAGAAAACCCCAGAAATCAAATCGGGAAGAAGAATCTCGCCATGTAGGACTGTGAAGGAGTAAGGAGCGAGGAGATGTAAGTTTAACTATAGTATCAGTCGTATGACAACGAGCATACATATGTGTACAGAGAGAGAAACAGACAGAGCTATTCATTTGATGTAAGTATACATGGAACTCTATAACGCTATGACGTTACCAATAAAATCTTGAATTTGAGTTGGGCTGAATACCTTATGGACGACCATTCTCGTCGTATTAGTAGTCGTAGTCGTATTCGTAATAGTGAATGTCTGTGCTCGTCCTTTGAAAGCTACACACATTAAAGACGTATGCATATCTTGAGTTTGAATTATACGAAAGCATTCTCACATCGACATCTTCACAAACTTTCTCTTTGCTTTCTTTTCCTATCATATTTTCCTTTGAACGCATTCTACAGGCATGACTTTGGCCTCATCGACAGTATGACTGGGTGGTGGCTTAGAGTGCGGTGTATATACGGTATATACGGTATTTGGTATATACTATAAATAGTAAATTGAAAGGGTGCTTCATGTCCCTTCCTTGTACATGCCCTTCTCGATTTCGTTTTCGTTTCGTATATTTTTTCTAGTCTAGTATAGCGTCGTAAACTAGATAACAGCCTTCTGTAACTCTAACCTTTGGTGTTTGGCTTGGATGGCAAGGGAAGGCATGGTGTGGTATGGTATGGTCCGTACACTTCCAGATAACTCTTTTGCAGCAGATTGTGATCGGGTCTAAATGCTTGCCTTGCATAATATTCTTGAACGATAAGTAACAAACTATCATACATTATGATGACTCTGTTACATAAATTCTATGAGTAAGATTACGATTACTTTTACTACAAAGTACAAAGTACAGATGCTGAGCAGTCATGGCTACTGTAGCACTTTTTACCAATCCAAACCAAGGTATTTATTGCGGATGTGACTATCAGTGTAATGCAGTTACTGAAAGAGAAGTTCAAGAAGCAATACTGGACTTTGGTCACTTTTTGTTTTGCAGAAAACTTTGCAAATGTACCGTGGTTATTCGGCATATGATTGTTATTTAAATTGTATAGACATGTATATTGCATAAATATTTGCAAACTTTCACCATGTTTTAATAAGCACGAGTCTTAAACATTTGAATTCTTTTAAATAGCACTAAATTTTAACAGTTAAAATTTTTTGCAAAATTCCATTGCAGAACGTTGCTATGCAAAGCATCAGTTGTCTAAATTTTAAACGAATAAATCCGCAAACTGACATTAAAATTTTGCACAAGATTTGATTTGATCATTTTTAATATACTGCAAAGTTTTGAGAAAATTAATTTGTAAAAATGTTGTATTTTCTTAAAGTAGGTATTTTTTTCCAAGTGCCTACTTTCTTAGTGTAGTACATATGTTAAATATATTTAGTCCATGCTAATGTTTTTGCATGTTCCCTACGGCTTGTATTGCACCCTCAACAAAGTTCTTTAATGTGATCCATTTTACGTGGATTCCCTTCACTTAACTATCAATTGTAGCAATTGCATTAGCTTGAGTTTGAGTTAGCTTTTGCTCTCTCGATGTGAACCAATGGCCTTTTTGCTTTTTTACAGGAGAAAACCGGGGAGCGAGAGAGATACACTTGGCATAGCCATTAACATTACAATTGGTAATGGAGAAAGGAAACGAGACAGACTTTCGATTCCGCTTTTTCAATCTGGAGCAATCTAGGTAGATCATGAATTGGCAATTTGTCGACAAGAAACTTTTCGTTGATGTTGACTTGACGGGTGAGCCAGACTGATAGGCGAGACGCTCGACAGGGCAGATCGACGGTCGGAGACAAGAATGAAAGCTGAGGTAATATCTTACCTCTTCATAGGCACACATTTACATATATGTACACGTCCCAACATAAAGATAGCTATATCCACTATCCCGTACCTGTGCATAAATACATATCAGTGGAGCAGTAACTTGGGGAATACGGACAATACAGTAAAAAGAGAAACCTGTGAAAACGAGAAACGGGAGCGAGGAGGGAAACGAGAACGAGAACGAAGTGACATGGATGTCAGGTGGAGGTGGGTTAGGTAGATATATCGTTGACGTTGGGTATTGATAAGCATCAAATAGATACAAACTCACTCTCTCTCTCTCTTCCTTATCCAAGTTCACTGTTCAGTGTTCACTCAATTCAAATCCAAGTGAGCACGATGGGATCAGAGACACACAAGACGAGTCTTTCAATAAGCTCTGGCTGGGCCTAGACATGGAGAGCACCACAGACAGTCACTGAGCCATTCTATATTACCAAAGCTCTATGTAAGTATAATTTATCGTCATATACTCCCTCCTACATAATACACTTTGTTCAAGAACGTAGAGTGGAGATGTAAAGTCCCACTTTAACAATATAGTTTACCTCCGACGTTCACAAATGCATACACGTACCTACATTCTAAGGTGAAAAGATGAAGACCCCGTGGAATAAGGGAGACAGGTTAGAAAATTCTCTAGTCAATGTCCTTTGTATGTATATATGCATAATATGTTTATTCACGTACCATGTATATTTCTATATATTTAGTTGTAGTGGTAAACTCCGCATTTCCCTTTGTTCGATTTCGAATTCGATACGCTGATACATCCTTGACAGGAACTACGCAAGATAGTGTCGACTCCGTCTTACGATTAAAGTTTGGAGTGTGCATGTCTCTGTACACAACGACGCAGGAGACATGATCGCAAATAGTATATGAGCCAGATCACACACAGTACCAGTTCCAGTACCAGTACCACCAGTATGAGTATCAACGATCCATATACTTACACTCTACGGAAGACAGAGTTGTAAAAAATGGTCATGAGAATTTATGTGTAACCTTTACCTAATATATTTATGTGCTTAGGTAACTTCTGTACCGTTTTATTTCGTCACTAAGGATGCACTACCAATGACATAAAATTTTGAAATAATAAAAAACGCCAATGTTTTTAAGCAGCTGATTGCGTTTGCATTTGCAGTTAAAAATTATTTAAGAGCTTCAATAAAGAAAAAGATTCTATTTCACACATTTGTAAAATATCAATATGTTTCCATACGTGTGTTTAGTATTTTACGGTTTTTAAAGTTAACAAAATTTTATAGAATTTCTAATTTTCATAGTACATAAATTCAGTTTTTAAAATTATTTATAAATTACAAGCTGTAAAATTGCTAGAATTGTCAAATATTATTGTATCAAGTTAATAATTTTGTTTTTATGTAGATACTTTGCTTTGCTTTATATTTATCAACTTACATAATAAAATTCTATTGCTTCTTTAACTAGAGCCTGCTTCTGTGCACAGAGGCACGGCTGTACTTACTTATGCATGTAAATTCCTCTCGTACCATATTATGGGAGAAAGTATAAATATATTTGTCGATACAAGAATGTGAAAAGCATACTTTCTACATGTACTCAGAGCTCTAGAAAGAGAGAAAACGTGTGAGAAAAGCATGTAGGACGAGTACAAGGGAAGAATAGTGCCAGAGGATGGGTGAAAGCGCGTTTGAGATTTGTGAGCGAGAGAGAGTGTGGAGGAGTGTAGAGACAGCTACAGAGAGAGAGAAATATAGAAGTACGGACTATGGAGACATTGTGTGTGTGTGTGCGAGTTTGAAAATGCTCGAGAGGTTTTCTAACATTCTACATGTCTCCTTACAATGAGGGAAGTGAGGAGCTCGCGCTTTTGCCTCTCATGCCTTTTCTACATAGAATGTGCCAAGGAGATCGATACAGAAGAAATTGCCAAGTTCCTTTTCGCACACTGCAACTTCCAAAACTACTCCCTGTACATCTACAATCTACAGCACCAAGCACTACTGTGTAGTGATACTCCTCTGCACAGATCCCTCCTATAGGATCTTTTCCTACAGCGTACTACGTATATCTTCCTCTCCACTGCGTACGTGTGTATGCATACTGCTTTGCGGTAGTTGGAGTTGACGACTGGCATGTAATTCCACCAAGCGTCCGTCCCATCCCACATACCTACATATGTACCTACATACCTCCATTCTATCAAATGCAATGTGAACCAGGAAGTTTGGATAAAGCGCCAAAATTCTTAAACTTTCTCCGGATCCTTCGATGAGAGCTCTTAAACTTGAGTGTATGCGATTTTAATTTCCAAATGCTACAATTCTTTGGCATTGTCTATATACTCCATAGTATTCAGTCCAAGGTCAAAAACAAAGCAAGCTTTCTCCTTTTGAGTCTATTTTCACTTCAAACTTTCACCCGTTTTATCCTGTCAAGCCAATAGTGTGAGAGTGTAGGAGGCATGGTTGTTGAAAGCACAAATTACGAGTACAATCATTACGATAAAATACTAACTAACGATAAGTTGAATTGCCAACCAAATTTAATTTTTTTAAATCCATTTCCATACTTACTACGTGTAGGCATGCTAACACTTACTTCCTTTCTGGTGAGAGAATTTTTATACGTTTTTCCAATTTTCAATCTGCTACCATTCTCACTACTTATGAGTTAGGTGTGAACATATTGGTTCCTAATATAATTTGAGTGAAACTTGGTATTGTCTAAAAGTATATTTTGTGGGATGTAATCTTGTAGAATTATATGCATATTGTGTTTGCTTCCGAAACCCAACTCACATGTCAGAACTATAGGGAATTTACATGAGTGAGAAATTATAATTGTATTTTTGGTTAAATTTTTTGTTGCAAACTTGCAACCCTTTTTTGTTTTGTTCTGTTTTTGTTCACTAATTGAATTTGAACGACGTATTTCTTGACTTTCGTACCGTCACGATGATTGATTTCTCCTTCAAGTGCAACAAATTGTTTTGTGCTCCATGCCTCACTCACTCAGTCAATCATCATATTTCAGCCAATGCTTATAGATTACTGTTCAACCCACGCTGCACTGTTGTTGTATTTGTAGTAATGGTTAAGCTAATCGAGAATGTAAACATTTTCATGATGATCCATTTTATAGCTCTCTATAACTCTACATGACACTAATTTATTGCTCTCGAAACTTTTACTAATTGCTCGTATTTTCTTACGATTAGCTCATTCATTCCTATTGATAAGATGACACCCGTGGAAAAAGTCATTTAGAGTTTAGAGCTCTATCTGAAACAACTCAAAGGATTCTATTGTATGTACAAATACTTTTGTAGTTATACTAATCAACTCCAGATCCAAGTGTGTACATGTTTTTTCATTTATTTATGCGCCTCGCCGTCAGACATCCGCATCGACATTCGACATGGACAATACTTTGCAGTAGCTTTGATAGACGTATATAATTGCATATCATTTATCAATATCTTTCATGGGCTTTTACGCTCATTATCGTTGTCTGTATTGGCACAAGGGGGAAGAGGAAATGTTCTCTCATTATGTCCTACTCAATTGCTTTGTAGTACAACCACGTTTATTGGATATTCTCACTACAGATAATTATATAGACGAATTGGCCTGGTCGCTTACACGAATGTAGGTGGTACCTACGTTGTCCCATCCGTTTCAGCTACTAATGACACAAGTGAGGACTCCAAACCTTCCATTATTTGCTCACACTATATTATGACATGATTCAAAAGCGCCAAATGAATTTTGTATGCGGCCAATTAACAATTTCTTACTTTCTACTATAAAAATATAATTCCAAGTCCAACACATCATGATACACAACAGACAACATCATTGTTAATATGTATACTATTGAACTTGGCGCGCTAAAAAATTCAAATTCACGTCGTTGCATAGTGAGCTTATACAAAATTAATTTAAAAAAAAAATTCAAATTGGCCTTTTTGAATTTCAGTGAGTTGTGAGCATGAAAAACAATAACGTGTTTATTATTTTGGAGTAGGAATTGCGGCGAAAATAAACTTTAAACTACTTATTTTCCATCTGCAGGGGCGGATCTAGAGCTGTTGTTTAGATTGACAATACACCAATACATATGGGCAGTGAAGAATTAAATTGGCCGGTTTTCAATTTAAGCTAGAATTAAAATGAGCAATGTCAAAAAAAACTACATGCATAAATAGAATGTTAATTAAGAGTTTTTTAAATGTATGAAAGTACTCAATTATTATGATTTAAAAAAGTGCAAAATGTTGTAATTGCATGTTTTTAAAAAATAAAAACGTTTTTACATGATTTAAAAGAGTGCAAAATGTTCTAATTGCATGTTTTTCAAAAATGAAAAATATTTAATTTACATGATTTGAAAAAGCGCAAAATGTTCTAATTGCATGTTTTTCAAAAATGAAAAATATTTAATTTACATGATTTAAAAAAGCGCAAAATGTTCTAATTGCATGTTCTAAAAAAATTAAAAATGTTTAAATTACATGATCTAAAAAAGTGCAAAATGTTCTAATTGTAAGTTTTTCAAAAATGAAAAATGTTTAATTTACATGATTTTAAAACGTAAAAAATGTTCGATGTAAAGTATACATGTTTTTAGGATCAAGATATTTTTGTTTTGTTATTTACATGTTAGATCATTTTGATTCTTTATTCATAATATAAGTCCGCCATTATATTTTAAATGCCTCTATGTTAGCCAGTGTTAAGAAATTCACATTAAGTTGAGCAACTGCCCTGTTGCCTATACCTTGATACGCGCCTGACCATCTGAACTGCGATCATGGCCTAAAACCCCTGGAAATATTATATTTAGAACAGCGTTTACATGATGAAGACTAACCTGTCTGACTACTGACTGCATACTACTACGAAAGATTTTTTTTTTAAATTTCACCTCATTGTAATAATTGTAGCAATAGTAATAGTAATAATAATGGATGCTCTGGCATTGCTCTACTAATCTGTTTCTTGTCTCATGACCATGATAATGACTACTTTACATCCCAAAAACTGGAATAATAATCCACAAGGTGTACACAGTGTTGAAGTGTTGTTCCCGAAATCAAATGTGACGCATGATCTGGACAAATGCCATAGGTAACTATTCGAACGTACTAAGGCATTCTGTTTAGCTTCATGAATTTACCCTAGAAACTAGAAACATATGGAGACTGTTTGAGAGCCAAAGCCGATTGTTATCAACGAGTCCACGCGTATAAGATGTTTGGCATTGGAGCAACAAACGGAAGAGCATGGAACTGGCGGATACATGTAAGCATGCAACTAATGTAAGTAATTATATACGGAAATTCTGTAGCTGGTGCTGTTTCTGGTTTCTGCCTACTCCTACATTACATACTACACTAAAGACAGGAAAGTACGCATTAGATTATCTATTATCTCTATCTTTACTTTACCATTCTGCGGCTTTACAGCCAGTGTCAGGAATTTCTATGTAACTCTTTCTTTTCTATTTATACAAATTATTAAATTATTAATGCAGTATGATTTCATAATACTTAATCAAATAATTTTTTCGGATAAAAATGTATGTATTACATCTGTTTGAAAATATCTCTATATAGTGCTGTTATTTTCGGATAAACATATTCTACCGTTAATTATCCTCCCGGGAGTTATTAGAAGCTTTACGGTACGTCTAATATTTTTGGCTGGTGAAAGAACAAGATTAATTAAGGAAATTAAAATACAGACAGAAGGCAGGGACTCCTTTGATCCACCATTGAACATAAAATAATGGAAAATGGAATTTACACACAGGACAAGGTTTTTTGATAAATTCTGATGAACTTGGATTAAATCCGCTTGGAAGTATGTTGGTGGATTTAAGCGAAAACTCAGCTGTGCTGAAGGAACTCAGTTCCCAAAACATCCTTTCAAGTGTTGGTTTAGCCCTTATAAATTGAGAGCCTATAAGCACATGAAATAAGCTCTTCGGAAGCGCACGTGCACTTTTCCTCCGACTCCAACCCAACTCCGACACTGACACCTCCAACGACTCTGAATTCAACCAAGGCAAAGGCAAAACGGCCTCATGCTTTATCCACAATTCAGAATCCAGAATCTAGATCACTGTACCTTTCTATTGTGTACATAATGCTACATATCAAATGTGAAGTGGGAATAAAGGAGCTGTGTCGACGTCGACGTTCTGTGCTATAGTGATGTGCAGCTTGGAATCCGAATCCGACTGTCTCACAACGGCCTCCCCGTTTTCTTATTGTATATAGTATGTATAGCCATTCCCCAGACGGAGACGACGACGACAACGACGACGGAGACAGAAGAGATTCGGTTAACATTCTGAGACATCATCGCAACACCAGACCAACATATGAATTCCCTCCATCTGAATATTATGATCAACTTTATACACCTCGTTTGGTGGCCAATATTCTCCAACATTGGACTTCATATCTCGTCCTATACTCATACTCTCGTCATCCCACACACACACACACGTTTGGGGACGAGCAGGAGCTGCTGCGTAATGTGAGCTAAGCTAAGCTAAACGATAATGACAGGATTCGCACACACAGAGAGACAATCACATTTTCATTTCTACGGCAGACTGAGGCGTAGCAAAATTGGATGAAATAGAACAAGAAGATTGTATACTCAACCTGAATACATTGTTCGCAGGTAATGTGTAACGTAATAGACTCTTGGCAGTGGCTATATACTTGACTGAAGTTGAAGTACACAGTAGACAGTACAGAGTAAAGCACGCAAGTCGGATGACTGTCTCTCTCCGTCACGGTCTCTACTTTCTACCTTAAGAATATTATGATTATTATCCTCATCATGATTGAATTGACGACCTGGGTAAGGTGTGTATGGTCTGAGTTTATCCATCCAGTTTTGAATTCTGGGAAAAGATGATTACGTAATAATACATAATGCACCAACTACTACCGCGCTCTGTACAGATACAACACAGTATCAACTCCGCACTAGCAAGCAACAGAATAAAGAAACCATTCACATGACACACACACATACACACACACATCAGCACATGCTATAAAATCCTCATGACTGTTATAGTTATAGGGCACGGAAAACATCCAGAGATCCAGATCGACCTCCAGCTTGTTTACTTTCCGCATGGGGAGTTTTTTCTTGAAACAACTAACTCTCACATTCATATATGTAGTGAGTTCCCGAAATGCTCCAATTCGAATTTTCCCCTTCTCCCTTTCATAGTAATAGACCCATACAACGTTATTATTATGTTACGCACTATTCTATTAACTTTTTTTTCTTTTATATTTACTTTCGTGGACTTGGCTCTAGTGGAGGTGGGTGTACTATGGTTTGTAGTGTGTTTCAAGAATAGAGCCAGTTTTGTTTTTTAAATGCTTTAACTGTACAAGTACAACTGACTACTTGCAGCCTAGCCTTGAAACAAAGAGGTAATTATTTGCTCTAAAATTAGTAATCAATTAAATGGGAATTTTTAGAATTTATTTTTTCGGAAATCAAAATTCTACATTATATTCTATTTTTGACGGCAGATCGAAGTCTAAAACTTTCCCACGTCAGCGTAATTATATATCCTTATCCATTAAAATAAGGATTGCTATCGACTGCAAATCGTGGAGAGAAAGTTACTCGACTTGACATGACTTTAAAAGACTTTCCGTTGATGACGAACTAATCTGGGAAAGGAATCAAATGAAATACTTGGGTTATCTATGACGGGACGTCAAGACTGACATGTTGATGGAATCTCTACCACTTTGACCAGTACCAGTGCCTAGGAGCCGCAACCGACATCAGAACCGTTACCCGTTACTATACAGGACTAATGAAAATAATGCTAAATCCTTCGCTACCCATGTAGTATTAGTACTCAAGACGTACAAGCTGCAGAAGTTACAATGTAAAACATAATTGAGAACCACATGACCACAGTTGTTGATCATTTGATTCGTACATGAGGCTCAGCTTTTACCGATGTTCGTAGCTTTAACCAATAATTAGCTTATCACCAAAGTTTCATTTTGACTTTGAATCTGACCCTGTGTATCCTCAGTAATCAAACTTTGCCCTGGTAACAACGCACACTCTACTCCAGCAAAAATTTATTTTTAAAACCGAGCATATCATATCTGTACGTTATTAGGGTTCAAAAATTAAGGGACAGGAAAGTGGCTGGAAATATTCTTGAATTAGTACATAGGGAGGTATACATGTACCGTGCTCCCGTCCGTAATGAAAACGGCACGAGTAACGGCAGCGTTAACGGTCGGCTTCTCTGTGTATCAAATTTGCAGTCGCATTCCCTCTAATCTCAAGTATCAACATGCCTATTAGGTATGCAAACTACGTAAATGTAAAGATTGATAATGGATATTATCGAACAAATTTTGGGGATACACACACAATATATGAAATACTCCATAACGAAATATACTGTAGTATACGGCGTAAAGTGAATATAGTCAATTCGAATCCAAACTATGTAAATTGTAGCAAGCCGCAACCGTACAAATCAAATTCGATAAACTCTTACAACTGTGTCCGTATCCTGACTCGAAAGGAACGACCATATGGAATAATAACACAATGTTTGACTCGCCAAAAATTGTGACTATATTTGAGGAATTTATTTCGGGTCCACTATTATCGTAGATTTTTCCAGGAACTAGGACACGGATTAAGCCATGCACATACAGTATAGTAAGATATTGTACATAGAAAGTCAAAATAAGTCATTACATTTTTCCAGGTGAAAACCACAATTTTATTTTCTCTTAAAATCTGTGGACTGTCAACTGCCTATATACTACCCACGCCAACTACTGCCGTATATCCTGTAGTCTGTAGCCGATGCCGATACAATCAATGGAAAATTAAAGTCAAAGACCAACTCAGTAGTCCACATAATATAGTACCACAACCAAATACAAGCTGCAGAATTTAAAGTTATTAACCAATCGTAGTGCAGATGTCAGATATACTCCATGCAGAGTAAACCTATAATTATAATGATTTTATATTTATTTTTTAATATTTTTAGAATAAATTATACAATAATGGTTTTCTATTTTGACTAGTGCTGTTTAGCGTATATTTTTACTCAAAGCACCATATTACTATGTTTACAATTGTTATTTCTCTAGCGGTCCAGTTCTTATATGCAATACAAAATTCTTAGTTCTTTTAGGAAGGTAAAGAAAATTATAATCATGATGAAATACGTGTATAAGCTTCTGAAAAAATGTGAAGATGACGGAGTAGATGTACCATATGAAATGTTAATAACACATATAGGAAAGAAACTACATAGAATAAATATTGAAAGCAGTCGGATAGCTTTTTTTACATCCATATTAGCATCCATATGCACACTTGGTTGATACTGAGTATAATATGTACATAGTTGGAATTGCCAGTGCTTGACGTTACTTCATAGTTCATATACCTACTCTTCTGTTGGTCTGTTAGTGAATGAGAGCATAAAATTTTGATTGTCAGCCTCGCATGCAGCCATGAATTTTCTCTTCATCCCTTTTAAGTGGACTCTCAAAATGCATTTTAAATGTCTCTATAAAGGTAAGTAGATAGATGGATATGTATCTCCCACTCTGTACTCTCATGCAACTTTCACCTCTCTCCAATTCTACCTTTCAGCTGAATGAAATCCAACCTATAGCACCATTATGTATTACATAGAGAACCTACATGGGCTTGTTTATCTACGTATCATAAGTGATGAGAAGTCCCAGTAGACTGTCGACTTAAGACTATAAAGCTGGCACTACCCAAGTGAAAGCAAAGGAAAGAAGACGCGTTTGTAGTCTGTAGCGAATGTTATCCAAGTGAAGCAAGTCGAGTCTACAGTCAGTCTGCATGGAATTATACATAGCTGAAAAGTGTAGGGAGATACAGGCCTTCCTAAGTTTAGTTCGCTTACTTTACTTTACATGCATGTGTGTAGCTCAGCCTACTTTAATATCATATTTAGCAAGGTATACAGTACAGTGCAGTGCAGCTCCTGACTTATTTCAAAACTTGACTCACATTAGTCAAGAAAGAGAAGTTGAAACTATGTGGAAGGCTTTAAACTTTCCCCCCCTTCTCCATCACCATGACCATGTACAGAAGTTGCTACGTAATATTACCTATAGCTAGATCCAATTTCATAGGGTGAAGCATACTGATATAGCTTAGCTGTATTGACTGGGGAGAGTATATGGCGTAGCCATGTCTTTAGTTCCTTAGTTCTAGCTTTGCAACAGACACGGACCGAGTGAGAGAGAGAGAGAGAGCGAGAGAGTGAAAGCTAAAAGGGAGAGAAGACGTAAAAACCGCAAGATAACTCGAGATTTCCTACATCCGTCCTGCCCAATTGCATTTTCTTCCTTATATGCACTCAAGTATAATTTCCTTGAAATATAAACTGACAACCACAGTTGGAGTCGTCGAGAAAATCTTTTTAAACTCTCACTTTAATGGCATAATTTGCAATCTGTAACATCTGCAGTGTCAGTGTGTGGCGCGGTTAGCTCTGTGGTTCGAGCATGGACTATCCCTTAGTATAGTAGGAGCATATTATATAGTTGTAATAATAATATGCTTAGTGTGTAGTGTGTGGAAAGCGTGGCATTTTTTGTGAGATGTGAGTCAAATGGAATCTTAGACCTTACGCCGGGGCCGAGACCGAGACGGAGACCGGGACCGGGACCGTGAAAAAATTCTTTCTAAAAGTCATAATTATAATTCTTTTTGGACGGCTGCTACTGGTGCTTGGTACTGGTGCTGGTGTCGGGACTGAGGTTGATAAAATATATAAAAAAACGAATTTACGCAGTCCAAAACCAAAAGTTTTCTCCCTTAATAGTGGATCAGTCTGTTCCAATTTTTCATTTTCATTTTCAACTCGACTTCAACTCGGATAATAATGTTATATATATAGGATAGGATATGTATAGAGTCAACTCAGAGTATTAAAGTATTCTGAAGCCCTAAACTGCCTCATTTATTTTATTAAAATACTCCAGCTTTCAAAATTGTAAATTGCGATTAGGTTAAATTATTATCCTGCAGTTCTGTCGACCTACATTCTTTCAGTTTTGGCTAGGGAATTGTTGCAATTTTGAAGAATTAATTAAAGTGTTTATTGCAGCGTTAATTTTCTGTAGTTCTGCCTCTATGTGTAGATGTGTGGGGTTTTTGGATGGAATATTTTGCACC
Source organism: Dicyrtomina minuta (assembly GCA_949802685.1). Taxonomy (NCBI): domain Eukaryota; kingdom Metazoa; phylum Arthropoda; class Collembola; order Symphypleona; family Dicyrtomidae; genus Dicyrtomina; species Dicyrtomina minuta. The sequence goes on from OX461811.1 coordinate 38,845,450, forward strand.
ATGTTGTCCATGCCCATATTATTATTATGTAGTTCATACTTCATACTTCATACCAACGTTAAAAAATACCAAGAGCCGTAATTTCGTTTTCTATCTAAAGCTAAAGAATGCTTTCTCCACCCGTCGCCGCCAACACGCTGAGATCTCCAGAATTGATCTTAATATTGATAATATAATTGAGCTAGCCACATCATAGATGTAGATAATAATGAAAAGTCGTCAAAATGTTTTTGATGGTCTATAAAGACTTATTTTACGACGTTCTCTTTCCTTTAGAGTATTCAATGTTTTCATGTTCCATTTATGTACTCTTTTATTATACTATTACGTGCACGGAGACTCTATCTAGGGATCCAAACCAAATCAACAACCTCGGTAAAAGCAATAGAAAATGGTGGCAGTATAGACATATCGTGTGCGTAACACCACCAAAAACAAAATTTGCACAGACCAACATTACATAAAATATGTACTATATCCCGTGTAACTACAAGTTGGTAGTAGGCATGAGTGTAAAGTTTAGATAGCATGATATGCATTTCTACTAGTATTTTGATCGCAAATTGTTTTGAATTTAAAAAGACGGAATTATTTACAATAAACTTAAAAAAAATGCCTAACCATCTCGTGCTCAATATCAACATTCAACATCAACCCAAACTCCGAACAAACCTTTTCCCTTTCTTTTTTCTTCTTGTCAGTGTGGGCATTTCCCATGAATAATGTTACATCTCAAAGTTTTGCATTTAGCGCATTCATGTAGCTATATGTGTGCATATAAAAACACCGTAGTTAGAGCTGGATCTCGATCTGGCATAAATCATATACGATGCACCTTGTTTTCCCTCTTTGCTTAAAATTCAAAATGGGCTGTAAAATTTTGAAATGAATTATTTGTTAAATCCACTTCTAATATGGGCGTCTCCATAAGGCATGGAAAGTTGAAAACCCAGGATTCACATAGCACTCTTTAATGCATACTCATACTGCAGACTGTTAACAGATTCGTCCGTTGATGTTGATGTTCATTTTCCTTTTACGTACTTCAAGCAAAAGGGTACAGCAGCTGTGAGAACCACAACGGTGGTGAATGTAGAGAAGGGGAGAGGGGAACCCAGACTCCAACTGCATGCTTCGCACACATGTAATAACAAATCTTGTACATATCTTAAAAGGCATCCCTAAAGCAGTCGTAACGTCATCGTTTTAATTTAATGTCAGTTTTTAATTAGCGATTAAAATAGTTCACTGTGAAAAATTAAAATTAAAATTACGTACTGTTTTAAAAATTGAGCTTTGAATCTCAATTTGAATTTTATAATAATACGGAACCAGCATATGGAAGTTCTAATCCAAGTCCGAGACCAGCACCAAATTCAAAACCAGAATCCGGATGTATTAAATTCACTATTGTATCCGCCTTTAATATTAATGCGGGTATAAATGTGTATCATCCCGTTGATGCATGTTGACGTCAGGAACAGAAGTTTGTCTTGAGAATTCGAGATTGAATCCAAATATAAAGAAGGAAGAGGAGGGTATAGTACGTATAGTGTATAGACTCTATACGATATAGTTTGCATAATAATAATGCTGCGGGGATAAGAAGGTGATGCATATGTACACATAAGTCAGGAAGAAGAGACATGTTGAATGTTGTAAAACTTTTAACGTGGAGAAAGGCACCTTCCAAATGTACAGTCAGTATAAGTATCTGTATGTGTGTCTTGCATGAATACTTTGTGTGTGTTAAAAGAAGCGAATGATTTTTAAATTTTGTGAAACCATTTCGAATCCCTGTCCCCTTTCCCCGTCCGTCCCTATCTCCGTCCATGTAGGTACTTTCCTTTCCACTCCCCACATACACACACACACAAACCATTGAATGTTGAGAAAAGAAGGAGAGAAAGAGGGAGAGGAATTGAAAATGACAACGACAAACGTCTGTCCCGTGTGTTCGTCTTTTTTATACAAGAAGACGAGGGGGAAAGGGAGGGAGCGCGGGAAGAAAAATATCTAATATTTGAAATGAAGGAAGACATTCTGAAGGAGAAAGGAGAAGAAAAGAGTACAAAGTCAACTTTTAAGAATTTAAGTGAGTGGAGTGAGAGTAAGTAGAATTTTCAACAGTTTCTTTTTTGTCATAGGAAATCCCTATGGGTACACACTCTCACTCTCTCTCCGCTCACTCGAGACTTCCACCATATTCCTCACTTTGCAAATCTTTTTAAACTTGTCTAACTTTCTAATGTGCCATATATCTAGAATTCTAGAATCTAGAATCTAGACTGTCAGCATGGCACGGAAAAGCAGTCCTGTGTTACTCCGTAGTGTGTATCTAGTTCATAGTCGGTTCGGTAGTCTAAGCAAGATACTAACACTAACAGAATTTTTCTACAGTAATTTAATGTAATGCAGAGGCTGGTACTGGTACTAGCACTGGAACTTGAACTATGGATGTTAGATGCAGGGTAAAATGTATTACATGAAATGCTGTGGAGACAGTAGAACTGTACAAAACTATAGAAATGGGTCAGAAATATAGAAATATCAGTGCCCATCAAAAAGTTTCACACCACATCCACACGACACAGCCCTGTCATTCTTTCCGCGTGCAACACAATAAATTATAATTAATTTCTAACCCAAACGTCAGCCACCGCATCATCATCTTACAAAACTTTATCTTGATTTTGATTACAAAAGTGCAAAAAAAACAGAAAAAAGTAAAAGAGAGCATTGTGTAATCATAATAATAATGGAGCCTCTCACGTTTCAAATCAAAACAGCTAAATAATAATAATCTTGACAGCCTCAGATTTGGAAAAACACATGAGCGTTCATATGTTACAAATGTACCTACACTATTTCTATACTGTATATCAGCAGTTGCTCAACTGACAAGGCAAATCCGGTTCTGCCTGCTCCTAGTGTCGGTGTCGGTTTCAGCTTGCCTTCGGTGTGTAGATGTGTAGAATGTGTTGAATTTGAGTGGAAATGTAGACAGGAGTGAAAGTGAAGTGCTCTGGTTTAATGTAGTGAGAAGACTCCACACGTTCAAACTCGATGATTCCCAATATCCTAATAATTCACGAATGAAACAATCCTTGAGTTTGTAGCAATGCCTAGGTAATTCCCTCGCAATTTGACGGAACCGGAATTATAGAAATAGAACCACCACACACACACAGGATGGGAGACACACACACACTCACATACATACCTATGAACGGGCTCGGATTTGATAATAAGAAGCGTTTTCCAGTTAGTTGGAGGAAAGTGAGCTCACATTTACTTTGCTCGACACTCGGCGGAAAAGAATTCATTTTTAATGAAGATTGACACTTGTTCCCGTCTCATCTCATCCTCTGCATTCTCCTGCTTCTGAGTTGAATTGAGTTGAGTTGAGTGGAGCTCTGCTCTTTGATAGAAAAACTACACTCCTCACCCTTCACTGCTCCTACTACTACCCATGTCTCCCAATGCGCCGCTCAAGAGCTGCTACTGGAAGTGGAAACTGGCTGAGAGAAAAGAGAAACTAGAGGATCAAGTGTGTGAAGTGAAAGTTGCCAGGTTTATTGAGGGAAGTGTACTCTCAAAAATGATAGGGATTAAGAAGTGAGTAGATCGAGAGAGAGAGAAAGAGAGAGAAATGGAAAATTTGGGGCTTTGACTTCTACACCCAATTGGACTTTCACTGGGAGAAGAAGCGTATGGCGTAGGGCGGACGCGGACGGTGGGAGAATGGAATTTAACCAACATTACCATTACGTAGAGTAGTGAAGAGGAGCCACAGCCACAAAAATACACGGGCAACCAGCCATGCAGTTCTCACATACTACTTGAGATGAAGGAATTAGGAAGCCTGGGTCTCGACTATGCCTACGTATATAAGGAGTCTCTACTCATAAAGCTTTTTATGTATATATTGTGCATACCTGTGAGATCCATTTCTGCTCCAGCTTCTACTTTTGGACTGCCATGACAGTTCCATTACTCCAACATTATATTTCAAGCTCCTTAAGAACTTCTAACAAAGTGGAGGTGTGAGGGGATATATAGTTAAGTAAGTTTATTTCATGAGATTAGGAAGAATTGTGGGGAGTGGGGAAAGTCCTTGCTGACTCTGACTCAAGCAGAGTTTTGTCTGTGAACGTATGTATTTTCTTTCTATATGTCTGTCTCTGAGAGATATTTCGTAGGCCTGATCTTGTGTCATGTACCTTTATTTTCCTCTCGATTAAAGGTAAGTCCTCGGTCCCTGGTTCACTCTATATACAAATATCTATGCATGTAAGTGCCTAAGCGCTTTGTTCATCGCTCATGTAAACCCCTTGTGTCTTTGCACGGGAGCAAGCAGTCTCATGTACTTGCACTGTGACTGTACACACCTGAAATGTAGGGTTGAGGGAATTTTTATGCATTTTGAAAGGAGGGTGGTGGACAGACAGTATATGGAGTGGGTAGGAGGTAGTGAAAGTAGAGGATATAAATGTGTTTGTCTGGATGTCACAGAGTGAATGAGATGGGAGTTAGACTGTTGGATGGTATGTGTGAAGGTCTAACGTCTACAAATATCCAAAACTCTGTAGTTGTACGGTATGGTATGTCAATGGTGAAAGTCTCACTCAAGGACGGAGAAGAAGTAAGGCTCAAGACGTTCCTTTCTGTTGGTTCTGTTGGTGGGCCTGAGTCCCATTGCCGTTGCCGTTGCCGTGGCTCTGGCTGAATGCAGAGATGTGAGGGAGTGAGTGAGCAGGGACGGAGTGAATTGTAGATAAAACCGTAACTCCCTTTGAAAAGGCTCACATTAGGCCAATGAAAGTAGGGAAATGCAAGTTACGTGACACATTTATGCGACAATAATGCTAAAATACGAACCAAGACTTGTGCAAATATACGCATCTTCCACTTTCTTCTACTTTCACCTCCAAAACTATTCTACATGGGACATTGTGAGGATTTAATGCTCCTGTTTCCCCCTCCCTCCTACACCTATATCTAAGCAAGGAATGACTACAACAACTACTTCTTTCTATTCCGATGACTTTTGTCTATGTGCTACACCACTATATATGGGCCTGTGCACATTCTCAGCATTCTATGGAAATGAAAATGGAGGAAAAACTGGAGAGTATGGAGCAAGTAATACCCATTTAGCTCCAGATCCGCCTGTGAAAGTACTGGCTGTTGTAATGATATAGTGGGGAAGAGATACGGAGCATGTGTGTGCATGTACGCGTGTATGTACCAATGTTAAATCTGTATGTCTTTGGCACTTGGAGTGTTAAACAGTAAATTATTGTTTGTGTAACATTGGAATACATAAGTGTAGACTTTTAGGAATCGGGATGACGATGACGATGACTACGAGGACGACGACGAGGACGACGACGCTCCCTTCCTTGCTTGAGCTTGAGCAAGAGTTCTGTGTAACTTATTAGTTGTGTGAGCTCTATCACTTTCTCTTCACGTATATGCACAAGTGTAGTTCTAAACTACAGACTATAAATGACGCACAAGCCATAGCATAGTACAGATTCTACAGAAGCTTAGCAAACAATGAATTGCCCCACTCAAAACTTACATTCTAACTAACTTCTTATTTTCTCCTTATAAGTGGACAATTATGTACAGAGATAATTATTAGTGAAGAGTAAATTCTAATGTACATAATGCGCTTTGTTTGATACTCAAAGTTTGGATAGATGTTCAAGTGGTTGTAGTTATAGGAACGAGGTCGACACAATATGTAAGCTGTACAGCACAGAGCCAAGCTCAATTAATGCCACTTTAGCTCCTCCTGTGATTTGCTCCTCTCTCTTTCTCCCAAAAACTACATAACACTAACTCCACGTAAGAAGCTTAACTTCCCCTATCCCCATCTGTGAAACTGTGAAATACACTATGCATTTATTCTTACTCGAGTCTTATACACTGGACTGACACAAAATTGCTCAGAATCTGAACAGTAGTCAGAAATCTGGTTTACGTTGAGTATTCACATCCTGTCATATATATCGATAAGTATATGAATGATTTTGACTACTTTTCGATTCAGTATATAATGTATTGCTTTCCATTCCACTCATTTATAGGCTTGAAAAATTATTTGCAATTCAGTTCAGTACAATAAACTGATATGTAGTCGAAATAGTACTATCCCTTTAACTTTGACACACCATATGTCAGTGTGTGACATTATACCAAAACAGAAGTTGTAGCGGTAAATTTCACTCGTAATTATGTACCCGTCTTAAATTATTTGAATCATTGAATAAATATTTACACACGAACCGTGACTACACTATTATACTGTGTATAGAAACATTTTTGTTTGAACGTAAATGTTGGTCTCTTACAGTGGAAGTGCAATCGTGAATCTACCAGGACCCGAGTTTGTGTAGTATTAAAATTACTATATCACCATAGTTTTAGCCTGTAGTGTCACAGTGTTTAGTGTGTTTACACTTGGGGCAATTAAAATAATGACATGGCGTGCAATTCCAAAGAGCTCACACAACTATTCCGAATTGCACCTGTCCAAACCAAGTCCAAACTGTGAGTGCAGAGCTTTATTGTCATAAGGGAAAGTCGTAGAATAAATTGTACGAATTTACACTATGTAGACTTTCTATAAATATTGAATGGATTAATATGAACTTGGCCGGTTACCTTCCATGAGTAATTTAAATTCAATCAATACACAAAGGTAATTGCATACCTCTGCCAAGCAAATATGCGAGTGGTGATATTTTTGTAGCTGTTTGGTTTGCGGCGTTGTTCGTTAGCCCATTCAATTGCACTTTACTATTAGTATGTAAACCGTGAAGGGGCAAACTCTGTACCTTTCTGAGCTACTTAAAAATTAACTTTCAATTTTTTACAGTAGGTATATTTCTTCAGTGAAAGGGCAAATAATTTCAAATAAGTAAACAAGCTGTTCCCCTTACAAGTATTTTTGCCTTTTACGACGAATAATTAAAGTATGCAAATGTGCGTGTGTACCATTGGGGTACTGCACACAGAAATTGTATGAGCAAATAAACGCGCCAAAACAAATTAAATAAGCAAGAATTTAAAATGCAAAACAATAATAAAATTTAATAAGCAGGAGCTGGAGAAAATTCAAAGCATTTAATTGCTAAATTAAATATTTAATAGATCTACGTATAGATTTCAATTCAAAATGTTATGAAAATGAAAATAAAAAAACTGACTGAAGAATTTAGTAGCTCGGACATTCAACTTCACTACTGTATGCACATAGCTTCATGTATTTTGTTACAATTTAAAATGAAGGAAGATGCTATATGCTTTAGATTTGATAGCCACTAGTGGAACGATAGCAATAACAAAAAGGAAGCGGATGCTGAATTAGTTTTAATGGCATTCACTCACCTATGACTGTTAAGTTGACTTTGGCATTTCTTGTTTGAGCCAATCGGAAGTCGACGCGACATCGGTAAACAGCTGCATCATCCTCTTGAACATTCTCAATGGCGAGAATGGCGGGTTGAGAGGAAGAGCGAAAATAGGCTCGATTCCCAAATACATTTTCATCCGACCAGCGCTCAGCCTCTTGAAAGGATCGATCCCGAGCGTCCACACTACATGTGTTCATGAATTTTAAGAAAAGGAGAGAAAAGGACCATTAGATCAAAAATGCATAGACAGCTTTCATTCCACTCATTCATCATTATACAGATTGCCAACGCCTTTTTCTAATACCTATTCCCTTTTACATTCAATCTCCTCTGGTCGACGACGCTCGACCCTTGGTAGGTACATATCTACATATATCGTTGGCTATGGCTTTGGTCTATAAGCGTTGGCGTTAGTATTTGTACTGTGTGGCAAGTCTAGCGTCTGCATGATTACTTTGTCAAGCCTTATTTCTCTCGGCTCGTTTCCACGATACAGTATACCCAACTATGTAGTAAGTGTATATGGAGCCTCTGTGAGTAGAGCCCTACTTTCCATGTAATACATTTACCATCAAACTATTTTACACTTTCCCTTTGTCGGTTCGTTAAGCACAGAGCCACTTAAAGACTTTTCCTCTGTTGCCATGAGTGAAATCGTAATACAATCTGGATTTCACTTTTCCGATACTTAATGAGTCGACACTTTCAACTCCGTGTTGTATCACTGTAGGTTTTGTTCTCAATCTCAGTGCTCTGAACACTCATTTTCGTTTTCATTTGAGCATTCAAAGGAAGAAAGGCGGCCGTACGTCAATCCCATTTCCGCCTTCTTGTTTTCTGGACATGGGAAAATTCTTGAAATAAAGCTCAATTCCAAATCACATCTTATCTCATCGTCACATCCCAAGCACAAAACTCTAAAACTACGCAAAAACTCTGTAAAACTCGTAAAACTTAAATCTAAATTACTAATACTACCTATGCAGGCAGGGTCGGACGAAAGAATTGTTTGTAGGCAGCAATTTGTTTCCATACAAAAACCACCATTTTGATTTTATTGATGGTTTTCTTTGCTAAAGCAAAATTTTGTATTGACATGTTTTAGAAAAGTGCGAAATGTTCGATTTGCATGTTTTGAAAAAAGTGGAAATTGTTTTATTTCCATATTTTTAAAATTTACAAAAAAAATTATTTTGCATGTTTTTGAAAAGTCTCAATATTCTTTTTACATATTTTTAAAAAGTGCAAAATGTTTCATTTACATGTTTTTACATTCAAGCAGCGGGGGCTGCCTGCGCTTGCCGCATTATCCGGCCCTGTATGCAGGGCAGTCGGCCATAAAGGCCTACAGAGCTTGTTTTCTCATTCTTCAAATTAAAATTAGGCACATTTAATTCCTGTATTTGAAAACGAGCCGTGATGTAATCCGAAGCAGAATATTTAATAAATTTTAAATCTTTCTGTGCCTGTATGAAAAATCTATGCATGTACCTGCGTAAATATAATCTTGTTATTAATTTTTTGTACGTTACGTAGTTTGTAGCTTTGTAGTGCAATTGGAGTACATACAAAACAACATTGGTTCTGAGGGTAAATGTTGCAAGACTTCTACTTCTTTACCATTAGATACAAAAGTGAAGAACATGTGAAAGCATTGAAATGTTTTTACTAGAAAGGGGAAGAGAAAGGAGAAAACTAGTTTATCCGGTAGTCTGTCTGTTGTTTAGTTAAGGGTCGAAATTCCCTGAATTAAAATACACGTTGTGAGTCTGTTCTGAGCTCTGGGCTCCATAGACTATAGACTGCCTGGTTACAAGAAGGAAGAGAGAAGAGAGAGCGGAAATATGATTTTTTGATAGCATTGCATGATTTGAGACATTTGAGTGTTGAAACGTTAAAATTAAGTGGCTGAACTGAAACTTCCTCCTGAAGTGAAGTAAGAGGTCTGCTCTGGTGTAAATACTGCATTTGAAATCAAGAGGAGAAAAAACTTTTGAATTTTTTATCAGTTTTGGTCTTTGGTTTTTGGTCTGTTCGCGTACTACTCGAAGGTTTTGTACACTGCATTTGGCAGGGAGAGGAAATTTCCCTGTGGTGAGACTAAATTAGCAGGATGCTGAAAGAGCACATAGAAGTATAGAACATTAAACAGAGAAAGCAAGGAAATCCTCAGACAGAGAACTTGCTCACTCTCTCAACTTTCACTGATGAATCATTTATTAAAATGAATCATGGCCTACATTTCCGCTTGACAAAATTCAACAATACTATTCTTGAATTAACTTTCTTTCTCACTCTCTGTACTCCTGGGGGAAACCATTTATTTAATATTGTACTTTCCTCTTTGTTTTCCTTTCCCGCTCCGCTTATGGATTTTTGCAACATCCGATTTTGCAATAGAGTATAATAATTAACTTTTCTCTTTTTCCACTTTCCTCTCTGCTCCGGACCCGGAGAATAAAGCATAAATGTATTCTGATTTCTGAGTCTCTCACTAAGTAATAAAGGAAGTAGTTCGACCAATGCAGAAAACATTATGGTTGGCACGAAGCAAAAAGGTAACTTTCAGAGAATTACCATTTCTAGAATTTATTTAATGAAAAATTGAAAATATCAAATTATTTCATGAGCACAGTCGCACATGACCTTTACCCGTCATGCTAAAGCCAAACGTTTAGAAACTACAAAATAATCTACTAGAATATTTTAAGGAGAAAGTTAGTGCTAATAGATATGGACAAAATTAGTTTTTGAAAAATTTTTACAGAATAAAAAATATGTATCATCAGAAAGGGAGATCATTTTCGTTTAGCAATTATTCTATTCATCCAAAACTTTTAAAATCAGTCATATATTGTTGTAAGCTATTTTGTAGTTGTATACCTTTTTGTTAGGAGAGGCATGTGTGGGCATCCAAGTGACACGTGGCACCCTCTAAATTATAAAAGCATTATTTGGACAGTAGGATGCCCATGGCAACATAGCAACTGCATAATGTGATATTATACACACAGTTAAGTGCAGCTCCCCTCCGCCGTTTGCTTCGTGGCCACGCTTTAAATTAAAAGCTTTCGTGTACATTAAATACTTGAAAATATTCACGATGTGGGTCTGCGTGGAATCTGGGGGAATTTGCAAATTAAAAATTCACAATGGAACATTGAAATGAAAAGGGCAAAAAGATGAAGGTAGAATATTCCATGTATATCCTCTAGTAAAAGTAAAAGTGGAGGTCTTCATTAATCACAGGGGCTCTCTCCATTTAATTACACTGGAAAAAGGTTTGAATTAAGAGTGTACATAAAAACTGGAAGCCCACCAAGAAATATGCCGTACTTACGCTTGCAGTACAGTTGCACATGTCATGAATTTTGCAGATGTGACAAGACCGAAGGGCGAAATATATATTATGTAGGTAAGTTCACTAGCTCAATTTAACCTACACTCATAATATATGTAGAAACGTAGGAACCAAGTTTTTACCTACGTCAAAATTTACAAATGGAAAGTGATGATACCTGTAAATAGGTCTTCCAAGGTCTTCTCTGTACCAAAGGACTAGAATCACGTCATCATTCCTCGCATCCGGGGGGAGGGAAATATCACAGGGCAAGTTTGCAGTCTCCTTCTTGACGACTTGAACCTCCGCCATGGGAACTAGATTATTTGGGAAACAAAGAAAGAGAGAGAGAAATTTAATTTCTTGTAGCAACGGAATGACTTGCACTATGCTCATCTGTATTTATTATACTTGCATGTATACTCCCATTCCACATTTGAATTTAATATGACTGTGTCTCTATGCTTCATTTAGGTAGGTACCTACTTTCCCTGTCAAGCAATCAACATGTAAATGCATACCTAATAGCCAAGGACCCATATACCTATATATATTACTTGTAACGTCAATCTCGCTGTCGCTGTCTGTCTGCATTCTCTTAATTACTAAAATATGTAAATGCATAATCATGTTCATTCCTAAAATAGAATGTAGAAAGGTACAATGTTAATTGCATATTTCACATGATGCCAACAATAATCACATACTTTTATACATATACCGTATCAGGGCCAGACGAAGGAATTGTTTTTAGGCAGTAGTAATTAGTTTTTAGTTTCCAAAAAAATACAATTTTGATTTCAGAACGTTTTCTTTGGTAAACCAATATGTTGTTTTCAGACAAGTTTAAAATGTTCTATTTACTTAATTCTAAAAAGTGAAAAATGTTCTATTTACCTAATTCTAAAAAGTGCAATGTGTTCTATTTACTTAATTATAAAAAGTAAAAAATGTTCTATTCTATTTGCTTGATTCTAAAAAGTACAAAATTTTCTATTTACCTATTTCTAAAAAGTGCAAAATGTTCTATTTATAAGTTTTTTGAGAAATGTTAAATATTTTATTTGCATGTTTTTGAAATGTGCAAAAACTTGTATTAGCATGTTTTTTAAAAGTTCAAAATATTCCATTTTCATGTTTTTGAAAATTCAGGCAGCGGGGGCAGCCTGCGCTGGCCGCATTATCCGGCCCTGTACCGTATACCTATGCACAAACATACCTCCAATTTTATCTTCAGTCGTCATTTTAATGATCTCACCATACATATGCACAGTTACAACATACTATAAACGCTAGAATTGTCAGTGCAGTGTCCCTCGTCTCCGTGCATGTAGAGATAGACCAAGTACCTAATAATAATATGTCTGCACATTGAGGATGCACCCGCCGAGACTCAAACCAAAAAATTCGTTTGTAATTTGAGTGCACACCTAAAACTCTTTTTCAGAGTAATGAAGGGAGAAACCTTGGCGCCGTGGCCGTAATCTACGTTTTTGCTCGCTATAATCGGGGTAGTTTTCCTTCCGGAGGGAAAATGAAAGTTGCAGTGAGGGGCAGTACATATTAGAGAGTCGAAACAAAATATAGGCAGGTAGTTAAAAAGTAAAAGTACGAATCCAATGCTTTTAAAGTGATGCAGTGTAAAAACACACGGGAACAGGGACTACGACTACATACGTATATGCACCTCCCTAGACGCATGCGAATACGGAGAAGAGATGATTATGAAGAAGCAAAGTGAAATTTCAATCTGACTAACGATAAGCACTGCATCTCATTATTAAAAATGAGCTGCATGCTCACCTAATTGAACGCCATCAATTTAAGAGCCAGGTTTGGCGAGGGACTGAGACTGTCGAGAGCTTCATAGTTATTATTAGGAAATAGATGGAAAGCTTGGTCCTTGTCCTGGGTGAAAGCAAGGAGTTGGAGTGAGTAGGAGTAGTCTGCTATATAGAAAATGAAATGAAAACGTTAACGTAAACGTAATCGTAATCATAGCCCACGCACTCAATGCACTACCCCTTATTATACATGTATGCATTCTTAAAAAATTCATTTTGTAATCATCTACGCTTGTTTTTTTTAAGCATTCACCACACTCACATTCATTTGAATACATATACGCGCCTTTCACATTTCTATGAAGGGCAGATATTATGAGAAGTGAGGAACGAGGATGAGGAGGATAATTAAAAAAAATGTGCGTTTTGTTTATAATTTTACATTAGTCCGTAGAGCTTTCCACTCCGTGCTCAAGCTAAACACTTTACACACACGAATTCATTTACTTTTTTCCTAATCGTCATCTTTCATTCTACTAGAAATTATAAAATTCTCGTGCATTCAAATTAAAACGGATGTCAATAGACATTGTACAGTTCATTTTGGAGATGGTACCACATTATATTATGCTTGTGCAAATACGTTGCATATTGCTTGCAGAAACGGCAGTAGAAATGCATGTAAAAATTGTAGAGTGAGTGAGTAACCGTACGTTGTACGTCATACATTGTAATTTGCAAAATTCCTGATTGAAAAGAAGCTTCATTTCTACACCATTTCTACAGTTCGCAACAGACATTTTATTTGAATTCACTGTAGCGTACATGTGGCCCCTATGCTATGCACAAAGTACATAGTGGCATCCGCCTACTTTGTCCACGACATGTTCACCTGCACTATTGTGCACTAGTTTCATTCTGAGCGGTAAAAGCAAATGGGTTGGATTTAGTTTCAGATTTGGATTTAGACTCGGATTTTTTTGGTTTTAAAAATATGTGGGGGAAACCTAAATCCTTCTTATTTCTTCCGGTTCAATTCAATTCAATATATCCGACTATTAGTATTGCTCAAGCAAATGCCATTTCCATATTTGTACGGGCCAGAAGCCGTATAGGTATAGGCCATGGGCAATGATGGTTGTTGGTTGTTGGGGGTTGATGTGAGTGAGTGTTTGCCTTCCTTACATTCATTTTATTTTTATTTTTAGAAACTTCAAAGTCTATGGTAAGTCTCGGATTTACTGGTTTACTGGGACACGAAACGAATACTGCTACAGATATTGACAGTCATGCACATTCTAGATCCCAGCTGCGCCTGGTTCAGCCAGGTCCGCTAGTCCTATAGTATGTTGATAACTTTGAAGGTTTTTTTTTTGAAACGTGAAATAAAAAAACACAGGAAAATTTAAATTCAAAATGCAAAGTAGTAAATTTGAATTCACTTTTATCTCCTATGCACACAACATAATCTATACCTACAGCTCAAACTGGCACTGGCACACAAAATGGCGCTGGGAAACAAAAAACGAAATGTAGGTAAAATATCGATTTCCCAAGCTCATGAACTAGCAAAAATATTTGAGGTTAGAATTTGAAAATTAAGGAGGAGACGAAGATAACGGTAACGGTAACGGCAACGGTGACGGGAAGAGGAAAGGGTAGGCTAATTTATTCTAGTGTACAAACCCACGCACATATGTACTTATGCATACTGCCCCGGTTGTATATGACAAAACATGCCAGCATACATTTAGAAAAATGCAAATAATATGGAAAACAAATTATACATATATCTATAACATACAAAGGAGAATACGGAATACTTTATGTGCATAAAAAAATTGTTTGCAGATGAAAGCTCAAAATCGATAGAAAACGGGAACTTTCATCCACAATCTACAAATAACAAGCCAGAAAAAAAAGCAAATGTGGGGAAGTTTCCTACATATTTTTCTCGAAAGAGGCAAATTGGAAGAGATGGGGAAAACAAAGGAATTTTCTTTCACTTTCAATATTACAGCTCGAGACCTATTTCTATAATTTCATAGTTCCGTTCCAACTTGTAGTAAAAATAAAAAGTAAAACAAAATTTGATATCCAAATTATTTCAAATCTAAATAGGAAAGTAAAAAAAACAAGTAGTACTAACATTTAGATGAATTCAATGAAAATAATTGCAGGGGAAACGAAACCATTATTTTAATGTGGCAGCCTTTCATTTTGAGTAAATCAAAAAGGCATAAATATAAAAAAAAAGACCGAAAATAATTCCAAAAACATACGTATAGGTACGTAGTAAGTAATTTTAAATGTATAAAAGTACAGAGATATGTTTGCGACAACTATTTATGCTCCACATACGGTACATATTTGCTGTCCAATTAGGATAACAACCTCCAAGTTGAAAATAATAACCTGCATAAAATTAAATTCTCATATTACATGTATAAAACGCATTATCCAACATTCAAGCCGAACACATGTTTTTTTTTAGCTTTTTCGTTATCCCCAAACAACTTCCATGGCAGTTTAATTCTATAGAGTGAGTCAGATCAACAATTTATTTATTTATTTCTATCTATTAATTGAATCAGTCGAGTCTATATATTAAAGCTTCCTTGAATGAGATAAATAGGAGCGTACTAACATTTGTGAGCTTTTAATCTTAAAACTACGATTACGATTACGATTATAGGACCAAACTGCGGGAAGAACTGAAGGGGAAATTTGAATGACAAACACGCAGCGGTATTTTGGTATTGGGCCCGGTAGCGTAAGAGCCGTACCCGGTCGTGTGTCAAGTGATGTAAGTAAAAGTTTTTACTATAGCTTCTCTCGGATCTGGAGCTCTACTATTTCTCTCTATGTATATAGCACACGCAGCATACAGATATAAACAGAGGTACATTTATAAAGTTGGCATTTAACTTTTATGCCCCAATGCTCCTTTTTCTATTTATTATTTGCTTATTTGCCTGCAGAACGATTCCCATTTCGAAGTTGATTTGGGAACTTGGACTTGGTCTTAGCAAACGGGCCTGGTACTGGTACTGGTACTGGTGCTGGTACTGTATGTGTCTTACTGTGAGATTATATGGCCAGGTATCGTTTTGCAATACAGTGAGCTTTAATATTCAGCCTTCCCTATAATTTAGCAGGTTCAATGGAGAGCAAATCAAACTATTACTCTGCCTCTCCCAACTCTGCGTCCATTTATTTCTCTATTTCTATTTCTAGCCCTGTACACCTCTCTCCTGTACTCCTGTACGTTCTACCATTCTAAATTCTCCAAAGCACAAAAGCTTCACAACACGAGGAGCAAATGGTAAATGGAGTTTTGCTTTCCCTTATTTGCTGCTTGAGCTGTGGCTGTAACAGGCACTGGAAAAAGTGGTAACAAATAATGCAACAAGGAAAAGGTAAAAATAAATTGCCACAATCCCAATCGTATTCACTATTGCTATGGCATGGCCCTGGTGCTACAGTGCTATGCCTATACTATTGCCTGGGTCACAATAGAATTTTCCCTGGCACTACATTACTTTACATTGGCCTATGTACCATAGTGTGTTGAGAGTATAAAATAATAGGGCAATGTTCATGGTCTTGATTGTATTCTACTCATACAAGTTGCATTGTATATCCATCCTCTTTTTTTTTCTTTTTTTTTGAAATATGTATAATGCTCTCACGAGAAAAAAAAATAAAGTGTGAGATAGAATATTTGAAAATAAACGGAAGGCCGCAGAGTAAATTGCCTTCAAGAATACATAATAAACTTGGGATTCGAATTCCAATTGGGATCTGGCCCAGTGTACGGTGCACCAGTGGTGGAGGACATATAGCGATGCCGATATATAGCCTACACTAAAAGTAAGTAAGACCAAACTGACGATGAGCATAGCGTACATGTATAGCAAGTACATAATTCACATAGGGAATAGTCTTATAAGAAGTTATTTTTATTTAAGTACGAATAACAATTTGTATTTGAAAAGGAGTTCAAGTATAAGTATAGGAGGGGTAGTTATATTGGGTTTAATCGCACATAGGTGTTATAAGTATAGAGTATATAGGTAGTAGATACAAGGCTATAGGGCAGTGTAGTTGGGAAAGTTTGAATGTAAAGAAAATGGAGAAATGCTTATCTTTAGTTTAATGTACGTGTAGCTTAGGTAAGTAATGACTTGATTCACTTTAGCCTCCGCTCTCTCCCTCTTCCTTCCTTCCTTTGACTTCCATTAAATTCCTTGAGTCTCCTATCTATCTCATCGTCAGTGCAATATGTGTAGAAGACTCCCAGACTGGGGAGATTGTGAGTGCAATGAAAATAGGATGGGAATGGAAGTGGGATGGATCCATCCAGTCTTTCCCCGCACCTAATAACCCTATCTAGATTCCAAGATACACAGACAAGATAGTCCTCGTCGATTTACTTCCCATTCTCTAGATGTGTCTGTGTAGTGAGGCTCTGTGTGTGTGTGTGTGTGTGTTGAGCTATAAGCCAACCACGTGGGCTGAGTTACATGCTTACTCCATCTCAATCTATTGATTAAAGTTCAACTCTGATTAATCAAACAGAGCGTCCGGAGGTGGTCTTCAAATAGGCTTTAAATTAGAGCAGATTAGTTCCCTCTAGACAATTTGTCTACGTTGATCGTATTTGGAAGAGCCCTGTATGTATATATGGATGGATGGAATGGATAGAGTTCAAACCTTTTACAAGTCTCCTTTAAGAGGTTGTATACACAATGCAGTTTTAGTTTAGATAGATGGGCATACATAATACAGAGATAGAGAGAGAGAGAAAGAACTCCATAGCGTCAAGTTCTACGTCCATTTCCACGACTACCTGTGCCTGTACGCAACACCTTTTGGATTCTATCAATATAATTATGCGGAAGTACCCTAATCTCGTATCCCCGCCCACAACCTACAAAGATAGATTGTAAATAATTACATCTATTAAATGAGGCCAGCGCCAGACCAGAGCCTAACTTCCTTTGCCTTTAGCAGCATATTCTCGTCTTCTCGCCTTCATTCTTATTCTTTAATAGAACACTTTTATTTTTATGTTTTATCGTTTAATCTAGGAGTAAGGGATTTGCGTCGAATTCATAAAATACATTTAATCATAGTTTGAGGAACACACTTGGTAATCATCATAATCCGAATGGTATACCACAAATTTTAAAATAGCAATCAAAGTAAAATAGACAAATTTAGGCAATATCTGATTCAAAATCCCTCGATTGCATCTTACACCATTCGATCACACTCAAAAAGGGCCCGGCCGCCAAAATTAAAAAAAAATAATTTACATTCGATTTTTAAATTGTGCAACCGTGACCTAATTAAGCAGCTCCTCTCAAGAAAACAAATATAGTTTCTCGTATCCATGTGTAACAAGTGCCACGTGTCACGTGTTCATTAAAGTGTAAGTGTGCAGACACCAGCAACTGTAGATTGAAATTATCCCCATCATCTCATATTGATAGAATGACAACCTCATTCAAGCCACTATAATCAAAAATGGAATTTGAGCATTTCTATAATTTACGCTTTTCCCCATGAATCTTCCTATTTAATGATCACCCACACTTTGATTTGTTCGCACAGGTTCAATGGCCCTGTCACGAAATACGCACGTTGTTGTGCATTTATGTGTTGGTTATACGGTATAATAATTTCGAGTCATTAACAGGAGCACTACTTTCACTCCCGTAATGAATTAAAGTAAAGAATGAAGCAAAGTATTTCACTTTGTCATTCAATAGAATGCGGTTTTCCCTATTCCTACGGTAACGGCTTCAAATGGCAATTACGGAATTTAATGACGTGTTTAAAAAATATATTCATTTACAAATATACAGATATACATTTATTTTCCCAACTTTTTGCTTCGTTTTGTCCTTCAACTTGCCGACTTACGGAGCGGATCAATATTGAAAAGATATACGGGTCCTGGTGCTGCGCTGGGGCGATAACCAGTGCCGATACCAGCGTGTGGTTTTTATATTAAAAGTTGTCAATGTTCCATAACTTTGAGCAGATATAATTAACAGCGGAAAATTAGTGAGCATTAGGAAGTAATAGTAATATAGTGTTACATACACGTATATCTTATAGCTATAACTCTATACAAGGATATAGGATATAGTAGTACACATATAGCGGAAGTAATTCTATACTCGACCTAGAATTTTCAAAAGTATCCAGAGAAAAATAGTTGTAAACTTTTGTGAGGATGATGACTATTAACTGTTTTATTCGAGTTACGATACTTGTGATAGGAAGTTGCTCTTGCAATTTATGTTGAAACTTTCACTTGGAAGGATAATTAAACAATCTCTATGTGTGCGTTGTGCGTCGAGATAAAGAGTTATATTTATACAGTGAGTGCACCAACCTACGCAATTTCCTTAATGCCGCAGCTAAAGCCAAAGCTAAAGCTAAAGTCAAAACCAAGGCCAACTCCAACTCCAACTCCAGCCCATCCATCTTCTCACTCTACTTGATCGTTTATAATACGTTTTACTATTTTACGCAAGTTTCTTCGTCAACAATGTTTTTTTTGTGTTCTCCAAAGCAGAAGCGAGAGCGAATGGGAATGGAAATGGGAAGATGAGATGAATCCCGTCCTTTTTGCTATGGACTATCTGCGTATACGCATTTGGTACCATCATTCCGCTCTCACATCTACTTATCGTTAGTATAGTTGTTAGTTGTTCGTATTCGTTGTTGTTTTCCTTGTTGGGGTTGTAAAGGTTTTTAGTTGAGCGAATGTCCCATTAAGGACAGCATATTACAAGATAAAAGAACAACATGAGACCATTTACTAATATCTCCTCGGGTTCTGACGATGAGTCTGGTTCTGGTCCTGGTCCTGGTCGCCCGTTCTTTCCTAGTTCTTCTTGTTGTTTCTGTACAGTAGTCTTTTCTATCACTTTTTCATTATCAAAACTTTCCCCAACTAATCTTACATCGGTTTCAGTTCTCGTCTATTCTCCTGTCAGTGTTGTCTTGTCTTGTTCCTTTCCCCTCTTTTTTTTCTTGTCATGACTTCCATGTTCATCTTCCATTCATCTGTCTATATTGTCTATTTATATATGTATATGCATTTTATTATATACTAGAATTGGGTGACCTGCCTATGGCAGGATATAGCTTAACCTGCCAAGCTTTTCCTTTATAATAAAGATGCACTACCACATACTTTTATTACACGATTTTCTTTACCTCTGATCATGCAACCATATCACCATTACCATCATCATCATCATATCATATGATTATGATAGTATTCACCTACGAATTTCTTCAAATATATTGAACTGAAAGACTGAAACTACCTTTTCTGCTATGAAAGACAAAAAACGTAACTTTATTCGACTTTGACAAAGGAAGAAATTTAACAAATCTTCATTTTCGTCAATCAGTCAGGCCCAAAACCAGGACCAGAACCGGAACCAGGACAGATGAGTACCATCCCAGCGCCTGACATCATTTCCACGGCTCACAGAGGAAAATAAAAAGTCCATTCTGTCTCCTCACTTCTCACTCGAAAGTAAGTGTGGAAGAACTCATATATTTTAATTGGAGAGGCTAGCAGGGAGTATTGGACGGGAGTTTGCGGGAGCTGGTTCTGGCTCCCAGCTCGCAACTATCTCCGACTCCGCTCGCGCTCATCATCAGAATTGAATTGCATGATAAGATAAAAATGAAACGATGTGATGATGTGAAATGAGATCAGATGAAATGAAGATGGGATGTGTGATGTGCTTTTGAAGTAAAAAGTTGCGAAAGTTTGGGAAGTAGCACACATGTTCGATTGTGCTTCACTTCACTTCACCACTACTCAATTGTTCACCATCTCCGGAGGAAAGGAAAAATTCCATGCGTTATACATATATGTTCGTATCCTCTGTACATGAAGTATCTCTCGGACACATATACCATTAGGTTTCTACATATTTTCCTATTGTCCTTGTTGCCAACTGTAATCGCAAAAAATATCTACAGTACTCTACACAGAATTTCGGTGGAGCCAGGAGCAAGGGTTACTACATTAACACTATTACGCAGTAATTCTGTACATTTTACCTACTAGTCCCGCTCCAATATAACAGTCTAACTGCACTACAAGTATAATGTCTATATCCTCCTTCGTATACCTCCTTTGAGAGGGAGAGAATGAATGTAGCAATATCAGTTAAGGACAGTAAGTACAATTTATCTGTGTGCGAATGCGAATGGGTATTTTCATTTTATACGACGACGACGACCAAGACGGAGCGTGGTGCAATGTAAATGAAATAGACTCTCTAGTACTACACTACACTCAGTCAGTGTAGTTCCACACTCAACATATAGCGCCTTAGAAATACAAGAAAGAAAAAAATAGAAAGTACACCTTTTATTTTCATTCGCACGGCTACATACAGCAAGCAGTGAGAGTGAGTGAGCGGGAGTATAAATAAATGGAAAGCTCCACTTGAGTGGAAAAAACTCAAAGTCAAGTTTCTTTCACAAGAGAGAAAAAAAATATGTCATTGAGTCTGAAAGTCTAGAGCTAGTGCTACTTTAGTTTATCTTGTCAAGAAGGCGGTGGTGTGGTAGTTGGACTGCGCGCCTGTTTTAAATAGTTTTTATTACGAAGCACATAATGTAATGAAGATTCCCTTTCACTACCTTTCTCTTCCTGGCCTCGCCTCGGTCATTGCCATGGCCATGGCCATGGCCACGACCATGGCCCTGGCCCTGCCCGTGCTCAATAGTGCAATTTACAATATTGGATTTTGCAGATATTCAATTAGTGTTAATGTTTATTACAAGAAGGTTCATTGGGAGGTGCATGAGGCTGGGACTGACTAATGCTAAGTGAAAGTGAAGTCATGCCAAAAACCTGGGCATATGTAGACTCCCGTTTCTATTGATAATGTTCAGGTTCAAAAGAGACCTATAAAGACAAGGTATATGTAGAGAGGTAGGTTTCGTGTGTTTAAATGAAAGTTTTACCGCTTTCTAGTTTACCCTTATGGGTGAGCTTTCACTTTCACACACTCACATTCCTAAGAGTCGCATAACTTTCACCAAGAAAGAGACCGATCCCAGTACCGATCCCAATGCCGATGCCGATATACACAGAGTTAAAACTACACCTACATGATAATCTAAACCAAAGTCAAGCTATGGATTTTAAGCATGTTACTCATCATTCTCACAAAAAAATCTCGTTTCAACTAAAACTAGCAGACTCCTGCTCCTGATAGAATAACCATGACTCTAAAGTAAAAAAAGAAAAATCCCCTTCCTTTTTTTTCTGTTGACGGTGTGTGTGTGTGTAGGAGCGAGAAGGACGGGGGAAGAAAGTCTCTGACTGTGAGGAAGTGCATGAAGGCTACATTGTAATTTATATACCTAGCTGTACTTCTGTACGTCTGCACTACATATATATTCTTGCTTCTTTCTTGTTCTCTCTGTATTTTTATGTAAAGTTCACTTTCGAATGAACACATCTTTTCAATACTTTACACAGGGGCTTCCTCTTATGTGTTTTCTCCGACTTGGCAAAGGAAGAGAGGTGCGCTTTTCATTTAATTCTCTACATATGGCTATGACATGGGTATCCTCTGCTATAGGGGAAAGTACAAGGACGACAAAGAAGACGACGAGATCAAGATATGGAAAGTGTGCATGTGTCTGACGTGCGGATGGCATCGGAGTACTGAACCTGAACCCAGAATCCAGAAGCTAATGCTACTCTATGAATAGAACTATCAGTCCCATGTACTAGAGACTAACCTACTTACATATGCACACGGAGTCTCTGTGCATATATTACCTACAGATATACCTGAGACTCTTCTTCTTCTTCTGGTTTTCTGCCTCTTTCAGGTTGTATATGGATGTAGCTAGGATGCTGGTCCTATATATGGTCACAACAATCTTAACTTGTGCCAAAGATTCTCTGACTCCAAAGTCGTACTCCAACTCGAGGGAAATCTCTTCTAACTGTTTTAGTCGAGATTCTGAGAATTGAGTTCTTATCTCTTCCCTTCAAAGCTCCTTACACATATGTCTCACTCGATTTTTCCTCCCTTTCCCTTGGCAATGGCTCCCGCTTCTCCTTGAACGTATGTATATGAGGGATGTTTATACAATGTAGACTATATCAGAGCTACAGGAGTGATGCAACATTTTATACTACAGATATGCTGTCTACTTATTCTTAAACTAAGAAAACGACTTTCCCTACTTTCCCACAGCAGTCAGAGCACAAAGACAGAATTACAGCCACAGCCAAAACCTTGTGTGTATGTGCTTGAGGAGTAGACGACATTAAGACTTCTTTACATACCTTCCTAAATGGAAAGCTAGTGACGACAATGACAATAAAAGTTGAATACAATTGGCAATAAATTTTAATTAAATGCAGTTACACACTTGGTCTGCGTCTTTCTTAGACAGCGTACATATAGGGCTCTAATTTTAAATGAAGAAAGTCTAGAAAAGTGTGGCCATTGTATGTACATATGAGATGGGTATGGTCATAGGAATACGAACTACACACAGTAAAACTACGTTCGCGTTTTGGACTGCGAATCAGAGAGGGAGTCTTGAGAAGTCCTCATCCTGAATGCAGATTCTCTCCGCAGAATCTTAAGTCATGCAAATTTTTTTCGCGCATTGACTTTGGTACACAAATTAGATTGATCGAAAGGGACGAATTAATTTCGCAAAAATGATTTTGCCTTCGCCTCTACGTTCCAAGAGTTTACTACAGTTCTAGCCACGTTAAAATTATTTTACATATCCTGATTTAATACCATGGAGGCGTATGTGAGGCAGGTTTTTATACATTCAGTGGGAAAGAAGGGCAGTCGCTGAACTCACAAAAACGTAGTGGGGCCATTGCATACACGAAAATATAGACCCAGTTCAATCCATACGGCTACGGCTACGGCATACTAGAGAAAGCCAAGTCAAAGTCAAGTGTGTGGGTAGGCAGTAGGCAATAGAGAGTGAAAGCTTGTAGGTACTTGGACTATTAGATATGGGGCAGTGGTTGTGTGAAAATTGTGTGGAATCTCAAGATATACATATAGATGCATACCAATGGGAAGATATTTATCTCGAGCATTTCCAGCGGAAGTTTCCACAAATTATTCCTGCACGCTTCTCCGCTCGTTAAGTTAACTCAGGAGTCTCCCTTGGGCCTTTCTGGGAGAGTCTCGCTCTCTCTCTCTGTCTTTACATCTTGAAAAGTAAAATCCTTTTGAACTTAAAATATAGAGTGGTACACTGTCTGGGTGTGTACAGACACAACACTCTGCAGTCGCTATAAGTACTATCTCATGTAGAGAAAGTCCATCCCCATCTTGTCGAAAGAAAGCTATGGCATTTGGAGCAGGTATGCACGCATATGTATATCTCACTCCAAATACATTTCATGGCAATGACCATGTCCATGCCTGACACGACTTTTGAAAGACTTTCCTTCCCAAATACGCCAACCATTTGAAAAACCAAACGGAGACCAAAAAAGGAAGAAAGAGCGAGTTACAACTTGCTACGGAGAAAGTCTCAAAGAGAAAGACATACAGTTTGATGAGCGAGCAGAAGGAAAGGAAAACAAAAGTGAAAGCATACGACGGAAATTTTAGATACAAAGTTTGCTTGGTTAAATTTCCTTCGTTTATATTTTGTTTTTATTTCTATCCTTTTGATTTTACATATTAGCCGCCTCCGCCTAGGTTGATATGTGGGTCCTAATACGGCTTCTAGTTTTGTTGTACAATGTTAGTTTCAAATGGAATATCGCATCAGTCATCCTTTTCCAAAGAAGTTCTATTTAGCAATTCTTTAGCAAGAAAGGACATAAATCTGCCCATTATGCATTTCATTTCGACGGGAAAGCACTACAACTCCTGACTGCGCTACCTAACTTACTGTTGGTGTTTATTATTCTTCTGAGTGTTTACTTAATGTTATTGTTTCTATACTCGATTTGTATTCTATTCTATAGCCAACTACACTGCTTTAAATGCTGCAAGAATAGAAATATCATCATAAAATACCTACAATCCGATTTTATTCCCTTTAGCAAAATTTAACCGTACGTAAAATCCGAATCCAAATGATAACCCAAAGTGTAATATTGAAGTTGAGCCAATGATAAAAAGCTTAAAACGCCGCCGGTTGGAAAATATTCATTGACTATTAATTATTTTTTGCTGTAAAACACTTTGCATTAAAAATTGAATATAAAATTGAAACATTGTAAATGCCTGAATGAAATCTTAAATCCCAGAACCAAAAAACCAATTGAGCCTATCATATGAAGCCTACTGCAAAAATGTCGCATAAAAATTCACTCCAAAAGTGTAGGATTTAAATTAGGATTTTTTCCACCTACATGCTCTTTCTAATACTGAGTTTTATCCTGATACTCTGTTCTGGTAGCGGTTGGTTACAACAACGCAACGGCTCATGCAAGCCACGATCTAAAAGGATAATACAACATACACTAGACTAAAGACTGATTTCATAATTTGCTTAAGCACATTTTAATCCATCCCTTTAATTTGCTACTGATAGAGAGAAGCTGGTGGAGGAAATGAAAGGAGGACTCAGGGCGTACGGCACTTTCGTCACGCTTCAAATGACACACTCATACTCAAACATGGTGTACGTACTTACCTATAACTATATAGCTCCTACGACGAGCTACGAAACTACGAAAGACCACGACGACATATTTGAAGAGTTCTTTTTAAGTGCTTATATTATAAGCATATATACAATATAGACGAGGTACTGATAAAGCTACTAGGTGCATATATAGGATAGATAGGTTTTGCAACTTCCTCTTTTGCACTCTACAGTCTACAGTCAGTTCATATGCAGTTTATACTGTATGAGATAAGAGCTGTAAATGGGTCTCTAAGATTTCCTTGCGGTGACTATATAGCTATAAGGAAGGCAAGTCATCTAGAGCATGGATATATTATGTCTCTCTCTCTCCTAACAACCACCATATTGCTTTAATAACCCGCCTAATTGCAAAATAATCGATAGGGGCCACATTAGTGTCTGCTGTGGCGTGAATCCAGCTTTATCTCATTCTGGATTTCTTGGCTATGGAGTCGGCATTGGCACTGGCTTATAGTTTTAGCTTTGGATTAAGCTTTAGATTTTGCGCTCCCTTCATTTTCGTCTTAGTACGAGTTTTCTTATAGTCAGTGTGTACGTGATTGTGGAGACTCATATTTTCCTTCAGATATGCAATTATATGCATAATATATATATGCTCCTATTCACAAATGACTTGAGTCTACAACCTAAAGTTCCACAATTCAAGATCTAGCTAGATCCATACTGTACTCTTACCGCTCTCCCATTACTATCTACAGTAATAATCCCAATCAAGAGATCTTCATCTCAAACATATGGAATTTATTTCACATACCGGTTTATTATGGTAGAATGCAGAAATTTGCAATTAGATACTTAAATCCCATTATTTGTAGGTACTAGAAGATGCAATTTCAAATCCTAATACAATTCATAATCGAAATCGAAATCGACTTCATCCTAAAGGAAAATCATTTTAAGTGCACAGCAGGAAATATACACATCAATAACGTTCATGGGGTTGTGGAAATACTTGGGTACCTACCTATGTTAGGGTTAGGATGGTGAATGCAATTTTAAATGGGCGGTTTTTGTTTTCTGAAAGGCTTGAACAGATAAATACGTTAGACCGCCTTTGAAGATTGAATACCAGCCAATTGAAATTTTAAGAGTGAGTAAGAAGTCAGACTTAAATTAAATAAATAAATATAATGCAGAATTTCTAGTTATCCATTTAAATTATTATTTTACAAATTTAAGATTTACAAATTTTTGAAAATCTAATTCAACTCGGGCACGACGACTGATATTGCTCTTGCAATGATGCTCTGCCCGACTTGCATTGTAAACAATAGAAGTAGACGGAAGAGATTGAAATAACCTTTTGAAATTCATCTAGACTCCAGACAAAACAAAACAATATGAGACTGCATGGAAAACTGATTGGTGATGTGTAAACACATTTTCATTACGATGCGGTAACGAGTTGTGTTGTGGAATATGTAATTGGGAACTTTGCAGATAAACAGATGATGATGATACAAGCCGAAGGCTCATAATAGTTCTAACGTACAAAGTTGGACCATGAACATATTATAATATCACTCGCTTGTCTCAGTCTCAGTCTGCAGACTGCAGTCTACACACCGCACACACAACCATACAAAGGTCTACATTATTTCGAAATTTCGGGCTCTCTACATTGTATTTGTACTGAACATCCACTCACTCCCTCTCCCTCTACCTTTATCTTTATAACCATCGCCAATAATAATAATAAACATTCAAAGTTGCCACATGCATAGTACAAGGGTACATACTCTGGTCTCGTAATTACATCTCTACTCAACTCTATGCTGGGTTATTTTCCAAAGTATGTGTTCAAGTGTTCAAGTGCTTGAGACTGTGAGACATAGTTATACACATTCACAAGTATGTATACGACTCCACTAAAAACGGTGCTATCTGATTTCGAATCCAAATCCGAGTTACACCAAGATATCCATATACATGTAGTCCATGCCATGGAATGGAGCGGAGATAAAATCGTCAGTCCTATTGCATGGCCGCCTCATCTCGGTCTCAGCCCACGCTGCATACATTCCAGTATCCGTTTCATTTTCATAGCTTAACATGTCTTTAGTATTCAAAATGGAAACATAATGATTTCTATAAATTCACAAATACACCATATATATCAATGGAAGCTGTAGTAATTCTCATATTATTGTGAGGATATCAGTATTTCTAGGCTTGTGGGTTAGATATTTGGTTTTTGGTTTCCTATTGGTTTTGAAAAGCGGACAAAGTTTAAAGTAATTCTCCAAATGCTCGAACTCGAAACTCTTCCTCCCGTAGAACTTAATAGAATGTGTAGAGTAGAGAAATTAGAAATGGACCCGCATGTTATCAGGTTAAGGTTTTGCACAGACTCTCTGGAAATATACTACAGCACACTGTACAGCACAGTGCTGTATTTACATTGAGGCTTTAATTTACTTTCATCAGTGGTCCTTCTCGTCCAATGTTGGATGTTGGGTTGGGATAGGAAACACTACTTGAGTTTGAATTGAAATTGAGAAAGTTAGCGTCGTCGCAGTTGCATCAAATTACCAAATTACAATCGCAGAATTTGCCTCCATATAAATAATCTCATATGAGTTGTTTCCTCTGTAATTTAATTTCCTCTTATTTGCTTTAGTTGCCCTATTGATTGACGGTTCCTCCTGGTCTGCATGTGCCAATACATTAGAATACTTTGATGCAGATACCATTCATAAAGACAGACCAACCAAAAAGATTTTTGTTTTTTATATATGTAAACAAGGTTCAACTAATCACTTAACTAAAAGAGGAAAACACAGACAGATCAAACAATTTAGTTTTTATTTTGGTTTGGAGATTTTAGCCTACATTCTATAGATACTGTATTTGGAAAATTTGTTTTTCTTTTAAATTAATGAATTATTCTGTTTCTTGATCTAAATTCTGTACACTATGTAGTTTGTAGTTTTGTAGCCTGGAGATGCCTTGGAGTAGACTCTTGAGACTGGGGATTCAAAACGTAATTCGAATGCGAATTCGAAATTGACTTGAGGCTGTGGAGATGGACGATGGACTCGTGTGTAGATCGGAGAGAGTAGTCGTAGAACGTGGAAATATCGTTTTCATGAAATCATGCGTAAAGTCCATATATTAACTGCCAAACAGATCAATACGTCTTGTGCTTGGGTGACCGGAACGGACAGATAGATGGATGGTTGTTTATACTTGAGCAAATGATTGACTAGCCGTCCACGAAAACTAGTAGTACGAGGTCCAGCCCTAGTTCGGGCTCTAGTTCCAGTACCAGCACCATAGTGCCAGCTGGAAAAAACTGGACGTGCCTCAACATCATTTTTCAGGAAGCCCGCTCTGTACATATATCATAGAATAGGTATACAAAAGTTAAGTAATGTAAACGACGGAGGAAGGCTGAGGGAAAAGGAGAAAGCGTGACTACGCGGCTACTCATTCAACACACTTAAGCTACATTCCTATTTCTTTCTTTCTCCTTCTTTTGGGCTTTCTTAGTTTATCCGTATCCGTATGTCTACACAAACAATAGTCAGAGGCTAGAACGCGAGAATTCTAGAACTGTAGAATCCTAGAATCTAGAATAAAAATTCACAACACATTTTACTCAACTCAGTTTTTGTCTACTCTCCGCACAGTCCCCATAGTCTCCAGTATCCATAGCTTTCAGTGTTCAAGTGCTCATAGACACAATGAGCTTTTTTGTGGAGATGAGAATCGAAAATCTAAATCGAAAAACGCTCAGTCCACTCTTATCCGGATCGGACTGAAATGGGGACGTATTGAGGAAATGTTTACATGTCCAGTTTATTTTAGGACAAAGAATTCCAAATTTCAATTCATTCATTGCAACGCAGTGCACTACTATCCTGTGTACAGCAATAGCAAAAAACCATACAGCTCACGATACACAATCAAGATGCAGCAACATTGGATTTTTAGATTTGTATTTGGATGATGACAATCGACATCACACAAGTCGACATCGCCAACGCTGATTCTAGGAAATTCGGGAATCTGTAAATTCGGACCAATTCGGAAATCTATAGTATGTGAGCTTTACCAGTATCTCAGACAGCTTCTTTGGGTGTGTTTCCTCCTCTCTCCGTCTTGGATATTTTTTAATACACTCAAACCTCACAAATAACAATACAAATTTTCATTGGATTCAAACTGGAAACCTCAACGGTCCCGTACATACATACAGTGAGAGTTATTTCATTCCACTCGCTCCTTCATCGTACATAAATTTGTTATTACAGTGCCACTAGCAATATTAGCAATAGCAATATTTGTACTCCCAACTGATATAATAATGTGTACAGGTACATTCACAAGGTTATATCTTCCTACAGTCTACAGAGCGGAGTATATATATAGGGGTAGCACAATAGGAAGACATGCATTACTTTCCGTTCTGTTCTTGAGCTCTCTGGGAAGGAAAGACGAGTGATGGATTTCCTCCGGCTGGACTTGAATTGTAAAGTAAGAGTTTATGAGAAGCTTCTGGTTCTGCTGCTCGGGAGGCTTTTCCACAGACACACACAGACACACACACAAACACACACAACGTCAATGTATTCCATTATGTAGACACTGTTACTGTTACTGCTACCCTCCGTACGAATGCCTTCGAGACTTATTTATATGCCAAAAGAAAACGAGTGCGAGTCTTACTTCTCATAGTAGACATAACATTACACTACCTCTCCGTTTTACGCTCGCCACTGAACTCCACTCTTCACCGTACACCACACTTGAAACTACAGACAGAGAGAGAGAGAGAGGTAGTTCATATATAAATTACAATAGATTATGCATTGTTAAAATTCAGTAGGAAAGAAGCAAAGTAATGTATCTATATTTGAGAGCCCAGGCGTCCTCACATATACACCCAATTTTGCATCTTCGTCTTCAACAAGTCCTGCTGTCGTGTATAAACACTATAAACACTTGTACGAAAGAAATTTGGGTAGTCTACCGTCTACCATCTACAGTCTACAGCCCATCTCTACAGCGGAGCGTCTAGAGTCTGACTTTAGCTTTACTTAATCTCACTATAGATCCCAAAAGTATCCACTTAAAATTTTGAGTGCCTGCATGAAAAACCTTTTGTGCACTTTTAGAGTGCAGAGCGTATTGTAATTGAAACAGTATGTCTATAGTAGAATTTTATGTAGACTCTGTGCAGGGCTTCTACTCTACAGCGACTAGAAGAAGAACGAGAGGCTGAGACCAAAAAAGGAACTAACAATAGGAGAAAGTTCAACTTTCACTTTCACTTTCTCCTCAATACCCGAGCGAGCGAGCGAGCGAGAGGAGAAGGAGGTAGTGTAATATCAACAACTAAGGGCAACAACGTTCCGATTGTGACTTTGAGCGGAGGACGAGACGAGGTAGGTGGAATTGCATAGGTTGGTATAGGTGGGTGAGTCAAAAGTTGTAACCTTGTGGTAAGAAATTCAAATGAACATTCCTCTCATAACTTACAATTGTACAAGAGCGTCTTTGGCTTCGGAGTCGGAACCCCTTTACCCTTTTTCCACGTCGTTTTTGGTTGTTAGATAAATTTGTGGGTGAACCAGGCTTGAAATTAGACGTGCGGAGGTTATATTAGAGTTTGAAGATTGGGATTTTGCATGTTGTTATAAAATATGTACAGGAGTCAAAGTACTTTATTGCAATGAGCACTCTGAGCTTTGCTTTTCCTATTTTTTTTCTTGTTGGGGGTTTTTCGTACAAATTAGGGAATGAATTGCAAATTGCAAGCCGCAATGCACACGGAAATGACGACGGACGAGGATGAGTGGGAAAGGGTGGAGAGGAGTTGTGTGGGTATTGTAGTGCACTCCTGGTGCTGGGTCTGAACCTGAAGAGACAGTAATACATAACACCAGTATACAGGAAATAAATACTATGTGTAGGCGTGTAGGTAGCTCGTGCATGCATACATATTTGAACCATAGACGATTTTGTCTGTTTTCTTTGGATCAATGGAAATCTATTTTAGCACAAATAAACAGAATCCACTTTTTTTCTATCCCTCTACGTGTGCATTCTACAGTCTCTAAATCTACAGCTCACAAGAAATAAAATGATTTTCTCAGTCTTACGAGGGACACCTGTTACCTGCGTACCCTGTATCAAGTGATGGAGCTTAATTTCATTTTTTCATTTTTTCATTCCTTCAAAGCTTCATATTATTATACAACAACATGCGTCTGCGCAAACGATGTTGTTGCATTAAATACTTTTTCAGATTCAATTTAGTTAGATTTAAAAACTGGAAAATTTTGTGTGGGATTTCCATCAAATAAAATGGAGAAAACTATTTCAAATTTTTCAGTCAACCAAGTTATTTCAAAAATTGGTTTTTAAGTAATAGAACTTGCGCAGACGCAATCCTTTTCATTCGTCACACTCTAAATTAAGGAGAAAGCGGTAAACAAGGCGCTTTTAGCCATATTTTTTGCTAAGGAAACAAGTGCTCCTCGTTAGAATTAGCGTGTTCTTTCGTATTCATATTGGTCCACGGTCTTGATTTGTTCAGATCAGACTTGAGATACATTGCACTAAGAAATGAAATGAATGAATTCAAGTTGGCGCTAGAGAATAAATATATTTTTTTCACTGATGCAGTTGTACGATCCCCCTTTCATCTTACTCATATCTGCCTGCTTGCTTGACAACGAGTGTAGTTGCATATAATACTATACATTATTCACTATAGATGGCATGGAAAAGTATTCGTGTATGTGCTTCTTGAGTGCTGCTGCTGATAGGGAGTTGGGACGTATTCAGAGGAAATCACTCCTTCTGCCGAGCATATGATTTTGAGTGCCAAAAGCTCTATATAGTTCATCATCTACATACATGACATGACATTGGATTGGCTCAAATAGGGGAACCAAGAAAACCCATATATCTATTATTCTTTTTTTTCCTGTCTTGTGTTCCGACTCGCATTGCTTATCGTTAGTCAGAAACTACGCAAACAAGTCCAAAAATCCAAGAGCAAGACATCATAAATATATCTTTGAATTCCCTTTCTTTTTTTCCCGTCTCCTGCCGGGCTTGGATTTGGATTTGGATTCAGAAAAATAAAATTATCTCCATATTTTACCAGCTTTAAATCGTATATTACAATTTACAACAAAGTTAGCGTCATGACGTACTGCGAGTGTGTGTTCAGTCCCTGTATCTTTAGGATACAGAATTTTTCAACATTATATTATTTGAACCATCTGTGAGCCTCAGTACTCAACACCCACACCCATATAAATGCGTACATCCTCATATATATTCCTTGCACAAATATACTTCATTTTTTTTTAAAAACACTGCATATTACAGATACCAATGCAGTGCAACGTTGCTTCTGGTACTGGTACTGGTCCTGTTTGATACTGACTGCGAGTTTTCCAGACACAATATAAAACAGTGCTCAAGGCCAGGGAAGTGCATCTTCAATGTCATGAATTTCTATACAAAACTTTTATTATCAAAACCAGCTATGAACATGGCCGCTACAACATACGGATATAAATCTAGATTATTTTACACTCTTAAATTGCATCCAAAAAAACACTAAAATGTGGTTTAATAATAGCTGTATACGCTTTATAGCTCTGTACTTTGTAAATCATTTGTTAAAAAAAAGTTTATTGTTGTAATGTAGTTTCATGTCTAATGCCTCTACCAAAACCGACACCGTCACCGTTGCCAACACCGATACCGATCCCAGCCCAGATGACGATGTGATTCTGTGTCTGTCTGATCAAGATAGCCCTATCAGCGCACAGTGAATGTGGATGAGATTGAAATTCTTTGAAATT
Source organism: Dicyrtomina minuta (assembly GCA_949802685.1). Classification (NCBI taxonomy): domain Eukaryota; kingdom Metazoa; phylum Arthropoda; class Collembola; order Symphypleona; family Dicyrtomidae; genus Dicyrtomina; species Dicyrtomina minuta. The sequence continues at coordinate 38,878,547 of OX461811.1, forward strand.
TTTATTTTGTCCTTACATTTAATTTGTGACTCAAAGCACGTTCCTTGAATTCGACTCGTTCTACGCGTCTAGAGTTTTAGGTTCCAAAAACCAAACCAAACCAAGTCAAGACTGAGTTAGAAAAGGTTGAGAACGGGGAAAACAGAGAAACACAGTGTTTGATTGTAAGCTTTTCCCAAGAATACATGAATAGGAGCGTTTTCCATTTACGTGGAATTTTCTCTTTTAGTTTTAGAATCTTGTCTAGGTACAAAAGAGATGTGTGTGTGTAGCTTCTCGGATTTGTATTCGTCTTCGTCTGTGGCTTTGCCTTTGGATTTGGTTTTGGTCTGGATCTTGGTCTAGATTTCCGCATTTTGTTTTGTATTCAGATGGATTTCATGGGATTTTATAATGTGCTGGTGTCCTGTCTCCGTCTCTGCCTGTCTGTATATATCTGTGGTTGTGACTGGGACTTGGGATGGGAATGGGAATGGTGCGATGGAGCTGGAGCTGGAGCCGGAACCGACACCGGGGTAGGTCCTCGTGGTGGCTATGGTCTATTTCACATTTACGTTTTACTCTGTAACAAAAGAGGATTATAATGATCTGTGCAAAATCGGGGTTCGAGTAGAATATAAAACAATGTTTTATAGTGGACGGGAGAGAGAGAGAGACGAAAGAAAGAATACAAAAACACATTTTAATGTTTCCCATTGAAATCCACTGCATTACGGATTACGGCGTATGAAAACGAATTCATTCGACTGGTACGGTTGACGGCGACGGTTGATGCAGGTTATATCTCCACTATAATGTGTTCAGTGTATAGGCACTTCTCCAATGCACAGTGGTTAATGGTATAAGCTAAGCACTGTGGGGGTATACTGTGGATGGTGGATAAAGGATTGAGTGAAAGTCAAACCTGGAGATGGTTGACTATTTGTCCCAGTTTAGACTTAAACGCGTACTTTTTTTTCTATCGGACCAATCGTCCCTGCATGAAGTCCCATTACAGAGTCTTATGTGAATTTCCCATTCCTTTTTCAGCGTCATCAGATATTCCAGTCAAATTACACCACACTGTGACTCTGACTGGGCTGGGAGAGTGAGGGCTCCGGCTCAGGCATCCGCTCCGGCTCCGGCATCACAAGGCAAAACAATAGGAAAACGAAAACGACATCTCGACGAGGGCTCATAATATATGTACTCCGTAGCTCGTCAAGTGTAGAGAAAATATAGAATGTAGAATTTTATAGGCAAGGTTTTTTGCACTGCTAAAATGCTTATGAGAGACGTGTGTTTTTCTTCCATATTTTAAATTCCAACTTTCTAGCTTCTAGTTGACTTCTTCGTTCTTTAGTACATGGAGCCTATTGCCTAACGGACACGTCGCTTATAGACCAGACCAAACCAGCACCAGCACCAGGAATAGTAAAAACTTAAGTCTTGTAGATTTAGAGTGCGAGACCGTGTGTGTGTGTGTGTGTGAGCAAGTAAAGTGTAATGTATGGGAAATCTGTTGAGTGGAAATTGAAAGGCTGAGATATCATAGAGTTTTCTGCACGGGAGACTGGAGCCTGATGCTTGAAAAACTATTAGGTCAGTTACAGACCGTACATGTCGTCGACTTGGAATTCGACTAGGTCTATTTTCCAAAATTCTAGTCCTATAGTTTCTGTACTCTGAACAGACGATCAGATATATATATACATAGATATCAGTACCAGTGAATGTTAAAACTGTAAGGGTGTTAAGCCTGACTGAATTGTGCATCACATGTATATATATATAGGTACATACATATGGTGAGTGGACTGTAAGCTTGGAGGCTTCGAGACTCCGACTTCAACTTGGAGACTTCGCGAAGGTACACAACAGTTTTGCATTACACTCTCTCGTGTATGGCGTCATCAATCAAAATGTCCGTCTGGTTTTCACACCTCCATTAAAATCTCAGTGGGAGTTTCCCTGCTGTGAGCTCGCGAGCAACTCAGAGAAATATTCAAGACTCAATTCACCCATTTGCCCGAGAATTTTGGAATTCAATGATTTTAAGTTCTCAAAGTGTTTTTGGTTTCCTCTCTCTCTCTCTCTCCCACTCTCTCTCACAACATTTCCTGTCATTCCCATTTTCCCATAGTATGAAACGTATAGAGCCGGGCGGAAAAGTTCAAAATGATTTATCTATCAACTAAATTAAATTACATTTTATTTTAATAACCCAATTTCCACCAGTATAAAAGTGTAAATTGTTTTTCTTGAGCGCCAAGCGGAGCAAAAAAAAATAAACTTGAATGGTAAAAAGGCTGGGCTGCTGGGCTTAAAATTTGAATTTGAAATATATGTTTATTTTACCGTTTTACTATATGATTATAGTAATGTAATACCACCCAAGAGCGTTGTTGCAGCACCAACTTTCTGTTCAAAGGTGTGTCAAAATTATTATGTGTAAAAAAAATGTTATATTTATTTTTTATTTTTTTGGTATACAACTTCACCAAAACGTTGTTTGCAAATTATTAACTATAGTAATTCTCCACACACACGCGCCAGTTTTTAATGTCAAAACAATTATTAAAACAAACACTTTGACTTTTAACAGGACTGAATAGTGAGCAGTACTACCTACAAGTGAATATATTATAATAAATTTTTACTAAACACCTGTACGTATGCATGCTATGTCGGTCAGTGGTACACAGGAATTTTCCCTAAATCAAAGATGATTAAAAACAGTGGAAAAAACTAACTTTCTTACTGGTTTTCACCGCAGTAGTGTCGGCGTTGCTGTCAAAAGAAATTGAACACGTTCACATTTTGTACTTGTCTGATTGCATCTGTTTTCCTTATTTTATATATAGGTTTTGAAGTCAAGAAATGTCTATATATGACTAGTAAATCCCGCAAGTCTTATCCCTGCCACCATTTTCTAGTTTCATTTTTATCTGCCCCACATATTTTTTTTCATGTAATGCAAGGGAGCATGTTATCACAAGAGAACAAAATGCCGATATCGACACGTTATGAAAGTTATGCACTGATATTTCAAACTAACGCCAAAGGCTTTCTACTTTTACTTCAACTTTCACTTCAAGTTCCATACATGTGTGTTTAAATACGTGGAGCGTTTGAAGCCAAAGCCGAAGCCGAAGCCGACACCTCTATTCTCCAACTGTGTGTAACCAACGCGAGTTCACCAGCATGCCTCCTTCCTGTTCACTTGGTGCAATTTATTTTGGGAAACATGGATGCCAGGTATGGTACATTTGTGGGCTACCCTTATATATTTGTCGGTATAAGTAAGTCAAATGTGTGTCGGGACTGTCGGGAGTAGGTATTTGGTTGTCGGCTTAAGAGTCTATCTAATCTAGAGGAATCTACTGAGATATATACGCTCAATGTTTTTTGGCGATTTCCGCCTATAGACCACATTTTAGATTCGACACGGAGCGAAATTGAGGCGTGTGGGCTGCACGCAAATTTTCTCTAAATCTACGATCCCTAACCTCAAAACGAGAATGAAAACGAAAACGCAATACCGTTTTCTTTCTCGCTCCTTCTATAGTACGTCAACTTACGTGGGTAATACTATTCCAAAACTATAGGAATAAGAATAACAAGAAAGGGAAAGTAAGGCATACCGACTACACTACTCTACGCAGTCAAAAATATGGAATTTAATATTGATACATGGGAAAGTGGGTGGGGGCGGGGAAGCGTATCTACATAATATTCGAAGTCTTCAAGTTTGATTTGGTGCGGGCGGCGTTGTCATAAGCTCATATCTTCGATACGGAATGCTATAAAATATGTAAAACCACGATGTGATATGAAAAAGGAAGTAGGTACATGCAAATTTTGGCCAACATGGTTTTCGTGAGAGGAGTACGATGTACGAGTAGAGAACAGCCAAGGAATTTATCTACAAGGAGATTTCTACTTGTACTTCTTCCACGTCGGTCTTTTCTTTAGTATAATCTTTGCACACAAATTTACATTCGTTTTTCGTATTGGTCTTTGGAATTTTCCGGTAGCTTTCAAGACCAAAAGCTCAGGACCAGCGTCGCTGTGAGCTTTTAGTGTAGCTATATGTTGTTTGCCATCTCAATCCTATAAACTTTGAAAATCTTTAAATAAAATTATTTCTAATATATTTCCGTTGTTCACTTCTGTAATGGGTTGAGTTTAGAATTGTAAAACTTGGTAAGCACCAAAGAAATTTCCATCTTGAGTCGACACATTTTTTAGCGAATTTTGTCTTTAAAATTGGATAACATATCGCGTAATGTCCATAAATGAACAGCATGTCTAAAAATAGACATAACGTAAATAAATAGATTTGCTTTCTCCAATATTTAAAACAAAACTTTCCTAGTGCACCTACTGTTTTTTTTAAGTTATATAATTCAAAAAAATTTGTATTTAGAAAAACATTTGTAAATAACAAATGTTACAAATTTCAGAAAAAAACAGAATTTTGCTTTAATGATTAATTGTATTAGTCCCATTTATTAGGTTCACACTCACAGAAAAAGTTTTAAAATGTTTCATTGGAATCTGTAATAAATCTGGAATCTATAATCGTTTTGCAAGTAGGTACCTGGATAATTTAGAAATTTGGTTTTTAAATTCCTAGAATAACGTAAATTGTGGCCAAGCAGGGGATTAAATAATCAATGCCGATCCCTCTTCCGCTTTGATGACCTTGCAACTATCTATTCCAAGCTCAGTGGATGTATTTAATCACCACCACCACTACTACCTATCACTCTGGATATAAAGAACGCACTGGAAGCCGGATATACAAACATTGGTATACCCCTTGAAAGGACTCACTTTCTCTGCCTGGCCTGTGTGTAACTGGATGATGACTTCTGCTCCAAGTCTGTCCATAATAACAATGGAATGGTGCAAGGTTGCCCAAAGGGAGCCAGAGTCGCAGAAACCAGAACCAGTACCAGACAGGAACAAACATACAGTGTGTGTGTTGGGTGTGTGTGTGTGGATCAATAAATGGATAAATTGTGAGAGCAGGAGCTCGTCTTGCTCGAAGATAAATATGGAATGGGCGGACCAAAGTGAATCCTGAAAAGAGACTCAATGAAAATATTTTCTGTTTGATGATAGTAGGCGGTCAGCTGGTGAAATACTATTTTTGTTTCCCTCTCCAGTCCCTGTCTCTCTCTCTCTCTCACACTGGATCTGGATCTGGATTTGGCTCTCCAAGTGCTGGCTAACCTTATAATCATATATAATATTTTGTGCGCTTGGTTGACTTTGACTTTGGCTTTGTTCGCTCTTGACTTGGATGATGTGATGATCACTGTATTTGTCCAGTCTAACACGGAGACACACTAGGCAAGCCCACCAACACTAGAACACTACGGATACTTACACACATCACATCACATCTCTATTTCCCTTTGTCTTTCTGTCTGTAGTAGTATTTTGGCCTATGTATACATATGTGGATAGTGTGTATAACGTTGTGAGCCCTATAATAATACATCATAAAGGGTTGGTCGTCGTAGTCGTCGTCGGTCGTTGTTCGTTGGTCTTGTATGTGTCGGGGTTTTTGTTTTTTATCCTTGGAAATGAAATGAGATATTTGGACTGCCACTGTCCACTTCTGAAGTCACCTTAAGACTAACGATTATGAGCGTCCGAATATATGAGGAATTCAATTACTTTGAAAATAGAAATGACATCATCATAATTGTTTCGTATTATTTATCTTCTCTCGCATGCTGTTTATTCTATAAACAAGAAATATGAACATGGGCTGAACCGGCAGACGGGAGGAGGCGATTCGGATACGGGATATGGGATGTGGGAGACTCCAATCTCCAATGTTAATAGAGACACACGCAATTGTTAGGGCAGTGCCTAATATCATTCACTGTACTGGGGGGAGAAAGTGTAAGTTTTTATTATTTCAACTTTATTTGTAATTAATACAAAAGACGTGTACAAAACTTGTTTTTACAAACATTTTAAAAGTATCGTAAATACCACACAAAGTATTTTAATTATGTATTTATCAAATTAATTACGAAATACGCGAGCAAAAACGTTTTCTAAAGTCTGCATCTCAACTTACAGTTTTAAAGGAAATGTAAGCTAAAATTGTAAAATAAAAATTGGTTGGCGCCTCAGCGTATAATAGGGTAACAAGTATCCCTCGTTAGTTATTACCTATACCATAAAGTTATCTACACACATTTGACCCGTGCTGGACCACATAACACTTAAAGCGGGAGCAGTAAGCGGGTATTTCGTATTACGTCTCATATCTCCAAACAATTGAGTAAATAAATGTAGAAATAAATTTCATAATCCCATAATTCCTTGTGATACGCCTCACTGGATTAACTAAATAAGGTTCTGGAGTGTAACAAACCCATTACGACTTACGACATTGCCATAACTTATATAATAGATCATGATTAAAATTTACAAGTACAAGTATAGTAAGCCTATAACAGAACGAGAAGGAGAAATAAGCTGTAACGGATATCGGGTAATGTAGATTCAAAGATACATACACTCACTGAGCTAAGCTTAATTCACACTATACTACACATTACATATGTAATATGTACTACATGTGATATAACACTCACTAATATTTTGAATTCGAATCCTTCACGAGAAAAATTCCAGCAGAGTAGTTCCTATAAATCTAATCTTTGTCCTTCAACCCCATGCATCATACGTCACTACTATTTTAGTAGTCGTCGGAAAAGCATCAAAAATCATATTAAAATGAAAAACAATACCGGTACCGGCACTGGTACGGACTCTGGAACTAATATCGAAAAACCGTTACAGGTACCCATGCATACTTAGGGCTGTTCCAACTTGTCGTCGTTCGTCTTTCATCGTCCTTGTCGTTCCATTGGAATGCTATTATTTGAAAAACATGTCGTAGTCATATCTCTCAACTCTTCTCAAGAGATGTATGTGTAGTAGTTCAAAAGGAAGTTTTTTTTCGTAATGGGATATAATCCCGTATACTTGGAATTCAGTTGAATTAGTGGCGGGAGTGCACCAGAGAGTTCTCAATTCCCACTGCTTTTACCAAGCACAATTTCATTACACGCATTTCCGATTCCTTATTCCTTCCAGCTGGATTTGGATGAGGAACTTTCCTCTTTCTCTTCTTCTTCTATTTTTAGTTTACCCACTCTGAACTTTCTTCTGGTTGTCAGGATCGTGATCGAGAGTTGTTTGTGAGGGGTGACGTCCGTGTCGTAGTCGTAGGTTCGTCTCGGCGTCCTACCCGTTATGCAATGTTTCAAATTCAAAACCAAATGCAGAGGGAATTGAAGTGATTTGGTTATTATAGGAAGGAAGTACTAAATACGAAAACGAAAGAAAAAAAAACTTGTGGTTTTTTGTTTGTGTTTTCCGTAGTTATATTTGCATCCATGTATTTTCCTTTCAAAATAGCCGCCTGCATATCAATGTCGATACAAAATACAGTATAGATAAAATAAGTTGTATAAAAATGATAGTATTTTTATTAGTCATGCGATCTGAATCTGAAATAGATCAAGACTTTCTGTCTATATAGTAGTTGATATGCATAGGAGAAAGCAGAAAGAAAGGTGACAGCATTGTGCTGTTTTCATATTATTTAGGTGGAGACTGCTCAGAGCAAAAGATAAGACAAGATAAAGAGAAAGAGAGAGATATATAAGAGGTTGCCATAAGTTCACCAAGTAAAAGCAAAAGCAATTTAACCCAAACTCGAACAGGACGCACTCTGTAAAATAAGAGAATTTTCCAAGCCCCTTCGGCCATGGCTACAGCCACAGTCAGAGTCATGGCAATGGAAATGGTAGAGCCAGAGTGGCAGTCAGACATTAGTGGTATGGTGGTGGTGATGGTAGTGGCAGTGTTTGGTTTTGGATTTTGGATTTTGTTCGTATACCTAGACTGCAGTAGTGAAGGAAAGGGAAGACGACGGATTTCTCCGTGTGTTGCTCAGGAAGGTGGCAAGTATTGATCCCGTTGACCCATCTCTGATAATTTACACATTATCGGCTTTTGGCTCGCCTTTCTCTCCATCCCGTTAACTGCCGGAGTTACAAGCTATAAACTAGCGGAGGGAAGATGTATGTGCCACATACGTTCCAAAACACTCATAGAGAGCACATCTTCCCTGTCCGTCGTCCGTGCTGTAGCATACCTACGCGACGTAGGTAGGTACATGTCATGGATAGTACCTACTAGAATGACTATGCAGTCACATGTGCACGTCCATATAGCAATATAAATAGCTCAGAGCAAGTCTTACCAGTTCCAGTGCCCATGTACCTACCTTCTAAAGGGTTAAGCTTATTTCACAACCCAGAGGCATAAGGCAGAAGGCAAACGCAAACGCCTTATTCACTCTTCCCACTATACCTTACATTACACAGAGACATAGATTATATACTGTAGTATATGTGTAGGTACATGCATGCATGGTCACAGCACAATATTTCTGATCCAGCAATCCAGCCAGTACTAATACCAAAGTCAGAACCATAACCAACAAAACCGAATAAATTGATAGATATGTATCTCCAAGACAGATGGACGTTTAAGGTATGGGGAGCTGCGTGTGTGGGGGTTGTGCTTCTGTGGCTGAGATATTTTTATCCAATATTTATTTCCCCTTTCATGCGTTCATCTTTGGGGGAGATAAAAGAGAAAGTGGGAATTACCCAAGGAGAAAATTCTCTGTGGACTTCCTCCATCTGGATTAGATATCATGGTCAGTACAGTACAAATTAAGATTACGAAAAATAAAGACAGAAATAGATGTAGGAAAATACCATTGGACCATTGGTGGGTAGGCTGATCTTGGTCTCAGCCTGCTTTCAATAATTTCAAGTTACAAGTATCATCATTGTAGTTCTCGTGCCGAAACTGGACAGAACCATTTATAGCATTTTTATTGCAAGGGAACAGGGATAACAACAACAGGGGTATATTTAAATTTTGTTCACGGCACTCTAAGCTATCAAACGTTTCTGCGCTTCAAAGAAGCACGTGTACACGGATTTAGCTCTAGATAATTTTATTGCAATCGCTGTGTTCAAATCCACAACTGAATGTTGATGACGATTCCTGAAAACTCAAGGAGTCTTAAATTGCATAATACTCTACAATCATAGAATACGGAATACTTGTAAAGATAAGACTTGTGTCTGACTATTGCTTTCGCTGTCTTTGAAAATGTCTTCCAGGAAATAAGAGAAACGGCTGGACGAGGCTCTGGACCTCGAATTCGATCTGAAAGAAACTCACAATCAATAGATGTATTCAGTCTAAGCGATATATATAGGCTTATGATTCAGAAGGCCATGGCCATGGCCATGGCCATGATCACGAGATATTACATAGATAGATAGTATCCCCGTTGGCACTGACAATCACATTGGATGAGTATTGCGAGAGTATCAAGAAGTACACGGACAGCAGCGGGATGACGGGAATTGTGAGGTACTGATCCAAGCCTACTACTTGGTAAGGAGGTTTTCTCGAAAAACTGCACGTGCCTAACCATCTTGGCTCTTTTGGCTTTGGCAATGACTAGCCCTGAGACTGAAACTGGAAAATCTCAACTGACGATCTTCCATTATGAAGACCACACGACAAGGAGGACGACGATCCTATCTTATTTCTATGTATTTCCATCTTTTTCATATAGGTGTATAGGTATATCGTTAGTGAAGAACCAAAATGACACATATTCATTTGTAGCTAAAAGCAATATCCATTATCTACAAATATATTGAAACATGTCTTGAAAGCATGTCAATAGAATATTTTGCACTTTTAAAAAAAATGTAGATAGAACATTTGACGTGATTCAAAAACATGTAAATAGAACATTTTACACTTTTCAAAAACATGTAAATAGAACATTTTGCACTTTTCAAAAACATGTAAATAGAACATTTTACACTTTTCAAAAACATGTAAATAGAACATTTTACACTTTTCAAAAACATGTAAATAGAACATTTTGCACTTTTCAAAAACATGTAAATAGAACATTTTACACTTTTCAAAAACATGTAAATAGAACATTTTACACTTTTCAAAAACATGTAAATAGAACATTTTGCACTTTTCAAAATCTCTGAATTAACATTTTACGCATGTTTCTTATTTTGTTTTTATAAAATAGCTCACTTTGATTGTAGCTTAAATTGGATATGGGTCATTTTGGTTCTTCACATACGATATGTAGCTTTGGACGCTGTTTCTTTGCCCATATCTATAGTCATCAGAGGCCCAAATAAACTTCTTCGAATTCACAATCTTTATAGGTGCTCATTTTACGTGTAATCTGTCCCAGACAGCTTACTATATAAAAAATAAAGGGAAAACGCTCACAAAATTCTTAGCTCGTGTACACAATTCACACATCAAACCTGTATATCTGTTTGTATCCCAAAAGGATCTCTCAATTTCAAACGTCAAATGTTGGTTTGTCCGTTGTTACAGTTCTACAGCTATAGCTGTGAATACAAAGCAGAAAATTAAAGCAATATAACAAACTCATTATAGAATATATACTCGTAGGTGCGTACGAGACAGAGATACAGGTGCATCACATAGTGAAACGCACCACGTTAAAAGCCCTATAGCTTCCTAACATCTGGTTTATAGATTTTCAAGCTGGAATCTTTGATTGTAATGTAGTGCCAGCAGGGGAAGTAAAAACCAACGCCAAGCCAAAGCGAAGACGCTAAGAAGATCGCAGCGGGCTCAGGACTCGTGACTTGAGAAAAATATGAAGCTCTTCAAAATCTAAGGTTGTTTTCATTTCCAGGAGCCTCATGTGGTCCTACTCCATTCCCAATACTTCAGTTTCAGAGTCAAAGAAAATTTTGTGAAATCAAACTTTGGAGTAAACACTCCATGTCAGCCGAGTCAGTGGAAAAAAATCAATCATACAGATGCTAGATGGAAATAAAATATATATTAAGGATCAAGTGAGTATACAGTTTGCTCAGTGCTCAATAAGTTAAAGGGAAACTATATACATAGTGTCTACAGACTTGAGTCGTCAGTCTTCTTCTTCAAATTGCAAGAAAACTAGAAGACGACGGTGAATGTGAATGCGTATACGGCAGTTGAACCTCTGAGTTGTCGTTGACTTTTACTGTGATTTCTCCTCTATACTGGCAAAAATAGAAAGGTTTTTCATTGTAGATAAATATATGATCCGTCCACTGATGTGCACGCACTACTTAATATTAGAAGACTCAATTTAGACGATGGAAATGACATTCAAACGTAATGGGAGTCGCTCTATGTTCCGAATAGAAATACGATTGAATTTATTACTTCATCTGATCCACTCGAATCTCGATAGAAAATATCACTTGAACTCTGATTTGTCTCTATTTTTAAGAATCCTCTTACCATATTGTTTTTTTGTTCTTGATTTTGGTTTATGTCCCTAAAGCAAGTTGGATCTTGATCTGGAAAAGGAGACGAAGACTGAATTCCTCGTGTTGCCTTGACTGTAACATTCTTTCCAGTTTTTATACGCGTCTCTATGAAAACTGTTGAGTTGTTGACATTGTGATTGACTTTGGGGGGTTTCTCTTTTATCTCTGTGTGTTCTTTTTAATTTTGTAGGATAGGCCCATATATCCTGACATAGTAAGATCAGATGTTTCTCATACTTATCCTAAATGTTTAAGTAGGTACTCTAAAAATCTAAACCGTATATAGATGGTGGAACGTCATTCAAGTGGATATAGAGATTAGATAGTACAAATAAACTTTTAAAGGGTTTAAATCAAAGAGTTGCTGTTGTTGACGTTTTGTACAAATATTATTGCTTTCATGATTGTAGAATTTAATGCTAAAGTTGCGTACACTGATTTTAAATGAATAATTATTTGAGCATATGTTATTTGTATGCAAGTTGGGAGCATGTAATGTTAAATCGGTAGTTTAAATTACAAAGTATCTTCTTCTGTAGTATGTAACTTTTGTATTACAAAAATATAAATGGCTTTAACTGCATCTTTAAATGATCTTAAAGTAATTCATGTACAATAGGGGCTGCACCATGGCGGCTATGAGCCCATTGAAAATATGTAAGAATTTGATCATCACATCAAAATGATGTAAGAATTTACTACACATTTAAGTTATGTTAAGGTGACAATATTGACTAAGCAAGTGCATCTTATACCAGTATATATCTCTGCAAACAGCCCAAACATTATACGTTACTGTTTCAAAACGAATATACGTTTTTACCTTTCCATTTAACCTATTAAACAGGAGTAGATTTACCCATATATAAATGCGTATACATTTTTATTTTTTATATGTAGCCCATATGCCCAAATAAACGGAAGCAACGGGAATACTTGGAAATGCCAAGAGCAATAATAGCACAAGAAATGAAAAATAGGAAAGAATGGCTACAAAATTCCTTCAAAAACTTTCTCCACATTTCAGACTTAGAATTTGAGTGCATGACCTTTCTCCTAAAATGTTTTCCTTTCTCGCAAGCAAATTACATCCGGATTTAGTGTTTTCTCCACACACACACATACACACACAGACACACACACACGTACACACACAACTAACCAAAAGAGGAGAAGAAAAAACCCCGAGAGCTCCACTGACTATGCGCCCGCCCCTAACTCTAAGTGTAAGCACGAAAATATCCCATTTACGTTGATATATATCGGGATTGTGTGCCTGTGCAGAGTATGCACGGTAGTGGCAGTGGTGGCGGCAGTAGCAGTGGCGGTAAAGGAATTTGCACAATTTTATTTTCCTCTTGTAGTACACACTGATTGAGCTTAAAACCTTCAAATGAAAAGAAGTATCAGTGAATGTTGAGACGTAATGTCGTCTTGCCTCCGCTTCCCCTTATGTTTCAACATTAATACGAAGGTACTTAGCCTATACTTATATGCTACATAATATGACTATGTCTCCAATATACTAAGGCTAAGGGTAAATGTATACGAAGACGAAAACCAGGAGAACTACGAAAAAAAAATAAAAAGTCCTAAAACTGAAATTCCACATGACGGAAAAGGAGAAGGTTGCATGGTAAAACGAAATGGGAAAGGTAGAGTAAGTGAAGGGTAGGCAGTGGTAGGCAGGAGCTCTCTGAAAGTCTTTGTTCGGTTCAAAAGATGTCAATTTGTGTGTTGCGTTGATGTAATGTAATTTGTGAGAACACGAGAAACTTTTCCAATCCTTTTATGCATCAAGTTTCATTGCATCATGTAGATATAGCTTCTTTATTTCTGTCTGTACGCAGTACTCTCTCTCTCTCTCTCTCAGTCTCGGCTGCCACCATTGAGTTGTGTGGGCCTCCAATTAAGGAAGAGAAAGGGAAAGCACTCATATACATAGCTCCCATTTACACTCATTCTTTTGACTTTGACGTCGGCTCGCATGGCTTGGGTTCAGATAAAAAGAGTAACACACAGTCAACATTTAGATCTTGCCATATGATGCTCAATAAAACAAATAGTACCTTCAACACGTTTCCTTTCTCGTCTAGCTGGACCTTGAGCTGGAGCTAGAACCCCTACTGCCTACTCTACTACCGTACTTTAATAATCTACTATTATATGCATTATCAGGACGTATACGTGTAACCTCCCCGGCCTACACCACACAACATAACTCAAGAGAGAAAGCAACTCTGTGCAACCCAAACTATGTAGGTACATACCTACCTGCCTGATTATTCCCTTTCATTTTAATACAGAATGACAGATATGATTTTACATAGATTTTACATATCCTTTATTTTATTATTTTATCAACAGTCTCGAATAACATAATTGAGTTGTTGCATTTTACAAGGGAGAACCAAAAGACAAAAAGAAACCTTATATATTATTGTTGCTGTTGTAAATTGCTACTATCATAATTATTTTCATGCCAGAGCCAACCTGAATCACAATCAGCCGAGAAGCTATTAAGATTAAAAAAAATATTTCATTTGAAGAAAACGCAGTATAATTCATTACTTGCATTTTTTTCATACAAAAACATTCTAAAAGTAAAAGCTGTATAATAAATATGATGTGTTCGTGTAATTAATCGGTTTGTAGCGGTCAGCCCACCGTAATCTTAATGTACATTCTACTTAATGTGGATATCAGTACGTGGGACGTGGAGCCGGAGCGTAGGATCTCATGCATTGTGATGTAGGTAAAACATGTTACCTACAAATAATTGCAAGAAGATAAGTTCCAGAGCATGGAACTTGCACACTGAAAATGAACACATCAGCAGCGTAGTATTATTTATAGACAGTCCCGTTTTTTTTATTTTTAAATTCAAATTCAAAACTTTCTGATGGCTGTCTAAAAACAGCAAGGGATTTTTTCCTATTTATTTTTTGAGAAAGTAAAAGCATAACGTATAAGCCAAAAATAAACTGTAGTAGTGTTGGACAGGAGTACTGTAGCCATAGGAAGTCCAGATTTTCATGGACAGCACATGGACGGCTTCTGACTATTTTTAAACATCCTTCATCGACACTCGAAGTTGAAGTAGAGTTGGAATTCGTCTTAGATTTTCACCCCAACTTTCTCCCTCAAATTTGTTTTGATATTCTCCTTTCCTATATTTTCAATCCATTCCATGCAAGCCGTTCAACAAGAGTACAAAATGCATCATAAAAATGCATAAGAACTTTTCTTTCCTTAGTTTTTTTTGAGAGGGTAGAGGACAGTAACTGTATGACATGATGGTCCTTAGTCCCATGATCTAGTCATGGTAGTGGTCTTCAGTGATAGTGATAACTGCATATCGTCTGCGAAGGACCAAAATGACCCATATCCAATTTACGCTAGAACCAAAATGAGCTATGTCATAAACAAAATGAGAAACATGCGTAAATGGTAATTCGGAGTTTTTGAAAAGCGTGAAATGTTCTATTTTTCAACAATGTAAAATGTCCTATTTACATGTTTTTGAAAAGGTGCAACATGTTCTAATTGCATGTTTTTAAAAAGGTGCAAAATTTTCTAATTGCATGTTTTTGAAACTGTGCAAAATATTCTAATTGCATGTTTTTGAAAAGGTGCAAAATGTTTGAATTTTATGTTTTCGAAAAGGTGAAAAATGCTTTAATTCTAAAAGTTTGAAAAGTGTAAAATGTTGTATTTAAATGCTGTCAAGACATATTTGAACATTTTGATAGATAGTTGATAATGTTTTTAGCTAAAAATTGATATGGGTCATTTTGGTTCTTCACAGACGATATGTCACACGTACTCCTCCTCAAACTTGAACGAAAACAAATCAGCTGAATGTCGAATATAGAATGTAGAGAGGCGTGTCAGACAAGAATAGTGGCAGAAATTCTATTTCATTGCTAATTCAGCCTTGAATCATTTTCATTCAATGTCAATACCGACTTCCTTCTTCTTCCCTCTTTCTTCCTTGTCGTCACTGTTCAGTCCGATTCCGATTTCGATTCCGATACAGAGCCTCAGTCAAACTGAAGCTGGTAAAGTTGAAGCTTTTGAGGAAACTCTGTGTCTCTCTGTGTGTGGAGACTGTGTGCAAAAAACAAAGTAGGAGGGTGAGGACAGTGTCCCCTGTCATAGCTCCTTTCTCCATGTGTGACTCTGTAACGTAGGTAGGAACGAGGATAAACATAGAACCGTTGCCGTTTGTATATCAAGTTTCCATCAACTTCCTTCCGTTGTTAGCATGACTCGAACTATCTCAACTTTAACTTTGACTCGAGACTTTTTGGGCAGGAGGCAGACGGAGGAGGGAGGGAAGTGCAGACAGAACTTGAGTCCAAGTCCAAGTTCAACAAGAGAAAGGAGAAAGGAGGTTAGAAACTAGAGAAAAAGACAAGGGAGGGAGCAGCTCACGGTGGCTAAGCGGAAGGTATACAAGATAAATATGTAAAAGTTTATTTCAGTTTCTATAGTGGATTGAGAAGTAAGACGAAGAATAAGAAGAAGAAGAACAAGAGTGAGGGAGAGATAGAGACAAAACTCTCTTGATTTTGATTTGAACAACAAAAGGACAGCGACAAGAACCACTTGGCAGAAACAACAACTTGTCCTATACCCCTGTTGCTCTTGCTTTCTCTCGCTTTCTCTCTTGCTTACTTTTCCTCTCCAATTCCAATTGTAAAACTCTTCCTACTGTACTCACTACTCAAGACTAAGAAACAAGACTCAAAGTCGACGTCCTCCTCGATTCAAGACTTGGTCCTCGTCGCTTCTTCAAAACTTGTGAAACTTTTTCAACTGATTGAACACACTAAAGTCTATCAATTGTTTTGTTTTTTCTTCGACAGTCTACAAAACCGCTTCCCTCCCTTCTGTCTGTCTTCAATTTGTATTCTTCTCTTGTTTCTTTCCACATTTTCACAAATCATTAGGAGCTATACCACTACCACTACCGCCAGGAACAGTACAACGCTCTACCACCACCACCTCCACCACCACCACCACTGCATCCATAAACTTGTCTCTGACAGTCTCTCGCTCAAGTCGCTTGAGTCTGCGGTTTAAAAAATTTATATTCGTTCTTCATTCAAATTTATCCGCTTCTTCATTTAAATCCGTTTTTACATCTAGAGTCAACAGTGTAAGGGAGGGGAATTAAATACCTCCAATCCCGTTCTCTCCCTGTATAATCTCCGTTTACTATATATACATGTATAAATTTTGAAATGTACAAACCATAATGTAACCGCATGGCTGTACCTATACTAACCAGACCACATTTGAATTTTGAATCCGTCCTCTTTCAGACAGAACTTTCCAATTAGATGTGAAAAACGGTTGTACGGAAAACTGCGCTGTTCGTACTTGTACCCCTTAAACAGTAGCTTTAGCACTAATACGAATACACATCCACAGCTCTTGTTCGGTGTAATTTAGTATTTTGGATTTGGTTGTACTGTACAGTTGCTTGTGTTTTAATTCCTGATCTTGCTTTGATTATTATTAGTATATGATTATGAGTCGGATAATAATTAGAGCCTTGTTCCCTGGTAGCATCTACTACTAATCAGAAAAGACTTGGTAAGTATTGAATGAACCTAGCACGCAAGGCAATTATATAATCATAATAATAATGTATAGAAATACTAAAATACATGTTATGCGTTTAGTTTATATACCAATTTATATATTTAAAAAAATACCAATTTGAATTCTAGCCGTAGTCGTAGCTATAGAAACTTGAACAAAAATTCATATGTGAATCAAAGGAAAGAACTTAATTAGGTGTATGCGTATACTGCGTACAAAGGCATATAGTATTCTATTAGTGTAGGATGTGGAAGGTCTAAGGAAATGGCAGTAGGGATTCGTGAGGTATTTGATTTGATGGAGAGACTAAAAATGGAGAGACGTATGATGATATATTTCTATAGACAGTGAGACGAGCAGTATAATTAGTGAACCAAACAAAAGGCTAGAGAGCCAATTAGAAATAAATATGGAACTGGAGAGAAGTAACCGGAGACTCATTAGTTTCACAGAATTCCAAAATCGAATTCAAATACGGCTACAAATATAATTTATATCCCGACTTCTACCACTGCACTGCCTACACATGTAGTTCATTGCATTGGCTAGGTCCGTACATATATAGCCTATCTGTATTGCCTCTGTCACGATTGTTATGCAATAGTAGACATGTAAACTACTGTACAGCCAGAGCATTTTACGTTATGACGATGGAATATTTCAGTATGTTCCGTTGTCATTACATTCTGCACTTAGATAACTTAAATAAAATACTCCGCTTCTGGATTCCCCTTTTACATCGAAAATAAAGGTTTTCTTTCGCTTTCTTGGTTTTTGACTTTGTTTGGTAAATATGAGTGGTTGATCAATTCGTAATATTATATCTGCACGTTCTTCTATATAAAAACAGACAAATACGGACATGGAAATAATACGCTTCTAATTTATTACAATCAAATCATACAACCCAACTAGCTACATTTAATTTAGTAGGTCGTCATTGTCGGTCAAAGTTGTAGTAGGCCAAGTCTGAATAAGAATAATTTAGGTAAGTACTTTCCCATTGTGCAGACACACAAATATATCTCTCTGGAAATAAGTGGAGCAGTATCTCACATTTTAAATATAGAGAAAATAGACATATATTAAATTCATGACTTCTAACAATAAGATATACATAGAGTCAAATATCCATTACGAGGGAAAAGCCGACAAGCTTACAATATATTTTGTAAACCTTGTTTTAAAACTTATTGCAGATCCCTAGTGCAAAAACTTGCAATAATGTTTTGTTGACTCACAACTCTGACAAAAACAATTTTTTAAAGGACAAAAGTAATATAGATAATTGTAATGGATCCCTGGCAACGGCTACTACACTATACCCTCTGCACGTATATATTTTTTACCATTCTAATGTAAATGTGAATGGGAGGTATATAGGGACCTATATGTTGGTGGGTATAGTGAAATGCTATGTAATTTTGTTGAAACTATCTGATAATAAACATAATACATTTTTGAGCTGTTCAGAGAACTTCATATTTCTATGACTATAGCTTTATTAAGCGTCTGTATTGTCAAACACAATAGTCAATAACAATATACAATAGTCTTGATGCCGATGTTGATGTGGACTCTTTTCTAATCGACTTACTACGTTCTGTATACTTCAAAGCTACAAAGGGTAGCTATATATGACAGTCTCAGTACGTTACGTTCCCAGAGCTCCAGCTCCTTTTTTTTTAACCAGTCTTTTTCCAAGGTATATAGTGCAGTATAAAATAAAATTTAATATCCGTACTACTCCTATTATATTAAATCGGTAAAATAAATTTCATTTTAAAGCTTAGAGGAAGGCTTAGAGTTTCTCTTGAGTTTTCGTGTCTTCTTGTCAAACAGTAGGGTCTCAGTCCGTATGCCGTATGTGTGTTTGTTTGTGTTACGGCTATGACAACGACAACAGAAGCAGGGATCGCGACTCCGATGCTCAACTCTACTATATGAGTAGTAGTAGTAGTTGCAGTAGTAGTAGTAGTAGTGGAAGCTTTAGCTTAGGAATAATAGTTTATTTTCCTTGTCTCCTTCACCAACGTCAAGTCAAACCAAGCAAAGCCGTATGACAGAATTTCATGGGAGAAAATAGAATAGACTTCTGGTCAAGTGAAGAGGAAAATGAAGCGAACCTGAAAATATTGGAGACGAAGCACAAAAAAAAAGAGAAGAAGGATCAGAAAAATACGAAGCTCCTCTCTCAGTCTCACAATAACGCACAAGCACAACTAATATACCTATACTATACCAGAACCAGAACCAGATATATATAAATTTATCCCCTGTGGTTGCCCTCTGCTGCCTTCTATTTTGCCATTATGTCATTTCATTTACTACAGTAATAAACTTGGACTTACATATTTAGGCGGGAAATGGTGCAACTATTTCAATAGTAAGTACAACAGTTTGGTTGCATCAAAAGAGCCCCACGCACCAATTTACGAGCAGGTAGTTTTGCTCCTACTGCCATACAGTTGTTCAAACTACCAAATACAGATTTGTATGTGTGTATGGAGCGTATGACGAGATACACATTGGATTCGTACAGGTCCCACCCATCATCCTCATCATGTCTTCACAATGCTTTGTGTTCAGTCTTGGTATTATTTTTATATCAGAAAAAGAAAGAAGAACCCGAGAGCACACACACAAAAAATGAAGTAGCACGATGTGGATGTCGATGACGAGAGCGATGATGATGACGATTGCGATAGTAGTAGAGATAGAATTGGGAGGAGGAGAAAGCCAGGAGAAAATAGTGTGAGAAAGTTAAAACTAAATCAATATGGGACACAAGAGCAAACAGAAGATGTTTAGATACATATTATTTGGAACGGTGGGTCTATCCATATAAAAAAAGAAGTGGACGCGCTCAATTCTTTTAATGACTTTACAGATGCTCTCAATCTTCTTTTCAACTTGTTCGTCTTCATCTTCAAGTCTTCAAATCTATCGTGGCGATCCACTTCCCTACCTTTCCTCCACTCCCACACTCCCAGCTCCCATCCCTTTCCAGTCTGGTTCATTGTTCCATTTATGATTTAGTTTGGTTCAGTTCAGTAAGTGCCTTCTTTCCCTTGGCTTTCACTTTGGCTTTCCCCTTACTTAGTGGACAGCTCAAAGTTAGACAAACCAAACCAAACCAATGACCAGGACCAGGACGAGTAAGAGGACCAAAGTTGACTTCAAAACTAATCATCAGGTTCACACATATATTTCTATATGTATGATTCTTTTTCAATATATATTTTCGAAAAAATGTAATATACATACAATATGGGTTGAAGCCCTCTTCAAAAAATCAGAACTTTTTTTTGCAGGGATTTTTTAGAAAATTTACTACTTGGAGCCACACAATCCTCGCCTCGGCACATGACTATAGAGCTTAAAATATTTTTTTATGACGTATGCATGACTGTAAGAATTGACATCATTTTCCTCTGCATACTACTTACCAAGTATATTCGTACCAATTCGACGCAACGTATTCTTGTACATACTTTTGTTATGAATTTGTATCAGATATATGTATCGCCCAGGTTGATGGCTCTGATGGAATCTCCAGAAATAAGACTATAGCTATATGCGGGATACACCTACGTTCGTACACTCTCAGTACACAAGCCTCTCTTCCTGAAATATTGGACTACCGGTACGGTGGGTACTCCTATACTACATACTGATACTGGTGAATTGAAACTTGCTCGGAGTATTGTATAAAGTGGGAGTTAAGTTAGAGATGGAAGAGAAAAGGGGGAAATCCTAAAAACCCCAAAAATAAATTTGATATCCGTACCAATTGTTTCATGGTCTTTATTGAGTGTTGAAGACAGAAAAATTGGATTTTCCAACTGATGGCTTCGTTGAATCTGATAGAATGTGGAATTTGCAAGGATTTGTCATAAAATCAAAACTGTCATTTTATATTTTATCATTCTCCCAAGATTTTCTATACGTAACATTTCTTACGTACAGCTATAGAGTCTATATGTATACAGTCTTTCACATTCAGTGAGTAGTCGTAGTCAGGATGAAGTTGGTAGGTACATCTTATGTGTTACGCAATCTCAGCATCCCAATCTCTATCTCCGCATCCCTCAATGAATCCAACTCTCTGAATCCGAATCCAAAATGTGTGTATGGTGCAGAGACATTTTTTGATGAAATGCTGATATTTGAGTGAGTGGCAGTCGTAGTCGTTGTCCTAGAAGTACTTGTATTTGCTTGGGTATTGATATTATATAAAAAGAAACTTATCAAGTTTCGTATACATATAGATAGAGATATATCCATATATCTCAATGTCTATTATATGTGTTACTCTCATATCGTCGTTATCGTTAGTGTGGAAGAAGATGAAAGGAAAGTATCCTGCTCTCACAATTCCTTTCTCCAGTCTCCTTCTCAACTGATAGGCTACTGTCGAGAGATGTGTATCCAATCTTAACACTCTTATATTATTCTCGATCCCGTCTTTGACAGTAAAGTACAGCACCACTCTTTCCTGTCCTGTACACAGTATGGAAGGCGCAGTAGTTTCTTTGTGGAACGTGCAACGACACCAGTACCAGGACAGATCTATACAACTCCGAGCGGTAGACAGGAGACAAACGACTGATGGTTGATGGAGAACTTTTGACATTCCTCCACGACCGTTTTCTCTTTGACTTTTACTCATCGTCAGAACGAGAGTGAGAGGGCATTCAATACAATATATTATATTATTATATATATTACATTAACATACTATCACTCAGAGGGCTACAATAGTATACATATGGTAACAATATGTATGTCTCTGTATTAGTCACAGCTTTCTCCGTACACACGGCTCCTCGCGGATTCTGTTTGACTCCCTTGTGAAAAACTGTTCTCTGACTCTGGTTCTGCTGTGTGCTCTGCTTTGACTCCGGAAGGAAGAAACAAAAAGATTGTTGCAGCGGGAAAGTAGGATTCAGCTTCCTTATCCATATCATCATCCTTTGTGCGGCACAACAAGATCCAGGGCAAGGAGCGCAGAGAGCAAACGAGAACTTGACTTGAACTCCAAGACGTCCTTTAGACGTATTTTCACGTAATTAATTGAAAGTACATACTAAAAAGACATTGACAAAGTTGGAGAGTTGGGAGTAAGTGGGAGTCCCTTTCTCTGGGAGATTTTCCATTTAATTCCTCGCTCGCCTCCAGTTTCAGTTTGAGTCCTTCTGTACAGGCATGTACATACTGAGGATGTAGATAGAATTAGGAAGTTTGTACTCTCTCTTTGTCTTTCTCTCTATTTGCACTCTTTAAGGTCACCAAGGCTTGCAATTGTCAACTACAGGACAGAGGCCCAAACCCAGTACAGAACCAGTACCAGAACCAGTACCAGTACCAGGACCTGGACCTGGACCAGTTAAATGACTCGTATGAAACTGGGTGTGAACAATTCCTCAATAGTTGGGAGCGCATTATACTTTATACGACCTTCTATATTATGGGTACGATTGAATTTCGAAATAGATGTAGAGTGGGGGTACGTTGCCCCTTACTACACATATAGATTATGGTGAAAGTACTTGGCTGGTACTGGTACGCTGGTATTTGCTCCGGGTCCATAGTATTAGTATAAGTAATAGGAGATACTTGTGTTACACAAGTTGTAAATTTGTTCTCGTGGTAGGCTTGTGTCTGTAGCAGTAAATGTCTGACTGACTCTGGTACTGGTCCTATGGTTCTGTTTCTCGTTACGCATTCGTTTTTGTAGTGGTATTCCAGTAGCAGGAGGAGAACATAGTACAAGTGGCAGTGATGGTGGTGGAGGTCGTTGGTAGGAGTAGAAGTACTTGGAAACTACTTTTCTGGTCGCTTATGTCTTTACCATTCAACAATTCAAGTTGGATTAAAGTGTATGACATAAAGGAGGCTGGCTGGATAGTTTCCAATGTATGATTTGCGGCCCATCCTACAACGAGTTTTCAAGTTTTATCCCTCTACCACAGACAGGGTGCTCTACCCTGGTACTGGTACTGGTCCTGGTGTTACTCCACGTCGTATGTCGCATGTCTATTACTCACACTTGCAATAAAATTCCAATGTTCCAATATTCCAATAACATTCAACAATCGGGCGGAATCGCACTCTCGACGCAATCTCACAAGATTTCCGATTTCCCTCAGCGAACCATTAGATATATGCTCACTCATGTGACATGATGAGACTCACATTATGACATTTGACATTTCTCTCCATTTCCATAATATCTCGTGAAAAAAAATATCCGCATGAAAATTACAGATATTTGAATAAGCGGATTTCACTTCATAAAATGCTCTGAAATAAAGTGACGGAGATGAAAAATAAAAATTTATATCCTTTATCTAATTATTGTTCAAGCCTCAGTGACTATATATATTACGGTTGGTAATATATACCAACCAGTATCAGTATAATAAATAGGGTAGCAGGCTAAAGCTATTGGTAATTCCTATAAAATGGCATACCGTATTTCCTGTAATAGTAGACGGGCCTGTAATAGTGGACAGGTCTGAGAGGTTGGAGTTTGAATAGTAGACAGGTCTGTTTAACACTTAATCATAAAATGTACTAGCAGTGGACGGGCCTGTGATAGTGGACGGGTCTGGAAGATCTTAATTTGAATAATGGACGGGGGGTCTACTATTACAGGAAATACTGTAGTTGCATACATGTTGAAAATTATATGTGGTATTCTCTATTACTACTGACTGATATGAAATCGAAATCGAAGCGAACGCCTGCCTAAGGATAATGTCCGTGACTTGCCTCTGCCATTAGTGCACAATTCCCTTTGTAGGTAAATGCCGCGTGCTAAAATGTCTCTCTCTCTCTTTTTTCCATGTCGTTCGTACAGTCATATATGGAGTAAGTAAGGGGCCATCCATATATTACGTTTCATTTTGCAGGGAATGGGAGGGGGTAAGCTCTCCATTTACCGTAATGCTAAAAAAGTGGAAACTATGGGGGATGGGGGGGTTTCTCCAAAAACTTGAAACGTAATATATGGATGGCCCCTAAGGGAATCGCTTATTGAGGACTCTGACTCCGGCTCGAATCCCGACTCCAGCTTTGCTCGTATCCTATCGACATGGACATTGACGGCTCTGTGACTTTGCTAATTGAGCACCCTCCAATCCTTTGTAGTCGTGTTGATAAAACCCATAAAATGAGTGGGAAATAAAGAGAAATGGGGAAGGAGAGAATCAAGGTAGGAGTGTAAATGAAGGCAATTGGTTTTAATATGGCGTTTTCAAAGAGAAAGAACAAGTCAAATAAACCTTTACCGCTCCCGCGAACCCCTTAGTACGGAGACGGAGACAGACTCCGGACAGACATGTATATGAGACTACTGCGAAGACGGAAGGATAAATGACCAGGACGATGAATGGTTGGTGAGCGAGAGGCTTTCTCTCCGTCTCCGTCCGCCATACTCAATACCTCTCGTGTGTAATAAAAGACAGACAAATGTAGCTAAGCTGCATTAAATTCAATAGTCAACAGTTCCGAGGATAAAACGAGGCACGGCGACTTTGTCCATGCAGACCACTTAAGCCCGAGAGTTGCGGACTGAATAGAATTTGTCTTTATAACACTTTTAATCAACCAATTTTTTGGCACAGACCTCAAGAGTATCAAAAAGGTTAGCGTCACAAAGCCGAGACCGATTTACAGTTTTTCAGACCAACAAATAACACACGCGACCAAAATTTTATACGCAGTTCCGTTATTATTCTCTTCCCAATCCACTCCATCTTTCCTTGTCTCAGCTCATAAACTACAGATATATATATATATATATACCTACACATATATCTCCCCAGTCACCCTCAGATTCGCACGGAGAAAGTTAAACTATGTAACTCGAAAAGTATTAATATGATTCTGCTTATCTGACTTTATCTCTGTCTGTAATGAGCAAGCGAACTCATGTGTTTGTGCAAAAATGTACTGTACACTCTATATCAGTATAAGTACCTACTTGTTTTTTTACCATGGGGCTCCTAGCCCGCCAGCCGAGGCACGTAGCACTTTCTACGTAATGGTAAATGTACCTTTTGCTACTTTTAATTTCTCTTCTTCACTTTCACATTTAATATGCACAATATACAAACACCATCAAGGCTCGTAAATTATCACCCTTGTAAACATAAAATTATATACTAATTTAAGCACTGCAATTTATTTGAATGGAACGATCACGACAGCAAGCATAAAAACCCCATGGTTCTATGCTCCATTTCCTATTGTTGGGACTATCAATCTACCCACCTACCCACCTACTCTACGCATAGTAGTGCCTAATAATATGGAAAGAAAATTACGGGTGTAAAACTGATTGGATTCAGAATCTAGAGGTACTCAGAGAGGGAGCCAATAATCCTGTAGACTGTAGGCAAATCTGTCCAGGTCTGTTTGCACGAAAAAAACATTCAGCTTGCAAAATATTACAGAATATAATTTACTTATATATTTTAATAATAGTGCAAGGAGCAATTTGCAATTTAAAATCTAATCAAATAAACAACTCACACGACAAATATAATGGCTAATATGAAATCGAGGCAAACGGCATACATAAGGAGTAGTGCTAACTTACATAAATACAGTCGGTTGAAGAATGCGGTGAAATGTGAACTACAAAAGGCATAACTTCTATGCTTTCCTTTTTCCTTTTTAATTTCGGATTTTAATTAAACATGTGTGTATTAGGTAGGTACATGTGTAATCAGCGCTAGTAGTGTGAACATTCCATCAAATTAATACGAGTGCGAGCCCAGGAATATTTATGTTAATTTATATGGACATTTTACATATGCATATTGAAGAGCGCCAGATATGCAATGATATGCATTTAATTATTTAATATTAAACCATAGAATTAGTAATGGAATAGGCATAGACTATAGACTATAGCATGCCACTACATACTACACTAGAGACGGACTTCCCACACCTTAGCTTAAATAAATACAAAATGGATTGAATGAAATTCACATTCACACGTATTACCTTCCGGCTTTTGAATAATAGCTCAAAGGCTAACACTATTTAGATATATATCGTTACGCGCGGAAACCAAGTTGGAACGTTGGGATGGAATGTAAAATGTGACTCAATGGCAAGCTCGTATAAATAAGATAACATAATATTATGAGTACAGATGATCATAAAGTTAACGCGTGAGCTTTTGATATAAATACGACGGGAATTTTGGGGAATCATAAATAAAGATATGAAACGCACAGACGTACACAGAGTCCACAGTCCACGCATGAAGGTACACACTTTAAAGGTACTATGTAAGTTTACTGTTTGTGGCTCACTCAGCTCGTTTCGTTTCGCTCTATCTATCAATACATGGGTAGATACGGTAGGTAGGTACGTACCTACTAGGTACTTTCTTTCACTCTCATTCAAAATTCAAATGGCGGAGTGACATAGGTTTTAAGCCAAGACTTTGGCTTTGACTATGAAGCTGGAACTGAAGCTGAACTGGAGAAAGCAGAAACACAAATAGAAATAAACTCTTTACGAAAATGGAAAGTTGTTTGGTCGTAGTTCGTAGTTAGTATGTATACTCCTGAGGCTTCTTGTCGAAGCATCGCAGTCGTAGATGTACTTGATCTACCCACACACACCCACCCACCCATGTTTATCTTTATATTACATCCCAATTCAAGAATTAAATCCGTCTCTGTGTGTGTGTGAAGGTAAAAAGCTATCTGGATGTACATAAAATTGAGCCTGAGGTCAACTTTACTGAGTAAATGATTGTAAACCAATAGTAGTAAGCTAGACCTTTTTATGCTTATATACTGTACTTAAATGTGCGTATTTAGCTGCTTGGGAATAAATCATCATATGTCAAGCGTTAGGCCCGCACACATACATATTACATCTCCATTGCTACTATGGAGCAGATGCAGAGAGCACACGTATATACGGCACCTGGTTTGATTGTCCAGCCATAAAATAAAATATTTACTTGCCTCTCTCCGAACCACTCAGATTAACATGTTATGTAGTCTTATTTATCTGTTTTTAACCAAACTGTAATATTTCTCACGCACTTTCATCCCGCCTATAACAAGACCAGCCAGTACCAACACTATTAAATTTATCGTAAGGGATGAGGTACCTACAAACGTGATTGAAATACTGACAATCCTGCAGTGATTAATTTTTCAGTAAGTTAAACTCACATTTTGGATGCCAAGTGTTTAACTTGATTCAGCCTTATATTACAATATGTGCCATCAAATGTACAGGTATTACCTTCGTAGCATAGAAATTTGCAATTGTTTAACGATTCAAATTTGAATTTGTTTAATTGGGAAGAGAAGGTAAAAGGAGCTGGAGTGTAAATTATAATGTGCATTATACGTATGGGAATTGTTGTATAATATGGTAAGTCGAAATCAAAGTGGAAACAGTCTGAACCGCGAGGCTAAAGTCAACCGCCTGAACCTGAACCTCATTCTTGTCCTGGTTTTAGATTCCGTTCGGATTCGGATTCGGATACTGTACAGTACAGAGTACAAGGGTGGGGAAACTATATATCTGTATATACTGAGCAAACATGGATTTAGCGATAAAATTTATGGTGACACTTGATGTATGCTGCATGCTCCTTGCACATAACGATTATATCTTTTAAATGCATTGTGTTGCATTCATCTTGTAGCCGAGAGCTATTACCTTATCCCTTGTTTCCCCTTCCCCGTTTCTACTGATATATGTACGTACCTAAAAGTGTGTGTTTAAAGCTTCCGTCCTTATTTTACGACGAATGAAATCCCCTCAATTTCACCTTCGCACTCCCTCTCCCTCTCTCTATCTCTCTTTCTAAACTCAAAATATATTTTCCATTACATTATGAGGCCAGGCCACAGCCGTAGAGTACAAAGTCAAAGTCTGAGTGTAATGTGTGCAAAGTCATTATTTCCCTTCTAATTTATTTTTATTGTTCACAAAACCTATAGAGTTACTCAAGAACCCTACTTACTTGGAGTAGTTCATCTGATGAAGTTATTGAAATTGAAACAAACGCAAAACAATGAAGATTGTACTCGTAATCGTGTAATATAGCACGGGGAATGAAATCAGTGGATTCTATCACTAACTTTTCCTACAAACTATACACACTGCAGATAGATGGCTTAAGGCCTATCTTTATTGTGGAAATTTTTCAAGTGTAATCTACCTACTGCTACAGTCGAATTGAAGTACGGATATAATTACTTGTTTCTTCAGTTAGAATTCAGAAGGGTGTGATGGTTATCCGTTGTGTGGGGGTTCCTGTTTCTCAAATATAATATTCAAAATATGAAAAGGTGTACATATTGGATTACACATAGCAAAGTTTGAAAAATTTAGGTAAATGAAAAATAGTTTGATCAAAAAACCGCTTTATTTAGCCTTTGATTTTCAACTTGAATTTGAACCCAAAAACTGGAAACTAGAAATTTCAACCGGGAAAAATCTGTGTAGGTGGGACCGTAGGCGGAATTTGAATGTGAATGTAACTTCACTCTGTGAAATTCGATCCCCTTGCAAACTCCATTTATGCTCTCCTTGGTTAATATTGTGTGTGAGTAGTGAGGTATGTAGTAGTGCCTGTGTCTCCGGACCGGAGTGAGCTTCAGGGTAATGTAAAAGGCAAAATCAAAATCGAAATATGAGAGAAACTCTCAATATGCTTTAAGTCAAGGGCGAAATTATATCCAATATCATCTCCGTCTCTGTTAACAAGATCCTATTGAAAATTCAAAAGTCTTGAAAGTTAGATGATGAGTGTCTTTCAATTCAATATCGCTTTCCTTTCTAAATATACTTGAGCACAACATGTGAGGGAATGAATGGTATGAATAGTTAAAAGTTGAAAGGAACTTATCCGTTTTGAAGTGGTGGGTATAGTTTCCATATAACCATTGCATAATATATGCAACGTAATATAGGCTATACCTATAGCCCATGCCTCTACCTAATATATTATGGTTAAGGGTAAGATCCGATGCAAGATGTAACACAGGTGATTAAATGTGAAGGTTATCGTATATCCATTACGGCTTTAATTATTATTATTTTCATACTCTGTCAGTTGTATAGGAAATATAGGTTGCCGTTGCCAGGTAGCCACATGCTTTGTAATGAATACATTTTCAATGTACATAATCAATTCATTTGAACTTTGTATCTAATTAATTAATTAATTTTCCTGAAATGTTCAAAATAAAACTCTGAAGGCCCGGAAGAAATTCCTTTACAAAATTCCAGGATAAAATCCCACGCTGAGATAGTTTTACTTTTGACTAATCCTAATCCTAGTCTAGAACTGAGCTGGCCGGGCCTAGTCTGGTATATAGGGCAGGGTGGAGTTTGGAATTAGATAATGTCAAAAAATAATCCGGAAAACTTTTGTCAATGGAATGGAAAATCCTAAAATGGCATGAGACATGCGTTCTCAAGTAATTCATTAGTTCTAATATCATAAGCCCCTGAGAGAAAAGTATTCCACTAGATATTGTTAGGTGGTCGGTGACTGATTTACCTGACCATCTCAAATTTTGCCATCTTGCTAAAAAAAATCGAAATACTTGCCATTTGTTTCCATGGAAATATTTTGCAACTTTTTCTCATATTGTGAGGGCTCAAAATATTACTATAGAAATAAATGACACATTTTTTAAGACCCGGGAGCCTAATCCACTGAGTGGCCAACATTTTAGATTTTTGTCTAAACTCGGTTTCAACTTACAGCTGAGTGCGGAGGCGGTGCGGCATACTGGCGACGACTGGCGCCTAGCGTTAAGTAGATAGATAATTTATAAAATTACTTGTGAATTATTAATGACATTAATTAATAAGCAATGTCAATAGCAGCAGAAGCACCACACTGCAGGTAATATTGACGGAAACAGTTATCTTCGCAAGTATGTGAAATGCATTAGCTATAGCTTATATCTATAGCTCCGGGCTCGCTCTCAGAAAAAGACGAGTTTCCTTCTTTTTTTAAAGTCATTTTTCATATTCTGTGTCAAAGTTGTACACAATGACAAGGTAGAGCGCCTACGCCTTCTTGTCAAATACATTAATTCAAACATTAGTTCTGCGTCCTATACTTACAATGATATTCCCTTCTCACTCTCATCTGCGGTGGCTAGTATGAAATGTCAAAGGTTACAAAGTTCATATTATAAAGGGGTCACCAACTTTTAATTTTTCATGCTTTTTATCCTTTCATTCCATGGCTGTACGGTCATGACAACAACCTTGGCTGTTAGTGTTGAATGTGGCATAGGAAAAGGTTAGAAAAGTTACGAAATACCAAACAACCTTTAGTTCTGAGGTTATAAACAAAAGCATTCTTCCCGTGTTCCCGTCCACGCATTATCTCCAAAACTCTATCACTAACAACAAGAAAGTTTTCGCTAGCTTAAAATTTTTTCCTATGTGCGAAAAGTATGCTGATGTGCTAATTTGCTTGCACATCTTTCCGCTAACTTTAAATTGCCAGAGGGATGAGCGTCAGCTTCAGCGCCAAATTTAAAAAATATTGAGAGATACTTAAAACCGTTACCGTTCTATGTATAATATGTAGTAATGTAGTGTTGAGAATTAATGACAGAGGTAAAACATGTGATGGCTACAATATCAGGAATATGAAAGTAATATATTGGAACGTTCTACGAGTCATTTTAGGTAAGTACAACTCCCTCCCTCCCGACAGACTACGGCTACGGCCCCGATGAAAGGCTCAAAATAAATTGATAGTGGATGAGTTCTTAGAGTGAAACTGAAATTCTGATCATGCTATAAAAATAAAAGTAAAAAATATCTTCGTTTTTCTACTACCTTAGCTCTTATGGCTCTTGGCTCTCTCTCTCTCTCTCTCTTGGGTTGGGTTATTACATGAGAGAGTGAAGAAGTATGAAGACGATTATGGTTTCTAACGGATCGGATATTGGCTCAACCGAACCGTAACCGAACCGAACCGTATTCCAAACGGTTGAAAAATCAAAAACCGAACCGAACCGTAACTAAACGGTTCGGTTAAAAGTCCCAACCGAACCGAACCGACGGTTAACCGTTATCCGAAGTCGCTTGTGTAAACCTTCGTATGTTTGAAATTTTTCCTTAAAGCTAATGAATTTATAATGGTCTTACACAATAATAGGCATTTAAAAATCAGCCTTTAATCAGGTATCTAATGAACGGAGACAAAAAACCTCAGTTTTAATACCACATAATGGTATCGCTTCCCAAAATACTTGAATTTTTTTGTTATTTCGGTCAGTTCGACACGACCCATATTTATACCATATCAATTTTCAAGACAAAACAAGGTAAAATGTTGAACAAATTAGTCTGCTAATAAACTAACATTAAGAGTAAGTGAAAACAAGTATAAAATAACGTTTTTTTAATTTAGGTACCAATTCTGCATTTTATTTCGAATGCAAAATTAAAGCGGAGAATTCAGCAATGATTTCATACTTTAAAGTGAAAATATAATACACACTAGAGGGAAAAATACCTTAAGGGTTAGCTGAAGGAAAGATTTGAAAAAAAGAATACTAAATAATTTACTTAAATAATTTTAACTAAAATGTCATTTATACTCACGGTTATCCGAACGGATAACCGTGACGGTTCACGGTTAACCGATACCTCAACCGAACCGAACCGTATACGCCGCGGTTCGGTTGGGTTGTCCAACCGAACCGAACCGTAGCATCGGATAACCGTTATCCGATCCGAACCAACCGAACCGTTAGAAACCATAAAGATGAAAGGAGAGTCAAGAAAGATGAGGGATCCACGGAAGTAGGAGTGAGATTGAGTGACGTAACGTCAAAAAGCCGAAAGTCATCTCAAGAATATATTGAGCAACCCAAAAACCAAATTATGTAGGTATAGTTATAGCTATGGGGGTTTCTATAATCTATATGTAGGGATATATCCATCTATGCCACGTAGACGTAGTCATAGTCTGGAAGTCTGAACCTGGAGTGATGGGGTGATATGGTGATATTTAAAGAACGTGCGAGTGCGTTTCAGTTCAGCTTTTACTTCTCGATATTATTAGATTTTTTATAGGATCGTTTCTATCTACGCGTCTCTCGTCTTACTATTATCAGCACCAGTTCCATTTCCAGTTCCAGTTCCAGCTTCAGTACATGTAGAGAGAAATGTGCAATGTGTAAAGTATATAGGTATATATGGATACTATCGTCATATTCTGGAGGCTATAGGGTACGAGTTTGCGTCTGTCTGTGTTTTATAGGGAGATTCTGGAGGAGGACAACCCAACTTACATCCGTGATGATGATAGAAATGAAGTCAAAAAGATTATTTTTATATGAAGGATGAATGGGGCTCTTCTCATCTCCCATCCCATTCCCGGAGTATCAAGTGCATTTTACTACAAAATACACTTGAGCTCCGTCTGCCACCCTCTCCTCACTTACTCTCGTAGACTTTCATCATCATCATCATCATCATGTATTTCTTTCTGCAAAGAAAGCACTATCTATATTCTATATGAGCAAACCAGATTCCCCAGCCCCTTTCAGAAACACACATGCATCCAATTCAATCCATAGCCCATAGGATTATAGACATGACGAACATGTATAGGTATGCACTCATAATAAAATTCCACATATGCAGTACGTACACGGTAACTATCCTATGGGCTGAAACAAAACCGAAATCTATACAAGTTGGTGATTTGCTTCTACTTTGTTAACCTGATCCACGAGAGCATGAGCATAGGAACAACTGATGGCGCTTACAATGAAATAAAAATACAAGGCTGTTTCGCTTTTCGTTTTGGTTCGGGTTTGCCATGTTAAATCGTGCGATATAGAAAATGTTTTCACTATTTTTTATGAAATCAACTCAAAATTAAAGCATGCATTGCTTTCTTTTCTATTTTGTGCAGCCAATTTAGGCCTTTTCTAAACGTAAAAATGCATTTGTTACGAGTTTTTTAAATTGATGAATTATTTCATGTTTTAAATATTTTTGGGTGCGTTTTACGCTTTACGCTTTTTTAATTTGTTTTTTTAACTTAATGATAAAAGCTAAATTTGCTACATTGCTTTGTTACGTACTGATTGAAGGGAAAGGGTAGCCCACTTACCCATTTTTTTGTAGATATTTCTTCTTGACATTCTAACATTATTCCTACAACTGCACGTACACGCGCCTCTAGAAACTAGAATATCAGTAATACATACATATATATCATCAGTTTAGATGTTGGGTAGAAAATAGTAGAAATTACTTGTAACATTTCCGAAATTCGGATACTGTAAATTTAATGATAGGTTTAGGAAATCGTTTTGACCCCAATAAACATTTAATAGTGGAATAAATTGGGGCTAAAATCAAAAACTCGCACATATAAAAATGTACAGAGCTTTTTCAGTGTACCTTTATTTTCTTTGGTTTTAATAGATAAAATCTGGAATCATACTACGTAACTATCGACGAGTCAGTATGTCTTAGGTACATACAACTGTAACTTCTATAAATTTGATATTCAGGGCATGTTGTACAATAGCAATGATAATTGGTTTGTAAATCCCACTGTGATAGATTATAATATGTAGAAATGTGAAAAACAATGCCGACCTCGAATTTACAAGAATTATTTGGTACTATACCAGTAGATATTGGAGTAATGTTGACAAAAGTGGCCCAAATAAAATAATTGCCGGATGCATATAAAGCGCTTGTACTTGTGAGGGAGGGCTGAACGTGAAAGTGAAAGAACGAGGACCTGTTCCATGCAAAATCATGATTGTCCATTTAAAATATGACACACACGAATCACACATACATAATATATATGTCGTGTTAATAATTCAAAATAAATGCAACTCATGTTTATTATTTACACAAGTTACAAAACAAATATTTATTTCCTACAACAATATCGTGTACAAAATCAAAATCGAAATTGAAACAGTACCGTATTTTTCTTTTCTTTTTTAATGTCAAACACAATTCGTGAATATAAACTTTTCCAGTCAAATTGAAATCGAAATCGACTAAAAAATGACATTTGATTTTGATTGAATGCAATATATCCTCAATATAAGTTTGTGTCGCCGCCAAAACCCGGGACTCGGAGCAGAACCAGACCTTGTTTATTTTCTCATCTGGAGTTTCAAATTAATTCGAATTCCAAAAAAATAAACAAGCATGGATCTTGTGAGAGTTTGTATATTTGTATTTGTATTTGTATTTGAGCTCTATCACTCAATCTTTCTATTACCAGAGTGAGGACCGTTACAGTTACAGTTACCGTTTTCGCTCCCGTTGATGTATCAGTTCATTCTTTAGTGAAATGTCAAATGCCAATAAGTATACGGGTCAGATTTCAAATTCAAAATTGCTCAAAAGTCTCGAAAAAGACTATAGGGAGTCGAGATCGAGAAGAGGAAAACGACATTGGCATTGACAACCAGTACGGGGGAAAAATTGACAAAAAAAATAAAGGCTCGAAAGCAATTTGTCATTTTAGTCAAGACATATAATACAAGGACAACGACGACGACGACAAGGACAAAAAAGAGAAGGAGAAGAGGGGAAAAAAAATAATATAAGAATAGACGAGAAGATGAAGTAGAAATGAAGGAAAAGCTTCCAACTTTCATCTCCATTATAAAAAAAGAGGCAAAACTATTACAAAAGACATTTGATACTTTTTACATGAGCATTGCTTGTTTTTTTTCTCCCGTTTGATTTCCGTGTCGTTTCCACTATTCTTCAAATTCAGACTTTTGCTCGATTAGATATTATATCACGGCGATTACGAATAATATTGCTGTTACTATATATAGATTAACTCGAGCCTCCAGCACAAACCCTTTCCTGTGTCTTCCCTTAAGCCTCCACTCTTCAATGTTTACGATGTCTAATACGAATAGGATATCCATCGTGCATACATGTCGACGCATTTAGAGATAGGAATTACAAATTATCAAAGTTTTAACACGGCACTCCGAATCTAAAACTGAATTCTGATTCTGAAATTCTTTTATTTTTCCACAAGAATCTTTAATTAATTACAACAAAAAACCTTAGGGAGAAACAAGGATTTTCCAATGAATCAACATTCTTTCACGAGGAAATTTTCATTTTTTTATCCAATTGTAAACAATGTTCACCCCCTCTCCTGAAATTCAACCGAGAATAATTTAAATTCTCCGTTTCCTACTTGAAACTTTTCGAGTGGGATGATGAGGAGGTGGAGGACGACGATCACTAAATGGAGAATGGAGTATGAAGAGCGGATGTTAAAAAGTAAAGGAGGAAGGATGAGTACTATGTAGACACGGTTCTACGTCCAGACTTCAAAAGTATTAGGTTCAAAAATATTCTATGTTAAAAAGTTGAAATCCTGAAGTTCAAACAACGATGTTTTTTAAACATGGAGTTTTAAAAATCTCTTTGGTTCCAAAATTTTTAGTTAAAACAAATCTTTTGGGCTTCACATATTTTAAGTTCAAAATATCATTTTTTTTAATATCTTGTTTTAAAAAATATATATGTGTTCAAAAGATGCTGTGTTCGAAATATTTTGATTTCGAAAACTGTCATGCTCAAAATCCTGCTTTCAGGATACATAATACGTTGTGTTCAAATTATTATACCTTCAAAAACCTCTCCTTCCAAGATATGTCATTCACAAATTATTTCATGTTCAAAATTCTGTTTTTCAAATTTCTTTGATTTTATGTTTAACATGTTTAATTTTTGACGAAATTAAAAATCCCTTATAAGTATTTAAAATCTCGGTTTTGTCTTTGACCATTAGATTTGGAAACTAACGGGATTTCTGACTTTGAAAAATTTTAAATGTAGACTTCGCAACGCACATAGCAGGTGCCTATGTAATATGCAGATGCTGAGGTAATTTCATAATATGTATATGTATGGTGGGAAAAGTGCTGAGTCAAGAAAAAAGGGTAAATCTGAAGAGGAATTCACTTGAGTGATCGCTAGTTCTTTTGTGTTTTCCTTTCCTTAAAATGTTATTACATCCATAGGGATAGTGATATAGAGATACATGTACATGGTTCACTGCCGTCGGTGAGATTATATGAGACAGAAGATCGACTGAAGAGAGGTTTAGATTAGAGCTAGATTTGGGAGGACGAGGACGAGGACGAGGCTGAGGCTGAGGACGGGAACGAGTGAAGAACTTGGGAATAAGATCGGAAACTTAACTTCCCTATTCTTTCTTTCCATCTTTAATCTAATATCTTGTTGAGAGTTACGCTCTCGTATGTATCCATAGGTGCACTCACCTCATCCTTTTCATCTGTGTATATAGTCTCTAATCGATTGCGTTGAGGACTAGTAATTTTCGCCGCGTAAATTTTCAAGTCCTTACTACAACTTTTCCAGTCGAAATCACACGGTGAAAGAAGGAAAAAGTATGGAGATGGGTGAAACTTTGAATTTCAAATACGACGGATTGGAATACCTATACACGGCGCTGACACTTTTAGCATCGGGCCCGGCTCCAAAACCGGTGCCGGTAACGCTACTGGCTCCAAAAGTACTTAAGTGTACCTACCTAGGTACATATATATGTCTATATGGAGTGCGGCTACCTTATGCACGTCAGCTTTTTATCCCTGTATTTAAATTCATGTAATCTTCCTATGCACTTTTATCCGTCGGTAGTCTGACTCCAGATACACTCATTATACTATACTGATTGTATATGTATTCACATATATTCAGTAGGCATGATGATTACCATTGGAGATAGTCATTTAGCTTATCTATACTCCACCATCCCTATCATTATCATTATACCAGTGGGATCTATGTTTAGTTTGTGAAGAAAGCTTTCTGATTTTTATATACCCTATACTTCCGGTTCTGATTCTTTGGGTCGTTCAATCATAATTAGATGGCGCAGCACTAAATTTTGAAACTGAGTATGAATATTATACTAATTCTCATAATACATAATACACTTTTCCTTTCTAAGCACAAAATAAGGATTATAATGAAGATTGAGAGAAGCTCCTTTCCGCCCTCCTCCCATGTGGTTAACGCTAAAACCCATCTAGACCAAAACCAACAACCAACTCAAACACCAAAGTATCATTTATCTTTCTTTTTCTTTTTTAATGCTAATTTTTAATTCTCTATTTTTGCGAATTATTTTGCATCCTGTAGCATATATATAGTCATACATTTATTAAACGTTGTCATGCAAATTTATTGTTTTTTTTTGTACTAAACTTTTATCATCCAACCTACCTACCTATGGTGCCAATAATGCGAGTGCCAGCAGCAGGGCCGGACGAAGGAATTGCTTTTAGGCAGTAATTTGTTTCCATACAAAAACCAACATTGTGATTTTATTGATGGTTTTCTTTGGTAAAGCAAAATGTTGTATTTACATGTTTTAGAAAAGTTTGAAATAATCTATTTACTTGATTCAGAAAAGTGCAAAATGATCTATTTACATCGTTTTTAAAAAGTGTTAAATATTTTATTTTCATGTTTTTGAAATGTACAAAAACTTTTAATTGCATGTTTTTGAAAAGTCAAAATATTGTATTTACATATTTTTAAAAACTCCAAAATGTTTCATTTAAATGTTTTTAAAATCAGTGTTTCGTAAATTCAGTCAGCGGGGGCTGCCTGCGCTGGCCGCATTATCCGGCCCTGGCCAGCAGAGTCTTGTCCTTGTCAGTGTCTCATTAGAGCGTGTATTATTTATTTAAAAAGGAATATCTATAATCGTATTGTGGATGAAACGTTGAGCTGGGTCATTAATTTAATCATTATTTTAGTTGTTCCTTGTTGGTTAGAAGTTACAAATTGGTGGGGAAAAAATATAACGGAGCTGTATCAGTACCAGCACCAGTTTCAGTCTCAGTCTCAGTCAGTATAGTTGTGCACGACGGACGTCTGCTTTGGTCTTACGTTAGTTCTGGTTCCTGGTAGTAATTATCATCACAAGGATGTTCGCCTACATGTATAACATGCACATAATATGAGTTGCTTGAGTTGCCTTTGCCCTCCCTGCCCCCCCCCCTCTCCTCCTCTGTTGACTGCTGACTCCTGGCCTGAGGTGTACAAGTGAGGAGTAGATGTGGATCGATAGAAATTGTTTATTCGTTCATTTAGACGGAACAAAAGAGCCTCTAAACTCAACGTTGTTGACGACTGACGAGGAGCCGGAGAAAGTAAGAGAGAAAGAGCAGAGAAAGGAGCCATGTAATTCGACCGCGAACAACGGCAGTCATTTTCCTTCTCAACATGCATAACATGAGTTGCAATTTACTCACATCACAGCCGAGACCGAAACCCAAGTACACTTGCATAAGGCACAGGACGTACTGACAGGTAACCATATAGAGAGAGACATATATATTTATATAACCCCACCTGCCATGGCTATATCAGTGCAGTACAGAGACAATTTGGATTTGGAGTAAGTGAAAGTACGAACGAGGAGGTAGAACTCATAATCACAAGTCACAATAGGATTCTGAAGGTAGGTACCTTGGGTTTGTTAGGTAACAAAACATACTAGACGATTTTTTTTGGAAGCATGAAACGGAACGTCTATTGTATAGAGTAGCATAGTTGCATAAATGAAAGTTTTTGAAAGTTTCCAAATGGCACATGTAGCCCATATAGTATTAGCGGATGTCTTCAATCATAAAACGCGTATGTATTTTGTAGGTAGTACTGCGTAATACTTTTTCCTCGTCTTTTGGTCTATGGTACTGGTACTCACTTTCAGGTACGAAAAGCTCGTTTGAACATAATGTATACATACATTATGTAAGTCGCTGTCTATTATTCTAACTAATCGTTAGTGTGCTATAGTCATAGTGCAAAGACGACGACGACGATGCAATGGGAGGCTAAAGCTGTTGTATTAGTTTTTTAGTATGCATGATCTTTCGTTGGTTTGAAT
This sequence comes from Dicyrtomina minuta, assembly GCA_949802685.1. Taxonomy (NCBI): domain Eukaryota; kingdom Metazoa; phylum Arthropoda; class Collembola; order Symphypleona; family Dicyrtomidae; genus Dicyrtomina; species Dicyrtomina minuta. The sequence goes on from OX461811.1 coordinate 38,917,583, forward strand.
TTGGTTGAGTCCCGACATTATTGTTTCTAATGGCATGTTCTAGCCTCTAATTCCCGTCTAAATCTTACTAATTTGGGTTAAACTAAGGCCCAGGACCAGGACCAGGACCGGGCTGTAGGCTGTACTCATGACCAGACCAGACCCGGCCAGACTGCGAAATTTACTGCAAAGCCACAAGGAGCAGTAATATGTAGTTGTAGTTAGTTGTGAGTTTCCAGTTTGTGCTGTATGCAGTAAACCAGAAAACATTTTCCATCTGAATTCAATTCTTGTCTAATTCCCTTGATGCACATACTAAGCTCAACTAATCCGCACATATCACATCGTCATGGATGCTCCCATCTACACTGTACAGTGTACATGTAAGAATGCGAGGCAATTCCTATATCCAGTTCCTATTATTTCGGTTGCGGCATATTATTGTGTATAAATACTTTTCTGCCCCGGAGTACATGTGTGACATATTATGGATGGACGAAGTATGAATTGGATAGCATAGGGAAAGTATCCACTCTATTAGACCTATTGCATGACTATGCATTTATAGATAGAGAACAGAAAATCCTTGTTTGGTTGTTGAAAAAGCAATACCTAACATATCGTCTTTGAAGAATCGAAATGACCCGTATCCATTAATACCTCAAAATAAAATGCAATATCTACAAAAATTAAAATATCGTGATGATGAAAGCGTGCGTAAATAGTATATTTTGAAATTTTCAAAAAAAATTCATTAGAACATTTTGCACTTTTCAAAAACAAATCACTATAATATTTTGCACTTTTCAAAAACAAATCACTATAATATTTTGCACATTTCAAAAACATGTCATTAGAACATTCTGCACTTTTCAAAAACATTTCATTAGAATATTTTGCACTTTTCAAAAACATCCAAATAGAACATTTTGCACTTTTCAAAAACACCAAAATAGAACATTTTGAACTTTTCAAAATTATGTCATTAGAACATTTTGCCTATTTTCAAAACATACAAATAAAATATTTTTCAAGTTTTAGAAACATACAATTTCCAAAAATGTCTTAACCATAGCATTTTTCCCCTTGCTGAAACGAGTATAAAAACAATAATGACTGAATGTCTGACAAGTAACCTATTTTGTTTTATTATGTAAGAATACGTTGTACTTTCTCTCTTCATAATTTAGAACATTTTGAATTTATAATTGCATAAATTGTTCCAATTATACTCTTTGTACTTGCAAATTGCAAATTCTATAATTCGCTCCTTATTCCCCATCCGCACACTGTCCAACTTTGTAATATTTGTAACTACGAAATGTGGCTGATATTCCCTCTTCAATAACGCTTCACCTAATCTATATGTGTAGCCATCCAACTCCAACCAAATAGTTTTGTGCAGTAAATGACAAGTGTACTCATTTCCTAACTGTCCTTCACCGGGCTTCACCCCAGAGCTGTCACCAAAACCATGCAGCACCAAACCAACCAGCCACCAGCACCATCACAGCAAGAAGGCCGAGTAATTCCGAAAGTATTATTCCAGTCCTCCACCGACCCCGACAGATATCTATGCTGAGCTTGTCACCAATCCTAAAATTTCCCACAGTATTTTCGGATTTCCTATTTTGGATTGTCAATTTGTTTTTGTTTCCATGTCTACTCGTGCTCCTATTGTTATGGTATGCACACTCCACTGCAGCTCCTTCTTAAACCTACGTATAAGCATGCCTATTTATTTCTATTTGTATTTCTGATTCGGATTTCGGACTCGAATTCAAATATCCGACTCGGAATTAGAGACTGCGTTGTTTTCAGAGAGAGAAAATTCATTATTTCCATGTTAGCAACTGTACTTGGATTGGGAAAGGAGGAACAACAGGGAGAGAGAGAGAGTCTCGTGCTCCCATCTAATTTACTTTGTAATTTCCAAACACACAGTTGTACGCATAAACATGAGTTGAGTTGATAAGCTACATAAGCATGGAGCTAGTTAGTAGATTAGAATTAGCGGAGGCCTATAGACTTGGAGTGGAGTGGGGTAATGCATATGGGTAACTCCTTTCCTTAGTTTAGTTGATACGCCGATATAGAAACAGAAACAGCAACAAGGAGTGAACACATATATATATATACACAGTAACAGATTGCATGATAGCTAATTGACTCAGCTGCCACTTTACTTGTAAATGTTTCCGCTCGCTTCAAAAGCAAGAACAAGGAGAACAAGCTGCTGTTTGATTTGACAAGGTATTTTATCCGCAATGGAGACGATTTGGATTTTTGGATTGTGTGAGGGAAAAAAAAAATACTATATAGTCGTCAGGATATAAGCACCTTACATATAACCTATACTATACCTACACGAATATTTTACTTCTTCACTCTGCACACATCTAATATGTGCGAAATTGCCCCTGACTAAAAAAGGCACAAACCCTGGCCACCTCTACATACGACATACGAGCGGGAAATACAAAAAAGAAAACTGGGGCTCAGAATAATATGTAGATAAGTTAAAACTATTAGTGAGAACACGATCATCAATATTGCTACTAAGGTATCAGTATATATGTAGAATGTAGATGGATAATAGTGGTAGTACTGGTAGTAATACTAATAATAATAATACGAAGCATAACAATAAAAAAGAATCACATTTGAGCTGATGGCAAATTGGTAAACGACGTCGTTCTGTCACTTGGCCACATATATACCCTTACAGCTCCTTGCTCCCCCTTCCTCTACCCTTCCCTCCCGGCCTCGGCCTCGGCTGAGCCTCATGCGGGCATTATTGCATATTCTCCTCTCCCAAACAACATGGAGATATAAAAGCATCTTTTTAGTGAGTAGAGAGTAGGAAATTCAATTGAATTCCATGAGGGTGACTTAAAGAGTTGTTGGTTTGGTGCACATTGGTGTCAGTTTACATTTACTTTTCCAATTGCCATTTTCACCATTACAAAGCATTCAGGGAGGGAATAACGAGAACGACAAGGAAGACTTTTTGTTGCAGAATACAGAGTCTACGTACATACCTATTGTTACATATGTAGTTTTCAGATCAATTTGTCCCATTACTATTTCCTCCTCAAATTTCCTATTGCCCTCCCGCTCCCGTTAGCTCACTACAAATATACTGATAGTCGAGCTGAGCCCATTGTCGCAGTCAAATATAAGTATTGGTAAGATATATAGTAATTCTATACTAATTTTGTGTAGACAATGGAGGCGTATATGAATTGTTCCCAGAGCCAGAGCCAGAACCAGAACCCCGTTTCAGTTTCAATTTTATGGACAATTGCTCTGTTAGTATTAGTATTAGTATTGCAGATATGGATAGATTGTATGTACACGAGGACAATAATACTAGGCACACACACACACATGGTGCTCTGAATGTATGACTGAAAAGATACTAAAATATTTGATTTGTTTCTTCCACCCTCCTCCTCCTCCACCTCCTGTCCCTAATCCCAAAGGTAAGTTTAGAGTCATGAAGGTCTACTCACAATATTATGAGGCAACTTATACTAGATGTAGTGAGGAACATTACATATTATGCCGTAATACATATTGTGCTTGACATTTCTGAGCACTGCTACTAGAGCCCTGCTCTACCTATAGGAATTTGTAATGGTGGGTATCGCTATAAATTTAAGGACAATTTGGAAAGTTTGAGCTGAGTTATAATTACGAGAACACGATATCAGTCTATTAGTGGGAGTGTTTCCACTGAATTTTGATATAGTGCCCACCTACGTACAGAGCTTTGGCTATGTATTTTCGACGGTCCCATTTTACGTCATACTTGATTTGAGAGAATGTGAGCAGTGAATGTGAGTAAGTGTGAGTGCAAAGTTTTACTTGTTCCTTTCCTGCTACTGAGGACTTAATGCTATGGGTAGGCATGTGTGCTGTTATTGTTACTGTATTCCTGCATCGCTATTTATTTTGTTATTTCTCCTCTGTCGGAATATTATTGGAGAATGTATAGGAAAATTCCTTTCAAAATATTTGTTAGTTTTGAATATATCTACACCTACCAAGCTGTGCTCGTAAGTGCACCACGTGAACCACATTTTATTTTCCATTTGATATTAAAGACCGCTCATACGTATCTATAAACTAACAATTAACTTAATAACGCTTGTACCTTCCCTTCCTACATTGTCGCTACGAAGAATTATTGGAGAGGAAATTATTCCCAAAAGTGTTATTACTCTTAAAAGTGATATTCTAAAAATTTTATATTTTCCCTTAAATATAATTTGCATACCTACACACACACAACCTATAAGTTATGTAGTGCCGGGACAATTCAATGAACCGAATATTTTGTTGAAATCGAATTCAAAATCGAAATGGGAATTGCGCCAATATACAATGAAGCAAGAGGGACAACAGTTCATTATTGTGACAGACATTTTGCGGTTTCATCTGTTATTACTCCTGCTATTACTATTACGGTTCCGTCTCTCTCATGTATATATTTACTCACAGTCACAGTCACAGTCACATAGACCTTAGTCAGCTCACTAAAGAAATGTATAGCAGAGCTCGCAATTTTAATTCGGAATTAGACAGTATATAGACACAGATTATATGATGTGTGTTTCCATATTTGACAAGTAAAGTGTGTGTGTGGAGTATTTTAGTTCACATAATAACAGCGTGGCGTTTGTATTTTAAATGTTAAATGTAAATAACATAGTATTAATTTGAGCGCAGAGTCAGTCGGAGTCAGAGGCAGAGTTGTCTATGCATATTGCGAGTTTAGTTTCATGATAGTAACAGGTACAGGGACAGGGGCAGGGGAAACTTTTATTTTTCAAGTAAAATAATAATAATAAGACCAACCTACGTACACAGTTGACTGTGAAAGTCAGAGTGTGCTCGTGCTATATCAAATAATCGAATGGAATGAATTTTCTAAATATAGTAGAGTACTATATTATATATACAGACAGACGGAGACGGAGACTGAGACTCGTGGGGAACGGGAACTGTGAGTATACATGTCAACCTAATGTATTCTCCAAGTTTAGATTTTCGTGTTTGTCTACGGTGCAATCATATTTAATAGGTTTTGCATTAATAAAAGGCAAGTAAGGATTTACACAATTTCTACAACCTCCTCTGTTCTTCCAGTTCCAGTCTTCCAGTATAGACGAATACTGAATTGTATGGGAGGAAGGCGGCAGCAGGTAAATAACGGAGTAGTAAATACTTGTTCACCATCGGCACTAATATCACAAGAAGTCGAAAGTATATAGAAACATACTAAATTTCGCTTCTCCAGGTATAGTCTAAAATCTACAATAGTTTCACTATATGCATGGAGGTAGGCTTCGTAAATATGTATTTTGAATGTGACTTGGATTTACTCCATAGTTGAAACTAAATTGTAAAACCATGAAGAGAGAGAGACACAGGACCAACGTCTCTCGTACATTATTGAATGGTTATTGTAATGATAATAGAACGCAGTAGGCTTCTTCGTTTTCGTTTTCATTTAGCCTTTATAGTCATATCTGTGTGGCTCTATGCCTATGCCTCCCTCCCGTGTGCACAGGAAGGCACATGAAAAGGGGAAGGAGACAAAGGAAGGTTAGAAAATTATGACAAAATTATTTCTTCGCGTTATTCTAACGATAAGTAAGGTGTGTGTGTGCTTGGGTGTGTGTGTGTGTGTTTGTGTCGCTTAAATTGGAGGTTCGTACTTTCCAACTCCATGTATTTCCCCATGTGTAGCCGTGACATCTTCATCAAATTTATGATGTGATTAATTTCCCAAGATTTATTATTACGCTCTAATTCTATTTCAGAGGATTATTTATTATTTACTGCTCTCATTTGTTTTTCATTGATAAGGGGAAGGGAGGGAGGGAGAGAGAGAGAAAGAAAGACGAAGATGGGAATGGAAATACTCTGCCCTCCCTTCCCCAGGTTCCCCATATGTTTCCAAGGAAAAGTTTTCTTTCAGCACAACACACAGTCGCACACAGTACACCGTACTATAAAATACATATCTAGGTAGGTACCTTGTTTAAAGGTAGGTTCATTCAAATAAATGTATTTTATTTTGTATCTGTGTAAATGTACCCAAAGCCCAAAAGGATGCTAACTTTTGTTTGTCTGTTCAGTGAGCTCCAAGACCGATGCAGTCAAGAGCGTCAACAAATATTGCAGTGAAACTAAAGCGGATGGTTCCCTTTCACTCTTACTATTAGAACTCGTATACTAGCTGCTTATTACTGAATAATTGAAGGGCCAAAACTTACCTATTGATTAATTCACATGAGATTAGCCAGGGTCTTGAGGTACCAGTACCAGGACCTGGGGACGCCAATGCCAATACCAATTCCAATGCCAATGCCAATGCTAATGTAAAACGCCGTGGTGGTACTGACACTAGCTTTGATTTGTCATTCGCTGAATAAATAATGTATCACGGTTGTGATGCATAATTTAAACAAGACGTTGTTACTTATATACTCTATAATTTTTAATTGACTGGCTGGTTGGCTGGCTGGGATGGGAGTCTGGTGTATGGCTGTATAAGGTCTTGGCGCTCTAGTAATTCAATAAATTGAGTCTAAACATGAACGTACAAATTCACGAATTGCCATTTGATAAAAGAGACGATTCAGCATAGTGTACAAAAGTTTTAACTAATACACCCAGATTTGAGGATGATCAGGAGAGCTTAAATGCTCTTCAAACTTTAGGGAATTTGGATACTTTTCCTAATACCTTAATTCAATCGACGTCCACGTATGTATGTACATATCCTTCCTTTCAAACTTTTTCAACTCGAGCAATATCAGTATCAGTATCAGCTTGCTCTCCTCTCCCAATATTTGAATCCGTCTTAAACTTCGTATTAATTAATAGTGGGGTTGACGGTCTACGATGAAGTGTAATTATACCTCTGGAGTTTTATATTTCCTATAAAAAAATTCAATGTAGTCATTACCCTCTATGTTTTGTTGAATAGTATGCGGAAATCTAGATTGGACTGGTGAAGAGTCTGCACAGTGTTTGATTAGAAAATTCTTCTGAATTATTTCTTCTACAAATTTTTAAACCCCGTTGTTTTAAATGAAACTTATGGTTACTTCATACAATTACCTACTCATAATACATTTACATTAACACAGTATCAAGTATGTTTTTCCAGATACAAACTATCAGTAAATACAAAAAGGAAGAACGCACTTTCACGATATCCATTCCAATAATAATATGATAGGAAATGAAAATAATAAGTTTGAATATACTATAAGCAGATAAACTGTAAACAGACATTTTTAATATCTTGAGATTCAAATCCAAACTCTAAGATGTGGATCTGGAAATATAGCCAGTAGTAATAATCAGCAATCTGTTAATTAGTTTTAATAATTAAAATTCTAAAACTTTTCTACGCTAAGCAAGCGTCCAGAAAGTTCAGATTCAGATCCCATCATTTACTGACTATATTTGGAAAACTTGTATTTAGTATTACCTTACTTTCAATACATTTCATACCCAACTAAATCTGCTTACAACAATGTGAAAAAACTTAGCATACTGCGTGGTTCACCTATGAATTTAAAAATTAAAAATACAACGCAACTTCATCATCACTATCAGTTTCAAGTTTCAAAAATCACAGTTTGCAAAGAATGTTGTAGAGTGCAGATTTGCAAGTTTTATTTAATAAAGTTTTAAATCGGAGATTTAAAGGAGGTAGGAAAAGGACAGGAAACGCTTAAAAAATACAAATGTGAGAAGAGTCTCTAACCCTGGCCAGGCCTAGTCATGATTTTTAAATTAAAATAGTTCAAGGATCCATTCTGTTGAATTTAATCTAACAAATAATTATAGAGGCCCAAGTTAAAGTATTAATTTAATTTCATATGTGCAGAGTACTGGATAGAAGTACTCGAAGATTTTAAAACTGGATCTGGAATCTCTGGAGCCTCTGCCTCTGGAGATCAAAAAGTGAGGGAGAGATAAGATGAGGTGAGTGAACCATTCTCCTGCATCAGTTTTAGAGTTTCGACAGTACATGTCTGAGTTTGTACAGAATTATATTGTAATCGCAATGTTGTCACGTGGTTTAGGATGTGGTCACAGGCATGTCAGTATACGAAATGCATTTTACACTAGTAATTACGTATGTAACTAAACTCTACAAGAGCTTGTTAGGGACCGGGACGGGAACATGAAATGTTTTTTTTTTTAAATATACTGGAACTGTATCTGTCAGTCCGGGAAAGTTGTCTTTCGGACGGAGTCGCAGTCTTTCCTGGTATTTCGGTGGTCTGGCTCCGTCTGAGTGTGTCACTGTCAAACTGAACGAGGAAATGTTATATGCATACAAAGCTCAAACTCATTGGAATAACCTCGAAGCTGTGAAAAGTTTTAATTGGAAAATTAAATTTTTAATTCCACGAAACCATTTCAACCTCACCTCCTTCCTCCCTCACAACTCCACTCTCTCCACCATTTACAGTTCTTTCCAAGCAGCTAGTTCATCTTTTCAGATCCAGATCCAAATCCAGTCTCAGTCTCTGTACGTAAAATGTCTTTCCTTTTTCACTTTTGTTTTCATCCGTTATGCATGAGCATAATATCTGCTTCTGTATTAATAGGAATGCTATAGGTACCTACGGCTACGACTACGTGGGTGTGTGCGGTCTCATATCTACGGACCTGCCCTGCATGAGTTTGTGAGTATGACTGAATAACACACACTAGTCCTGTAGTACAGTCTAAAAATACATACTTGGATTATAATTTGAATTACTCACACAACTTGTGTGCAGACTCTCCAGCGAGGGAATTGATAGTAGGCGAGAAGTAGTTTAAATAATAAGAAAATTTAATTGCAAAATCCTAGTTTGTTATTTATGCTCAAGCTACGAGTGAATAATTAATCTATTTTCCAACTACTCCACCGTCTAAATCGTATCCGGAGTATGTTTGGAATTGCTACATAGAACAGAAGGCTATAGTCATTTCCCGTTCCCATGTCCGTGCCCGTATCAGACCGGTAGATCCCTTGCCCTCTTATTGCTATACGTAGTAGATAGACTCTGTGTACAGTGTAGACACTAGCTAATCTGCCTTGCTCTCTCCCTCTTATATCAAGCTATACATCCACATCCTACAAACTACAGAGATACTTATTTCATCCGTATTAAACCTCCCAGTTTTACTTTGCTTTCCAGTTCCACTATCCTCGACGTTGTTTCTCCTTGTTCTCTCACTGAATTTCAAATTTGAGTTTAAATTCCACCTTGTGCACGTCAGTTGAGAGTTGAGAATAAGGACGAGTATCTAAACTTGGTTTGTACGGCACACAGATGAAAATTTCGTACAAAAAAGAAAGCGACAGAGCAGTGCTAGTAGGTACATATCCTCAAAGTACTGATTTGGATGGGAGTGACGTAAGGAGGGCGGTGAGACTCTTGTGAATTTTCTCGTTTAAATTATACATATGAGAGAGATATGATTCAAGAACGCATTTATATCATATCATCATCCGAAATGGAGTCTTACTCATATTACAAATAGAAAGTTTCAAGGACTTGTGTTTTGACTGCCTACCTGAGAAGCATGTGTGTGAATCTGAGTTCGTTCTCTATATTTTTTATGCTTATTTGGTTTAGACTTGGATTTAGAGACAGTATTGTTTCTCTCGCTCCCTCGCTCGCTCGCTCCTGGAAATTTTTATGGCAACTTTGTTATGTTGTAGGTATGTAGGTAGTAGGTACATATGTACACTTTCCAATCTTTCATTCCACGTCTGCTTCCCCGAATACTAATACTAAATCGTAAATATGCAAATGCGAAAAAAATATCTAGCAAGGATCGTCGTACTAGTAATGCATTATTTTTTTGCTGAGCTGAGCAAAAAAAATGTTCCGGTGTGAAAAACGTTGTGTGTAATAAATAACTGCCTAGATTTCACATTGTACTTATAAGGTTGAGACCGAGACCGAGACCGAAGCCGGGACCAGGGCCGGGACCGGGACCGGGATCGGGCTCGGGACCGACATTGCATATGGTAATTTTTTGGGTCTGACGGAACTGGAACTAGAACTGAAACTGGAACTGGAACCGTTGACTATGTATGCTTTCAGATTCTGGATGCTGGATGCTGGCAAAAGGATTGGATAAATGTCTGAACTGCAAATCCGGGACTGTTCTGTCCTGGTTCGAGTTATGGTTCTGCTTCTAGTTCAAAGAAATATGAGTTAAATTGCGAGTGGCGAAACCCCCAGTTTTTGAATTACAAACATAGGTCATGCATAAATGTAAAGGTGGGACGCTCTCCATATTTTTTTCGTTTAGATGTTGAATAGTACGCTCGCTTGACCTTGCTCTGAGTTCAGGGAAATATGTATAGGACAAAGTGGAAACGCATGGCGTAATTCTCTCAAAAATACATACTAAGAAAATAAGCAAAAGATCCCTACGCTAAGGAACCACGAAAAGACGAAACCAATCGAGACCAAACCATTGCGTACGTATTTTTGGCACACGTTTGTCTTGCCCTGGCCCTTGCTTTGGCTTGGCTTGGCTTGACCTGGAAATTATTTCACAAGTCTACATAGAGCCAAAGATCATTTAAATATGCATGCAAGAAGAAAATGCTCCATTTTCCTTTACTCCATTTATAATCCTGCCAAAAAAAAACGTTCGGTATCGGCATCGACTTGGAATTTTGTATATTCTACAATCAAACATGTCCTATAAATGGAGAAGTACATATTTTTTTGGTTTTATTTTTGCCAAAAGCTCAAGTTTTTTCTGTTCCTTGTAGAAAGACATTCTAGTCGCTTTCTTTGTATTCCAATAGCCTGGCACTCGCACTCGCCCCAGCACTGCTATTGCAGTGTACAGATACCAGTAGTATTATAGCCCTTACGGCATAGGGCATACAGCATACGGAGTACGATAAGAATACCCAAGTCCCAAGACTCCAGCTACAGTCGCCGAAGCCATAAAGCTAAAGGACTGATAATGGGAACTCTAACTGAGTATAAGGAATGAGAAGGATGCATTTTTCACAGATACATCTATCAGACAATACATTGTCAATTACATACTTAGAGATAAATCTACTATAAGTGAAATCCAGCCCTGAGAGAAATCTTGTATAGCTCAGGTAATTCAGCTGTAATATATTACACTTGTATATCAGTATAAGAGTCCGGGATGCTGGGAAGCTATGGGAAGTTAGGACGCTGGGAGCGTTTGGATTTCCAGTTAGGCAACAAAAATTAGACTGGAAGTAGAATTCGGATTTGGGGGCTGGAGTCGGAGTCGGAGTCAGCGTCGGACGGCGGGGAAAGAGTAGAATAAATCACAGAGAAACATAACCAAGTTGGAAGGTTAGTCTCAGCAACGGCATCGGTCTTGGTCTGCCTTCTTCTTTTCCTTGAACATTCGTACCTACCCACATACTTTTTGACTCCAGCTACCAAACTCAAACTCAAACCCATCCATGTTTTGCTTTCGTTTTCACTTCACCAGGAGGGAGTAGGAGGGTAGACGCGAGTACAGGCGGCTTCTCAGAGTGAAGATACGTTCAGACTTTTTGTAGAAAGTGAAAATGCCATGTAAGAAGAAATCGAGGAAATTCAATAATTCACTATCAAACCGGTACCGGAGCATTGCATTGTAGAGGAAGGAGAGGGAGGCTCGTTCGTACGAAAGAAAGAAAGAGAAAAAATAGGTGTAAAAAAACTCGTAGCAGAGCCCAAGTCTTATGACCGACCAGGAAAATGAAAGGAAAACAAAGCATTGGGAGTTTAGTGCTCTTCTGACTAAAATCCTACAGGGATACATAAAGAACTAAGAAATATTATTAATACGTGTTCTGTATTGTGTTTGGTTTTAGAAGCGTCTTCCATGCTAAACAAACTTCACGCCTTTTAGCATCACTGTTTGTTGTGGACTTTACTTTTACTCCACGCACAGAACTGATATAGCTGAATATAGCCTGGTATAGCCCAAACAATTTCCGTATATTTTATTCATCTAAAACAATAACCACTAAATGGTCCTGTAACTGTAGGTTGTAGTAAAACAAATACATGTAAATAAGTAGGTAGGTCATAGATATAATTTCTGTGGGATGTAGAAACTAGATAGAAGACAGTTCCTACCTATACCTATAGCTATGTGAGACACCCCAATAAGTGAAAAACGAAATCCAGGCAGTTATACTTGAGAATTCTACGGATATTTCTGAATACTTGAATACTTGAAAAAAAAATAAAGAGTGAAATACCAAAAACCATGCCCGATACCGAAACCGAAAGAGGGAAAAAAATCGGAGAAAATACTCAAATCGAGAAGGCTATGAGAAGAAATAGTAATGCATTTAAGATACATAGATTTTGTGCTTGGGAATAATATATCAGTTGTTTTTTTCTAGTATATTGTGGAACTAAATTGTAGCCCAAAAAAAAGAAATTGTAGAAAGGAAGAAAACACAATAAAACGTTGGCGCAGTTTTCTTTTTTTTTTCCCTTTCGTTTTTTTTGTCGTCGACATTGGCTGTATGTAAGTACCTACGTCTCAAACCATGGTCATGTCATAGCCTATGAACTGTTACTACTTCTATACAGTTGCTATTGTGTATTTCTTTTTACAATTTTGAAATTTTCCCCTTTAGTCTATTGTGCAAGGGGCTGACAGGGCTGACGCTCCTGGATTTTATTTGTGTCACATGATTCATGTAATATATTATATTTTGTCTTCCTTCCCATTTACTTAGATTTGCATTTGGATTCTGAGCATTAACGCAAAATACATAAATACATAAAAATGAATAAGTAAGGGCGCTTTTGTAAGTTGTAAATTTGCTTTTTGCATAAATTGAACATCGATTCGCTATATACAACAAACAACGACTGGAATGGAATCAAGACAAGCAAAAACAAAATGTAATAAAAAAAGACCATTAGGCAATAAGCAGTTTAGTGATAGCATATTTGTACATTATAGTCTTGAGAGTCTTATTGGTAGCCTTGGGGTCACAATTGAACTTGAATTATTTGTTAATGTATAACAAGCGTTATTCAGTCATATTTAAGACTTGAAGTCGGGGCATGTTGTTATGGTGTCTGTCGTTGAAGCGGAATGCCGCGATGCCGATGCTGGCCGATGAATGACATCGATCATCGACGATAGTCGGTAGAACGCACTTAACCCACCACTTAAATCTATTGGCTTTTTTTGACAGCCTACTTTACTTTAATGTGCTTTCTGTCCTATTTTATTTAGAGTAACTATTAACGCTAATGGAGGAGCTATGGATTATTAACAGCGGATACTTACTCTTGTCCATGTCCACTTTACATTAAATAAAGAGAGTGTGAGTAAGCTTTAAAATTTCTTTAGGAAATCGAAATAAAATACCATTTCAAAAGCTACTACTAATATTGTAAGGAGGAACGTATTCGATGGTAACTCATAAGTTAAAATATAACTTTTGTAAAAAAAATAATAATTTTTTAAACCTGCGTTTATAAAGTAATTTTCTATTTATTTGCATTGCGAAATTTAAACTACTTCATGAGTTTTCTAAAGAAACTACAAAGAGGTAATACTATGGCTGTGTAATTTTGAAACATTAGATATTTAATTATGTAGTGAACGCTAAAAATAAGTCAAAGCGTATTACATTTCTCGAAAATTTGCTTATCTCCGTTTAAAAATATTAGGGGGCCTTACAAAGCAAGGGCTGGTTTTAAAGAAGGCGGAATGTTTCATTTGATTATTTTTAAAAGTGGTATTTTTATATATTTTATATTTATTATAGATTGAAAAACTTTCTTCGAATGTGTTAAATGTTGAGAAAAGGCCCTACACTTTTTTAATGATTAAAAGTATTTTACTAGGTTATTTTTTTAATTGAACTCAGCCCTGAAACATGTCGAACGTTACATGTTTTAAAAAACTGTAACAAATTTCCACTTGAACATTTTTTGAATTTGTACAGTGATAATTACGAATATTATTGGCTTAAGTTTCTTATATTGGTTTTAATATCTTTAAAATTGGACATGTCTGGTTTTTCTTCTTCAACATAACATAACATACCACTTGAAAGTCAATTTATCGTATGCTTGATTTAAACAGATGGTAATCATACCATTACCTTTTAAATTACTTCTTATAACTTTGAATATCACTTCAACCTTAACTACAACTAACATAAAATAACCAAAAAAGATATCAGTGAAAATAAAAAAATCCTCGTCTCAGTCTTTTTTTATACGTATATCTGTATATGCAATACAAATCAAATCAATACTCGAATACATATGGACATGCCTATATGCCAATAGAACTGCACCACTAGGTATCATATGTCTCTGAAATGTAGTAATAGTAAAATTGCTTTGCTTTTAAAAAGTTGTTGATTGGAGCGCTTTGCATAATTTACGCACTCTTCATTCCTTTTAATATCCTCATGTACATAACAATGCACTTGAAGCATTCTCACTCATCAGGAGTTTCTCTACCTGTATAAATTTTTGCACTGCAAAAAAAACTAAACTAAAACAGCATTAAGTGTATTGAATAGCACTCCATGAATTAAGGGAAAGAACCAATGGATATGTCACATGAAATTGCACATGCATAATTTATCCTGATATGTTCCCCCATTATAAATGTTAAAGAAAAAGAAACGCTATTTAATATTTAAAATGACAGTAAGGATTTTTAAGTGAATACATCATACTACTTTTTTTTACTCTCACTGTACTATCTGACTGCAAGACTTAAGACTATAAACTACTATCTATCACAGTTCTACTGATATGACTGTCTATTTTCCATTTGGCCATATTTTATACCATTAGAATCTCAGCCACATATGTATATATTTGAATAGTGTGTTTATTCTATACGCCCTGTGAAAACTATATAGGTTGGAACTTTATATACAAGCAACACATAAGTATAGAGCTCAGGCCATTAAATTTAAATGAGTTTCAAATAGAAATGTCTTGTCAAACATTTTTTTGAAATGTTCATGTCCGTGTAATATACTTGATGTAGACATCTTTTTTCACCCTTTTACAGTTTGTTTGATTTCCTTCAAAATATTTTACTTTTTTCTTCTCTCTCGCTCTCTCCCATTTTCCATGTCTCAAATAATCTGTCTCTGTTGCACGTATGTATATGCACTTGTATTTTTCCTACATATATTCTTCAATATATCCAAGCAACAGAGAGCACCTATGAATGCTAAACTTGTGTCCCTGCAATATGTTACATGTGCTGCTAGGTAGGTACATACGTTGGGAGGGGTGACAGAGACGCTGAATTCTTTCAGCTCCTCAAGTGCAGCCGTTTTTCTTTCCTACCAAGCCTAAAATCCCAGGACGAGGACGAGGAGCGGGACGAGGATCAGGAATGATGTGTACCCTATTTCTATTCTGCTTCTACTTCAGGAGACTGTGTAGACTGTAGTGTGCTTTAAGTACGTGATTTTCCAGTAAGTAGAATCTTTGTAAAATAGATTGAGTGAGAGGACCCAAGTCTCAAAAAGAGAAGAGAGAAAAAAAAGCTACAACGAGGAGCCCACCAAAAGAGAGAAGTCTAAGGATCTCTCGGAAACTATCTGAAACAGAAAATGTCAGTGGAAGGAATGTCAGCGATAATCTGTGACTTGAGTTTACTTCGCTCAGTCCATATTATGTACATGATGGGATTTCTTCTACTTCTATAATGCTACTTGCTACTACTACTACCGGCTCTGAAAGGGTGCTCTTTTCCCCTCATAAAAAATTTACAACGACGACAACGTGAAAAGGCATTAGTTTCTCAAATGTCACGTTCATTCCTAACTTTACATTGAATTTTTAAAGGGCTCTTCTTGCTCTGTTCCAACGACTGACTGTTGTTGTGAGACCTAAAGACGTACGACGTACGACGGACGAGCGACGTACGACGTACAACGACGATGTTAAGACGGAACGTGGAAGGGAGCGGGTACAACAAGAGAAAAAAAATAAGATTGACGCCGACTTGAAATACAAATAATTTTTCAATAGATTCATTGATTTAGGAGGACAAGGAAAACAAGGATATATGATGATGCACTGAATATATATACACACAGAGTACAAGACACAACACCAGTACCAGTACCAGTACCAGGCTGACGCTGACTAAACTTTAAACTGTTACAGATAACTGCACTCCTCGCGTGACGTGTGGCATATGGTTCGCTCTCGTACATTGTTCTCTAGTTTTCTATTGCAAGGAAGAGGAAGACAGACTGACAGAGTGGGAGGGATGGAAGAAACAAAAATAGGAAAATAAAAATGTAATGGTAATGGTGCACTGTCAAGGGAAATACCGAGCTCACGGAAATACTATACTCTTTATAGGGACAAAATAATATGTAGTAAGAAGAAAATGTTGAGTGTTCGTTTTCGTTTCTCGTTAGCCGATGTGTTTTCAAATCTAGAGAAGTTCAGATAAGATAGAAATAGAAACTCACTAGTCAGAGCCCTTTGTGTACGTATAATGTCCAACCGCAAATATCTCTACAGACACACAGACTGGAGTAGTAGAAGAACATCACCACCACACCCTTAACACTCCTGAAAACGCTTTGTAGATCCTCGTGGTCGTACATTTCATTATGCCTACTATGAGTACGCGTGCATATCTGTGTGCACTGTAGACATGGAGACTACAGATACAGTACTACAGTTACAGATATTCCTCAGGCTGTGGTGTGTGTTTAATGCATAGATTGTGTGTACAACAAACTGTTTCTTATAACACTCCTCGTTTTTTTTTCTTGGAAGGAATTAGGCTTTGAGGAAAATCAAACCAGAAGACCAAGATTCAAGAAACAGAGCCAAGACCAAGATCAGGACCAGGCCAGACTATAGGGTAAAAGTCAAGAAAGTTTGGGGTATTGGACTCAAGCTAAAGCTAAGTTTTAAGCCACTGCATACTTTCCCCGCTCCAACTATATAGTATTCTCCACTATCCAGATATGTATCTTCTTTACTATATAATATCTCTTCCTTTAAAAACACATTTATATAGCCACCACAAATTTTGAATTAAAATGTCTCCCACAGAGATCATGTTTTTTTCTTTAAACCGATTTTTTCTTCTTTTTTTCTATTTTTTTTTCAGCATCGTGGCTTCTTTCCCTTTTCTCCCACAAGTCTCCCCCCTCAGTTTCTTATTCTCTCAGCTCAGTTTTTTTATTCTTTGGATTTGGATTTGGGCTTTTGGACCTTGGGTCATGATTCGTTTTTTTTTCAGTGTGTTTTTTTTTGGTGGTCTGTCATCCGGATCCCTTCAACGTGGATTCTCATCAGATAACCATCCAAGTGAAATCCGATATGGGATGAGAATAGTTGGCATAAGATTTGAAGTTGAAGTGAAGTGAAGCAGCGGACAAAAGTTCCTTTTTTTATAGATTTCCTTGATTTACTTTCCCTGTCTATTAATTTTAGTTTTTAGTTTTTTTTTTCCTTTTCTTTTGTCAAGCATTTGTGTACTGACTGATATGTGTGTGGTCTCGTGGTTTGTTTCTGCTGTTTGTGGTCGACAGGCTAGACTGACGTTTAAAAATGTGCTGTCAAAAGTTGCTATAGTTCCTATATGTAATACGGGTATTTACCTAGGTATATTGAATTTAAAGATTGGATGTTATTTGCTATTGATGTTGTGACGTGACTCGCACTGTAACTGTGGATGATTGGAGAGTAATATTTCAATTTTTAAAAACAAATCGCTTGTAAAAGATATGAAATACAAAAATTAATTTTATTCGTGTCGCAATAAAGCTATGCATATATAGGTTAAATAGGCATTGCATTAGCCTTTAACAAGATTAGCCATAATAAATTTCAACTCTCTGCTGTATTCTCATTACTGTACTTAATACCTAATGGTTGCATTTAAAATTTGAAAATTTGCATTTTAATTAAAGTCAAAGTCAAAGAAAATAATTTAGGCGGTCGACATTAGGCACAAAGCGGGATTGTCAGAACTATGGGATGCGGTTTCTTAAAAACACTCAGCCAGCGTTGATCTACATATATACATTACATACTCTAACGATCACGATTACATTACTAATGCACCATGTTGCTGCATTAAACTTATTTTAATTTTGTATTTCATTCCGTATCTTCTTTTCCACAGACAGAATTCTACTCATCTCGATCACTCCTCGGCTGCCAGTGCCAGTCCCACTTCCCCGCGCTATTACCCACAAAATGCACAAGCTACACATGCGCTGGGGCAGACTCTTCTGTAGCTACATACATATTGCAAAAGATGTAAACTTTCAAGAGAAATTCAATTTTCAAAGTTTCAGTCGCTCAGAGTGGATGCATATATAGCCTGCCTTTGAAGTTGAACTGCAAACGGAATTTTTAACAGTATGTACTTTAGCATAATCATCGAGAACTTTGTGTTTGAACATACAGCAGATTAGATTTAGACCGAGAAAAAAAATGTATAAAAATAAAAAAGAAGACGACGAAAAAGAAAAAGAAGAAGAAGAAAAAGGAATAAAAAGAAAACATTTTTTTGGCAGCATCTGTTTGTACGTGGACAAGGTCATGTTTACTTTCCTCATCCTGCCTGAGATGGTCATGCAGATAATAGAATAGGAAACGGAAGAAAAAAGTTCAAAGCTGGAAGGAGTCTGGGGCTGGAATCTGGAGCTGGAGCTGGGACTTGCTGCCCTCTGTTTCTATTTGTATTTGGGAGGAAGGGTACGGGGGAAGGGAGAAAAAAGGGGGAGGGGGTAATCATTAGCCGGAACCGAAGGCAGGAAAAGGGAAGATGTAATGTTGAACCGTAAAGAAAAACGATAACCGGGAACATTTTTCTTCTACGATTGCATGTCAAATGTTCCACCACAAATGGGTTACTATTTCTCCCTGACTATATGTATTTCAAAGCAGGTAGGTACTCCATGTACTAAGTTACCTACATACTCTGTACTGTACTTTTAGTCTACTTAAAGTCACCAAGGAAAATACTTTCGTGTTTTTTACCCTTCCCCCACATTGTTTGGTTATGCTTCCGCGAGGGCTATATATAGGGCTATATAAGTAGCGTGTAATACGTGTATGTATTAGCATAAGCTATGTCTGACTCTGCCTGGAACTGAAACTGGATCTGGATCTGGATCTGAGTTTAGAACTCCTACTACACATAAATATACTAGAAATGCCTGAATGGTTTGACCTGGAAAAAAATTGCATACTGATGAACTAAAAAATGTTTTTTTGCATACCTCACCACATACCAACGAGCCCTGAGCCGGGACCTGTTCGGAGCCGTATCATAGAGACAGATGTCTACATAAGTACGTAGGCCCGACAGGGACGACGACGACAACGACAACGACGAGAGAAAAATGTCACTGATCTTTGAATTCCGGTCGCACTCCGTCATGAATGTGACTTGTAAAGAGTGCTCCAATTCTACCTCATTATTCAATTTATTTTTGTTGTGTGCTTGTTATAAATGTGGAGGGAGCGGGATACAAATGCGGACTCTGGATTCTGGATGTGGATGTGGATGTCAATGACGATGACGATGACGATGACGACGACGACGAAACGATCCCGTTGACGATAGGATAGGAGGAGGAATTGGAGTAACGGGACGGAGAAACAAATGTACTGACTACATACACTTATAAGTAATACCCTATTTAATGTACCTCCCAACCCAAAGTCCCAAACTCCCCAGTCTCAAGTCAAGCTGTACAAATCTGAGGGAGGGCACTGGAGAAAAACCTAGGGCGTAATGCAATAGTAATAGTAATATCGATAGTAATACCAATAGCAATAGGAAAGTTATTGGAGGCTCAAGAAAATGTCCTATGCCCTCTGAAGAAGCTTTCAATATTCTTAAGAGCTCAAAGACTACTACAGTATACTACAGCACTACTACAGTCTGCGCATTCCAACAGCTTGAGTGCCCGCGCCAGTGTCAGCTCAGGCCTAGAGCAACGCTTACAAGCCTATATCAATCTGGAACTACATGTACAAGCCTATTATGTAAAGAACATCAATATTCATTGAATCTTGTGGATTTTATAAATGTGTACACAGAACGGCAGGGAGGCAGACAGAACAGACAAGACAGGAGGAGAGAGAGAGAGAGAAGGATTTAAAAAATTGCTATTGGTTTCGTTTCGTTTGGTTTAGTTACGTTCTCCGTTCGCCGTTCTCCTTCTCCGTTCAATAAGTAAGTTGATAGGGAAAGTTTTTTGAGAAGAGTAAAGCCGAAAAACTGTGAACGAAAAGGAAAACAGGCTGGAGGCTGGGAGGCATGAGACAAGACATAGAGTGGAATGATAGGATACTAACTGCTTTGCTGTAGCTTTAGCTGTATGTATTTCAAGTAAATGTACGTATGTGCACTTCGCTTCCCTCATCCGTATCCACAATCCACAATCCACAGTATGTATATCCAGCCTCCGGAACCCATAGGCTGCCTAGTCCTGAGGTTGCTCCCACCGTTACCGTTACCGTTGTTACCATCCGACTCCTTTTTTTTGGAAGACTAAACTGGGACGAGCGGAATGTTCAAGTTCTATCTATGTATCTATTCTTATTGAACCTAACGGATCCACACTTTTTGCATCACCATTAATTTTTAATACAGTCAAGCCAGAGTAAAGTAAAGGAAAGGAATCAGCCACCCAGCCCCTCGCACTCTTCCATCTCTACTGCACTTTTCAATGTACCTATGTACATTGTGGTGGTGGTGGAGGGAAAGGGAAGTCTATTTCTACTTCAGACTTTTCAGAAAATTTCTCACAACTCACAACGTTTCTCCCTCAGCGTCCCGGTCCCGCTAGTACCTACATATGTACATACGGCTACGGCAACGGCATGCAGTCCCCCTTCTATTATACACAGCGTTTCTTTCCTTAGCCAAGTAAACCTAAACTTTCTCGAATATTCAAGTTAAATCCGTCACCAGTACCAGTGCCGATGCCGACGCCGAACTTCGCTCTCTTCACACAATTACATGATGAAAGGAGGCAGCTAGGTACATAGATGAAGAAAGATGCATATGAGATGGATAGAGATAATATAGATTGGCACTGCATAAGATTATATGATATTATTATTACGATTACACGTGCACAAATGCAAGAGGAATGGTAAATGGTAAATGGAAGCAGAAGCCTCACATTAGTTCAGGTACCTTTGATATTAAAAAAATCTTCTACATATTTACATAAACGTATTTATTAGAGAAGGCTCCCTTATTATATTCCCCTCCCATTGAGCCACCGTACATCCATACAGGCTTAATAATACGGAAAACCCCAGTGAATGAAAATCTCACCGCCTTCCCAGTCACCAGTGCCGGGACCGGGACCGGTGCCGGGACCGGGACCGGGACCGTAACCGGTACGAATGCATACTGCAAATATCATTAAAAAGTTACAACCTCCACGTTTCAATTTTCAATGGTTTGTTCATATATAGACTTATCCGCAGCCTCAGCTCCTGCTCAAAGTCCTCATCGTCATAGCAGGCTTCCACATTATTATTGGCATCGGTCGGGAGCTTTTTGGACTTTGACAACAGTATCCCGTATATACTTACACACTGTAACTATAAGTAACTACCCACACCGACACCGTCCTTGCACTCTCCTCTAATAATATCAAGGAAAATGAAGCCGACAAAACAGAAAAGGAAAGAGGCGTTCTTTTTTTTCTATTATGTTCAGTCAATTCAATGGGACCGACGTACGGGATACTGTTACTGTTGGGAGTATGTAAGGGCATATAGAAGCTCACTCAAGTTTCTTTCTCCTTTTTGCACTTTACTTGTATTGTACCTACTGTAGGTTGGTACATCAGTAATGTTGTTTCGTCACTAAAGCAGTGACTTAAATTTATTTACAATTATTCATGTCTACTTAAAGTAAAGCACGTCATAATATATTTATAATATTCAATTAGCTTGTTTTGTATTATAAACCTAAAATAAGGGTCGAGTCAACATATGTACCTGTATAATACGTATAACCTAACTATGAATTTTTCCTAACTTTAAATGTAATTCCTACCTTTTGGGAACGAGCGAGTCGAGGTTTCAATGCATGTATAGTTAGAGCACATATTCCTTGCTATATATGCAAAGGTCACGTTTCGAAATTACGGGGCGTTTGGCTGTAAACTCATTTGCCGTAAACTATGTTTTGCTATACCTTAAGCATTAACGTACATACTTACCTTTGTTTATCTTATTTGTATTCATTTCCTATAATGTAAATTTATCTAAATTAAGGTAAACAGTAAGCATTTGAATTTATTTACTAACCAACGTACTGATTAGAGGCCGAGACTACTCAACCAAATTCTACCTACATGTTGAGCTCAGGGCTGATAATTTATTTTAATCCCTTAAACCAGTAATATTAAATATTGTATTTTTCCTTCGACAGTCTTTATCTGTCTCCCTCCACTCTCGACCTAGATTTATTCTTTGTCTGTCTATTTTTATAATTAAGCACCAACTAATTTCTTGTAATAATATTTATCCCGCTTCCAGTTTCTTTATTATAAAAGTTTTAATTTGAGGTAAAATATCTAACAACAAATCACTTGAAACTTGCATTTCAGACTTGCAACTTGCAATCTTGGTGAGACAGCGAACTTACCTGCCTCTCTCAAGCTCTCTGTTTAGAAGTCACTTATAATATTTACTTGTAATTCTCTTGTCAGACAGTGACCACATCCTGTCTCTCTCTATCTCAAACTCTGTAAATTACTCAAATCAAGTCAAGTCAAAGCAATAACTTCCTTCATTATTTCTTTACAATACTTTGTTGTTCTTCGTAATTTAACTGTTAAATAAACTAGTAGTTTTTCGTTTATTAAGAACTCTACTGTTTCAAACATCCAAGCATTTATTTTACTTCAGCAAAGTCTACCTTACAACAATTAAACACTCAACACTAACTAAGCACATCACATCCAAGCACTCCATAGCACTCCATAGCACCTAAGCACACCAAAATCATCTCATCATCCCCCACACCCGCCATCATTTTCTCTACCGATCTTAGTCGCCAAAACATTGGTCCTTCGCAACACGGATATTAATTCGGATTATTCTTTCTCGGAGACTAAAACTTTAGTCTTTTCTTGGAATTCGGATTTATAAAACTCAACACTTCTCGGTGAAAAACTAAGATCAATTACTGAAGACGATGGCGCTAACACCACTTGAAGAGGCCCTTATCAAAAGGGAGAACATCCAAAATATCATCACTCTAATCGGAAAGAAGCTT
Source organism: Dicyrtomina minuta (assembly GCA_949802685.1). Lineage (NCBI taxonomy): Eukaryota > Metazoa > Arthropoda > Collembola > Symphypleona > Dicyrtomidae > Dicyrtomina > Dicyrtomina minuta. Next base: position 38,940,902 of record OX461811.1, read on the forward strand.
GCTGCCAACTCTTTTTCATCATGGCAACTGTCATCAGTACAGTGTGAACACGACCTCCTGCATTGTCAAGAAAACAAACTTGTTGAACTCCAGGACGATTTAGTGCTTCATGCTGTAGAAGGTGCAACAGATCACACATCCAAATTATCTATAATGTCAGTTTGGACAGACATTATGATGGAAATTGCAGTTTTAGAAGACAAGCTAGCATCTCACCCCAGAAGATTAGAGGCGATGACTCCATCACCATCACAGTTCAGATCACTTGTAAGATTGCCTGTTATCAATCCTTCTCAATTAAGACGAGAAGTCAGCATCAATCTCCAGCACAAAAAGAAGACAGGCATTAACACTCATCTCACATCAACCCGAAACACCTGTCAAATCTGTTACAACAACACACACAAGTCCTACCAGTGCCATCAGCTGGAGGCTCTTTCCATTGAAGAAAAGAAGAAGCTACTTCAAATTAAAAAATGTTGCTTCAATTGCCTTGGGAAGAAACACACAGTGAAATACTGCAGATCAAAGTTTGGCTGTCAAATATGTCAGAAACGGCACAACACTATTCTCTATAAAGAATCCAGCCTAGAAGTTCCTGTCATAAACGAAGACCAGCCAACCTGCATCCTAACAACAACATCAACCAATCATTCAAGCATCCCAGTTACAGCTACTAGTCCCTCAGAAATCTCAGTGGCAACTCCCGTATTTGAAGTCAACAACAATAGCGAAGAATTTAGCGCAGATCACGATTCAGTCGACCAGGGGTCAGAAGCCACCTTCATACCAAAAGAATGTGCCTTCCGACTGAATTTATTACCAACAACTGTCAACGCAGCTGTCTCTGGACTTCAAGGATCTTTTGTAGGCACGATGAAGTGCACAGAAAATCCAGCAATCCAATTCAGTACCTCTAAAGTTACTACTAAACCTCACTCATACTTTTTACCCAAAATACCAACTGTACCTTTGCTCACTCACACCTTATCATTTTTCTTGTGGCCTTACATCCATTGCTTGAAGATCCTACATCCTCAGTTTTACAAATCCACTCTTATTCATTTCCTTACTAAGGCAGAAATATCTGCAGACATTTTACGGTGTCCAGGAGAGAATCGAATCATTGACTTCCTGGACGCTCCCATCACTCAAAACACCAAGCTCGGCTGGCAGTTGACTAGACGAGTACCACAGAAAACAACATCAACAACCCCAACAACACCAACAACAACAACATCAATAATATCAACCGTTTTACCTCATCAACCTGTCCTCCACACTCATGTTACTTCCAATACTAGGACTCAAAAGCAGAAACCGACAAGCACCATTTATCAGAACCAAGAAGAGGAGTTCTCTGTTCACCTGAACCAAGAAGGGGGATCCTCCGTTCCACACACCAAAAATGGAAACCTTTCCAGTCAACCCCATGTTAAAGTCCATCCGTGCATAACTCTCTATGCTATGGCTAAATCACACCAGGCCACTTCTTGGATCAAAAGTCTACTTGCTGGGGCATACAACCACACGCAAGCTACCGGACTATTTGGCTTGAGTACTACCTCCGTTTTATTTACTTTTACTGTTGCTTTGGAAATGACGTCTTCTCAGTTCTTATGGATTCTTGAAAACAACTGTACCGGTGCTCATTTACTTTCGGTTCGACGACATCATCAACCGTTCTTGGATGTGCAAATCCGTTTTCAAGATCTCCAGCTTCGTCTGCATGTTCATCATGGACTCAGACTATCGCACCAATGCTACCGCATCACGGGGGGAACTCAGTTTGGACGTCAACCAAATCAACAGCAGCATAGATCTAAAGGAGGTCAACCAGCTCAACCAAAACCAGGACTCATCTTCAACTCTTTCCTTGATGTATCAAGATTTCTCATGGCCGCCGACGTCTACAGTTGCCTCTTAAACGCCGACGACGTTATGCAGCTACATATCTTCCGCCGGGAAGTACGAGATGTTTTTATTCTTGGAACAAACAATCCATCCACTTAGATGAGCCCCCTAGATCCTCCCACAGCACACAAATACCGTAAATCGTTGAAGACCAGTCGCTACCGTTTCGTCATTAAAGGTAATAAGTTTTTTAAATGTGCGTTCACCTTAAGTCAGGCAAATCCTGTCTACCTAAGAATGACGTCATTTTTATCTTATTGCTGGACCTTGGTTGAGAACATTTAAATTGCAGTTCTTCAGGTTTACTCCTCCAACACTAAATATATAGCATTTATTTAAGTATAAGTACCTACATCTATACTTCCAATTATAACCATTCCAATCAATAATCATAGTTACTTACCTTATACTTATAACTCATATAACTTCCATATACCTTCTACAATTATATATACCGCAACACAAACCTTAGCCTACAAGTTATTTCCTTTGCCTACAGTCATGCAATGTCAACAAAATTAACTATGTAAAGTTTATGCCATGTATGATTGTCAGTATATACAATTTCAATTTCTACCTATTGTAAAGTCATTAGGTTTATTTTTCTTATCACTAGCATTAGGGAAATTCAATTAATTTCGGCCGCCGATGTTTCGTCACTAAAGCAGTGACTTAAATTTATTTACAATTATTCATGTCTACTTAAAGTAAAGCACGTCATAATATATTTATAATATTCAATTAGCTTGTTTTGTATTATAAACCTAAAATAAGGGTCGAGTCAACATATGTACCTGTATAATACGTATAACCTAACTATGAATTTTTCCTAACTTTAAATGTAATTCCTACCTTTTGGGAACGAGCGAGTCGAGGTTTCAATGCATGTATAGTTAGAGCACATATTCCTTGCTATATATGCAAAGGTCACGTTTCGAAATTACGGGGCGTTTGGCTGTAAACTCATTTGCCGTAAACTATGTTTTGCTATACCTTAAGCATTAACGTACATACTTACCTTTGTTTATCTTATTTGTATTCATTTCCTATAATGTAAATTTATCTAAATTAAGGTAAACAGTAAGCATTTGAATTTATTTACTAACCAACGTACTGATTAGAGGCCGAGACTACTCAACCAAATTCTACCTACATGTTGAGCTCAGGGCTGATAATTTATTTTAATCCCTTAAACCAGTAATATTAAATATTGTATTTTTCCTTCGACAGTCTTTATCTGTCTCCCTCCACTCTCGACCTAGATTTATTCTTTGTCTGTCTATTTTTATAATTAAGCACCAACTAATTTCTTGTAATAATATTTATCCCGCTTCCAGTTTCTTTATTATAAAAGTTTTAATTTGAGGTAAAATATCTAACAACAAATCACTTGAAACTTGCATTTCAGACTTGCAACTTGCAATCTTGGTGAGACAGCGAACTTACCTGCCTCTCTCAAGCTCTCTGTTTAGAAGTCACTTATAATATTTACTTGTAATTCTCTTGTCAGACAGTGACCACATCCTGTCTCTCTCTATCTCAAACTCTGTAAATTACTCAAATCAAGTCAAGTCAAAGCAATAACTTCCTTCATTATTTCTTTACAATACTTTGTTGTTCTTCGTAATTTAACTGTTAAATAAACTAGTAGTTTTTCGTTTATTAAGAACTCTACTGTTTCAAACATCCAAGCATTTATTTTACTTCAGCAAAGTCTACCTTACAACAATTAAACACTCAACACTAACTAAGCACATCACATCCAAGCACTCCATAGCACTCCATAGCACCTAAGCACACCAAAATCATCTCATCATCCCCCACACCCGCCATCATTTTCTCTACCGATCTTAGTCGCCAAAACAAATGTTCCTAAATCTAAATCAATCAACTCCATAGATGTACATTTAGTTCGTCTCCACGAAAAGGTTCTGTATTCCTGGAAATACCTCCTAAATCATCATCAGCCAGAAACATTTTTTTTATTTTCACAAAACATTAAAGCTACATACAGTTGAGTACATATATCCTCAACATTAGTTATTTATAGCAAAGAGTCCCATGTAAGGAATTAATTGAGGTCATTTGGCAGGCTAAAATCAACGCAGCTTAATAAAGTAAAGGTTGTAGACTTGTAAATTTGTCTGTATTTTCTTTAGGATTGTATATAGTCAATATAATTATTAAATGCTTTGACATTTGTTTTCTACAGCTGACAAATGGATCGAACAGATGGAATTACATAATTTAATTTGACTGCGTAAGGTTATGGGCTATATATTGGCTCCGGGCTAACTAATGATGAATGCCTTGCCGTAATTAATTATAGCTTGTGTACTAATTTTAATCGTTATCGTAAGTATCAGTCGAGCAATTATAGTATTTGGATGTATACTGTATACTGTATAATTATGTATGTACACTAAATTATTATATTAATATACACGGGCCGCATGAAAAACGTAATTAAGAAAGCGTATATGGGTCAAGTATAGAGAGGGAGTGTATAATATACACTTGTGTTCCTAAATAGAAAATCGAAATCAGGATCGGAACCGGAGAAGGAGAGAGAAAGGAGAAACAGTGTAGATTTAAACAATTAGGATAATTAATTACTGAAGCTTTACTGGCAACACACTAATTAATAGGTAAATTAGTGTATAAATAGATATCTTTAATTTTTTAAATCGCATTATGTAATTATATTGTTGGCACGAGGGAAATACAGTAATTTGAGACGAATTAGAGACACAAGAGAGGACTCCTGCACTGCACTATTTTAATATAATAATTATATAAAATGCTTTATATATTGATATGCATGACAATTTCGTACTCTGTGCTCAGTATACTAGTATTAGTTCCTAGTTGCAATTTTTTCCCCCTTTCACTCACAAGTTTAAGAGGGAAGTTGTGAGAGTTTTGCCTCGTTAGTGTTTAGCGCTCCTCTCATACAGTAGCCAGAGTTTCGTCACACTCTCTCTCTCTCTTTCTCTCTCTGTCTCGTTTTCCCTTTGATTTCTAAGCTAAAGCCAAACCATGCCATGCTATGTTAAAGGTCAAAAGTTTTCCATTCTAATGTTTTCCACTTTTGTTTTTGTTAATGTATAAAAGTAAAAGTTGACTCGATGACTACAACTACTGGTACACTGGTACTGGTACTTGTACTGGGACTACTACAGATACTTTTGCTACTACGATGACTTTCGCCAAAAACTCCTTCCGACTACGAGTTGACGGGGGACGGTCGATTTCCTTGAAAAACTTTTAATATGCATCAAGTTTGTATCTTTTTTCGTCTCTTGTACTGTTTTAGTCTGGTGCGGGTGCTGATATTACTATTGAAATGCAAACCTATACATAGACAACTATACACTCGAGCTCCTTTTTTGCCTCAGCTTCAAGAATAAGTCGCGGCGTTTGGGAGTCAAAATCGTATTTTGAAGCCGATTCCGAGTTCCATATTGTGTTTATGCAAGCTACATACTTGGAATTTCAACACATTCAAGTGAACTCAGAGACAGAGAGATATAGAGAGACAGCAAGAGAAAGTAGATGTACTACTGTATAGACTTTCACTTTTATCTATGTATGTACTCCCTCTCAATGCCAACAGCAGCAGCGGCAGCAGCCCACGGTTGTAAACTATACACTTGATGAAAGAGCCAATGATGCTTTCTCTCGCTTTCTCTTTTACTCAGCTAAAAAGATTTACAGTATGTATGAGGTTGTAGGAGTAGGAGTAGGAGGTGCGTGTCACCCTATATAGACTTTCACTTTTAGTTTAGATATGCTTCGTAGGTGGCTATGCGTGTATAGTTTTCCCTTAGTATGTATAGAGAGTGAGAGCCGAATATGAAATGCGACTTTGGAAATGAGAGTATACATGTCAACATTCAAATAGAAATAGGAAAATACGATTATATGATACTTACTGGACTTGACTCCTTCGGTGAAGGGAATAACAAAGCAGAGGCTGAAGCTGAGAACTGTAAAAATCACATTTATTCTTCTCCGGTAGCGGGAGTCGGACTCAGAGCCAGTCCCAGTTCCTGTCCCACTGCCCGTGGAACTCTTCTCTGAGTCCCCCACACCGCAACCGCCTCTTGTCTTCCTCCTCTGTCCTGTCCGACTTTTCCAACTCATATTGATTGCTCACAACTTTCCCACAACTCACAATAGAATTTTCTTAACAACGTAGAGCGTACAGCGAAGAATACGGAATCTACCAGTAGTTTTTTTCCCTTATTCAAGGTAATAGTAACGAGAACTGTTAAGCTAGCGGTTAAATATATATATGTATAGGTAAGTCCTTATTCTTTATTCCTGTGTGATGTTCTTATTCCTTCGTTATAACTACGTGTACTTGAAAGGGGGAGATGTAACTTCACTAATAAATCTTGACTGTATCTTTGAAAAATCTGTTTTATTATAATAATAAGTATACTTTAAATTGTCACAAAGAATTGTCTGTAGTCTCTGGAAATATGGTCGTTGACGTAATGGGAGCCTTGAGGGGAGTAGTACAGAGCTACAGTCCTACACTAAGCTTTTGTCCTGCTGGTTGCTTTGATTTTGAAATAATTTACTTTCCCTCTGACTTTCTCCGTCTTCCTTTTTCGTTTCTTCTATGGATTTGGATTTAGATTTGGAGATGGAATTGAAATTGGAATGGTAATCAGGGACAGAGTAAGCCAATAGTGGAAGATCCTTGGGCGGGCTGGATGTGGTGTAGACAGTGTGTGTGGGTGTATGAGGTGAAATGGAAGCTGAAGTCAATGTGAATGCAGAGCCCCGCTTGAGATTGAGACACATGGGTTGATAGAGAAAAATGTTTGGCGTAGTGAGACAAGGAAAGGAGTAAATAGGTAGAAGGTTCACGTCATTTGTTCTCCTCACATTCCCATTTAGATTCACGCTTACTTTCAGTTCCAATCCCGTTGTCAAGGGAAACTCCGCTTTGTCTTCCCACTGAGACCGATGATGATGATGAGGAGACGGACTGGGTCGGCTTCGACTTCGGCTTTGAATTCTGTTCAGTGTATGTACACGTCTAGGAGGGATAGAATCCGGTGTGGATGAGATAGCTGATGTGGAATTTGAATTTGAAATAGCAGAGGTTTTCCCATGTAGCCCGCGAAACAAGAACAGCTCTGGATCGTTTTCCTTCTCAATTTTGAGTCGACTACTTTTCATAGCTGCATCAGCAAGATTGGCCATTTTTCATCCCATCATAGCAGAGCTCACATATGTGTACACCTAGTAGAACCATACAAAGCAATGAAAGTCACTCCTGAGTCCCCTGTATTTTAGAGCACTGTAGTACTTTCACTCGGGTGTCGTCTGTCCTTATATTTAAACTTGAGGAAGTTAATATTACACAGGCAGAAAGGTTATGGCTTCCTCCAAGTCTGGATTTTGGAGGTAGAGCACATTTGTATCCGTTGCCGTGTGGCTGGGAGTAAAGTGTTTATAGTTTAAGCACATGCACGTCCGTCGCAATGTACATAGGGAGAAAGGAGAAAGGGATGATAGATGGTGCAGGAGGAAACGAAAGAGATATGAGTTAGTTCTATTCTAACAACGCATTAGTCTCGAAGGAGCATTAGAAGCTTGTCTCCCGTTTATCGACACAAACATTGAGTCCCTCTCGTCGTCCTCAGTTCCTCACAAAGTCTGCGGGTATATCTTTAATTAGAGGTATATGTTCACACAATTCACAATGCACACGTTGGGATTTGAAGTATAGCTGTGAATATATTCTCAGAGCGCACTAATTTATATTTAAAGCAGTACAGACAGCACTACTTTTCAGGGCTCAGTGTTCACGTCTACTTCTAATCGGTATCGTACCCAAGTCTATATATAGCGCACGAGTAAGTAGGGGTATAGTCATTGAGTAGAGTAGACGGAGGATGAGTAGTGGAGGGCGTGAATGATAGAAGGAGAAAGCCGGTGAATAAAGATAGTGTGGGCGTCTCTGGACGGTTTTTATACTCGTCTCAGACGAGTCATCAAAGATGCCTCGAGGGATAATTCTGTGCAATGAGTAAAAGTTCTCTGATCTGGGCTACAGCCTCCCTCTCGTCCTCGTCTATGTATATCACCGATTGTAATTAGCAGGTTGTGTAATTCCTCTGGTGCTGGCTGCTCGTGCAGTGGAGTCCCAACCACTATGTCTCCATCCTATTTGTACAAAAGACACAAAAAGTCCCGAAGGCTTTCTTCCCTTTTCTCATCGTCAGTCTCTCTCTAGTCCTTCGCCTCGTCTTCTTCTCCTTCTTCTAATAGCAATACGAATAGTTTCCGCCTCTAGCTCACCGCTTTTCCCTCCGCCTTTGATTCAGAGTCGGACTCGGAGCCGGCTTCAGTTTTGCAGGAATTTCCCTGAGCATACACTCACTCCTCGTTGTCCCGCGTATGAGCTCTGCAATGCAGTACACACGTTTATAAATCACCATTCCCCACATTCAACAATCTACATTCAACATTCCACCTACTACCTGACATTGTATTGTCAACAAAAACTAAAACTACCTAGGTACATTATGTCTGCATGTTATAAAATTCTGGGTTCGTCTATATACCATCACATTAGCATTTACATTTAAAACTCACATTATATAAAGTACCTATGATGATTGTGCAACACGGAAGTCAAAGTCAACAAATTTTGAATAGGGAGACAATTGCAAATATTTACACATAATTAATTATCTTGAAAACTAGTATGATTCTCTACCAGGACACACATGCGCATCCATAACAAAGAAAAAAATGCAAATAGGTATATTATGTGCTAGTTTTTTCTCAAAATTTTTTGTTTGCCTCCTGTCATGAATGGTTAATGGGGGGAATGGGAAACAGGAAGAAAGGCAGACGGTTATTTCACTGTATATTATGCGGATTTTATTGCACAGAAAAGTAAATATTTAATTCTGTCTAATTTAAAAATTTGCTTCAACTTTTATTACTGACTACATAACGAAATCTACTTACCTACAAAGGAAATAAACTTTAAATTTAAATACAGAATAAACTTAAAGACATTGAGAAAAAAACTCAAATTCGAGCTCAAAGGCTCATATAAATGGATATATTTTATTAGTATGGATCGAGGGAACTTACGTTTTTACAACCAGTGTGGCGGTTAGGACAAAGAAAATATTGCAATGTTTTTAGTGAGAGTAGAAATTTTCGACGCAGGGGGCAAGTTCGTCGACTTAGTTTAGTTTTTGGCTTCCTTGTTTGTATGTTATATATGTATACGAGAAAGTGAAATAAGTTTAGTGGTGCTCAGACAAAACACAAGCGGGTAGACTTGGCCATGGTAAACACGGTGGTCCTGAGACTCTGGACTATAAGCTATATGTTGTTGTTTTTGTTTCTATGTGTTATATTATGTTCATTTAGAGTCTCGTGTGGCACACATTGAGTCCACTTTTCACTTTATAGTGCAGTATAACTGAGTGTAATAAAGCACTATATAGTCTCCTCTGCGTTACGATTCTATCTTTATGACCGTCTGCTCACTTGATTACATGTGCTCTAATGTACTAGCACTGCCACTCGGCACCGGGCCTCGGACTGGGTGAGGAAATAATTCAGATTGTGTGTACACTATGCGTCCTTTCGATTTCCTTCGTCGTCGTCGCACTCTCTCAGCCTTGTTGTTGTCTACTACACAAGAGTCCGGGGAAGATGTCGGCGCCGCTCAATATTTTGTCTCGGTATGTACATATATACACTTTAATATGTAAATGGTAAATATGAATATATACACATAAACGCACTCACTCAGTAATTCCTTCCTTTATTCTTTTCAACTTGACTTTCTTCTCGACGATTTCCCCTTGACTTGTCGATGTGGATGTGAATGGAGACGGCCACACAATGTATAGATAATTTTCACCTGGTGTGTTCCACAGATATTTAGACTGGCTCGTACATCCTACAGATATTTTTTACCATTGCGTGTGTGGATAGTTCAAGGAGAGGAGAAGTATTAAAAAAACCCGGATACAATCTATGTGACTGCCCTTCCCGTGTTACTTTTCATCCAACTTTTTCCCCTTCGTTAGGACTTTAGGTGTGGCTTCTGGATATTACAACTCTTGAATACTCCAGTCCTGCCTAAGCCGCCTTCGGAATTTTCTGAAATAATTTAAAATATAGATGTTGGTATTAGAATTTTGAGTGCATTCAATATGCATGTAAACTGTCAGGGTGGCAATTAGCCAACTTATATGTATAAAACATATCCTTGAGAAAGCACAGTAAATATTATCTTATTATTCGAACATTTAAATTTTTCTCATCATTCTTAGAACTTCAGCTCTCGTTTACAGGAGATTTCATTTATAAGTTGCATTGTTTAAACTGTATTTCTTCATAATATATATGACTTTCTAAAATTTGAAAATAGATTACTAAAGAATATATGCAACTACTTTTGGAATATTTACATTTTTCTTTACCTTTTTAAAATTATGAAATAGGTAAATTTTGAGGATTTTTGAAAGGTTGTTGTTTATTAATTTTTTAATTTTAATGAAGTTTTTGTAAAAGTATTAAATCAGTTAGTTCTGCAAATGCTATAAAACTATTATGTAGTTATAAAACTCACTGGGAACAGGACAGGAGAGCGCAGACAAGAGAGCGCAGACAAAAGAGCGCAGCCATTAGAGCGCAGGGACAAAAGGGCGCGGGACATTAGAGCGCAGCAGACAAAAGAGCGCAGACAAAAGAGCGCAAGACAGTAAAGCGTAAGACAAAAGAGCGCCAGACAATGAGTGCAAGGACGAAATATTTCCACGAAAAATGAATGCAAGGCATCAGAGTTCAAGAAAATTGACTACATTTCCGACGTAACACTAAAGTCAAGTCAATAATGCTCTTGGAAGTAATTAGTGAATTGATGGATATGTCAACATTAAAATGAATATAAGATAGGGGCATACCGTAATTTATTGAATATATAACTGTATTTCTTATGTATGTATGAACTCGGGAAATTGACGTCAATCATAGTACGATTATTCTCCAAATCAAAGAAAAATACAAAATTTTGACAATGTTAAAAATTTCATTTTGTCTTACAGTTTTGAAGAGATTTACAGAGTATCAACAAAAAATTCGTAAAAACGAAATTTTCAAAATTGTATGTTTTTTGTATTTCTTGCACTTTAAAATGTTTTGTTGTACACTTTCAAAAATAAAGTTTAAAGTTTTTGCATGAAATTTAAAAATTTGGATGAAAAAAATCATTACATATGCAATTTAAAGCCCTTTTTCGTTTTTTCAAAAAATAATTTTATCGACAAAAACTCATAAGGCGAACCATGTTGTTAAGCAGATCTAAGTTATTTTGGAAGCTGTTTTCAAAAAACAATATGGCATGAAAATCCGCCATGATACGTTGCTGAGTATTGCTAGTAAAAGCAGTGCAGTGTTGACTTGACTTTATTGTTACGTCGGAAATGCACTCAATTTTCTTGAACTCTCCTGCCTTGAATTCTTTTTTCACGGCAATATATTGTCCTTGCATTCATTGTCTTGCGCTCTTTTGTCTTGCGCTCTTTTGTCTGCGCTCTTTTGTCTGCTGCGCTCTAATGTCCCGCGCCCTTTTGTCCTTGCGCTCTAATGGCTGCGCTCTTTTGTCTGCGCTCTCTTGTCTGCGCTCACGGGTGGGTAAGAATACCGTCCTTTGAGTTACTATTGTTGCGTGCTTACAATCAATATCATCTTGTTGATTAGTGTGAACGGATTCTTCAACTAATTTTTAAATGCATATTAGAGCATCAGCAATCAGAAAATCTGTCAATTTGTGTATTTTTAAATATAATTGATGTCACCCTATTTAGTTTATCGTTAGCGAGCTATATTTTATGCCGTGGAGAGCATGAAAAAAATGTTTAAATGTACACTATACGTACAGGACAATTCTATACTTGGACTCGCAGATTCTTCAAAAACCTGCATATCGTCCCCCCAACAGCATATGTCCCATATTGCATCTTCAACAATGATGTGATGTGCATCATAGCAGATATCATTACATTTATAGTGTTAGCTCTTGGATTACTATCCCGGGACTCTAAACATACATATCCCCCGTCCTCTGCATTCAAATGAAAGGATTTTAATGCAATACACACAGTCTTGTATTTGGAGCTTTGGAACTGACATTGAGAGTCAGTTGAGCTCTTGATGTTTGTAGTCACTGTTGCTCTTGCTCTTTTATTCGTACAAGATTGGGAAAGGGAACGAAGAAATCTGATCTGAGGAGGCGGCCGGCCAGGCCAGATTAAGAAAATAAGGAAAACCCGTGGACGAGAGAAGAAAGTGCAACTACATGTATATCGTCGGTGAAGAACCAAAATGACCCATATCCATTCTTAGCTAAAACCAATATCCACTATCTACAAAAATATTCAAATATGTCTTGAGAGCATTTAAATAGAACATTTTGCACTTTCCAAAAATATGTAACTACAAAATTTTACTTTTCAAAAACATGGAATTAAAACATTTTGCACTTTTCAAAAATATGTAAATACAAAATTTTGCACCTTTTCAAAATCGTTTTAATTAGAAATTTTTTCATCTTTTCAAAAACATGGAATTAGAGCATTTTGCACCTTTTCGAAAACATGCAAAAAGGACATTTTGTTTCGTCGAAAAACATGAAAATAGAACGTTTTACGTTTATCAAAAACTCCTAATTACCATTCTACGCATGTTTCTCATGGTTTTCTTATGACATAGCTCATTTTGATTGTAACTTAAATTGGATATGGGTAATTTTGGTTCTTCACTGATAATGTGTAGCTATGTACACTATATTATTGAGTATAGGTAGCAATTGTAGGTTGTAGTCAAAAAAACCTTTTCTATATCAGTAGAGATGACCCTGCTCTCAGAGTCAGACATAAGCTATATGCATTAAACTCTCTCCTCTCGCTCCTACTCACTCCCGTACGTTATTGTACAGTGTTTAGAATTGTAGAATAAGGACTATTGCAGCTGTACTTCTGGCATTACCAACAACTACTACAACTACTACTACAACGACTCACATCCCATCTCATCCCATCGCCTTGGAATGCAATGCCTGAGCTACGAAATAAGACGGAGAGAGCGAGAGCAGTAAAGTTTATAAAACCGAGGAGGACGAAAGTGGAAAGTGAGAGTGGTTGTAAGTTTGGCTCTGTTGATGCCTTTGGAGAGTCGTACAGCTACGTGCAGAATTAGAATTGAACCAGAATGTTGACGACCATATCCAGGGCGAGAACCAGGACCACAGGACCAGGACCAGCACTAGCCTTCCCGTGTAATGCAAGTCAGCCAAAAGATGGTAATGTTTTCATCTCTCAATGTAGGTAGGCTCCATAATATATTAGCCAAGTATGTAAGTAATGTAGCCAAGTGTGAAGGCTAAGGGAGTAAATACAGGAACGTGTGGCTGTATATATGTGCTCATGAGATAGACACTACGATTCCCTGGTTTGTAATAAGTAAAGCGACTCTGTGCAATAGTAATACGAAATACGAAGCAGTCCACATAGCCTCTCACTGTCTTTATTTATAAAGGTCCTTTGCGGATTGTGATTCTATGCTCAATCTCTTCCTTTCCCTGCAAAACTCCACAGTCCAGAAATGTGCTGTCATTTTCGGTTTCCGAGTACAAAGTGTACACTATTGTGCCAGACTCTCATGAGCCTCATAGTTTCAACTTGGTTTTCCTCAGAGTTGCTTCATCTCTTCTCTCCTGCCACCGCCACCGCCACGTCTATGTACAGGGAGCAACAGTCTCCAGTCTAAAGCCTTTTCTTTCACATACATAGACAGACATTTCAATGGCATAGTTATACGATTTTGTTTGACTTGGGGTTGGACAGATTTGGATTTTCTTGAGTCTTCAAATACATTAGAAATCAGACGCTACATAGATAGACTTACATACTGATTGCGAGAGGCAGCTACTTATCTGTATTCGTTGCCATGAAATCATGTAGCGAAAGTGGAAATGTTTTTGCGACATACAGTAAGAGCACATTGCCCTTTTCCCGTCTCCAATTTGCAATAACATAAAATCCTGCCTCTGTCTGCCCCTGTATAATATTTAGCTATGAAACTATAAAACAAAATAATACAAGAGAAATATACTATGAGTAACTTTGTGAGAAGGACGACAACACCTAAACTTAAGCATAAGTTATAATTTAACTCTTGGAGCAATTTAAAGTACATAATATAGAAAGTTCAAAATACAGATTGAGACTCAAACTTTTCCTATTTAGTATTTATTGTCTTGTTGTTGTCCTTGTTGTTGTTCCTTCGACTGTGACTGTCTTTATACTTTATTTTATATTGTGTGTTGTCGAAATCGGATTCGGATTCAGATCATGGAAGTAAAGAGGGCAGGCAGACAGACATACAGACAAACAGATAGAAAGATGCGAAATAGGAATCCTTTATAGAACAAATACTTTCTCCAGAGATTGCTTGTATATACCACTACTTGGAAATTAGGGATTCGATGGAGCATCTAGAATTTTATTAATAAACCAAAAGAAAAGGGAAAACCTAAAAGTGAGTGAAATAGTGAATTCAAATATTATTTGCATTTTGAATTGAGCAGCAAAATACAATGCACAATGTAGAAAATTCGAAACAAAGTTAAAACTTAAAGTTAACTTCCATTGTTTTCCCAATTCCATTCCAAAGTCAGCGAGCAGGAGCTGAGTCGAGTCTCGAGAGTTATGAAAGGAAAACTTAACTTATGCATCTATTTGTATCTTTAGTGAGTGAGTCTTTAGCCAGGCCAGACTTGAGACTGCCTTAAGTCTCATCTCTCTCCCTTTTTGTCTTTTGTAAGTTTGTGAAACAAGAGGACAAGGCTACAGCTGAGAGTCGAAAGAGCAGCAGAATCTAATCTATAGAAGAGAGGGTATAGAGTGCGCTCAAATATCTGTGTACTTCTCCATTTCTAATCCCGGTACCGGTACCGGTCCCAGTACCGGTCATGATTTGTGTTTAGTATTTGTATTCACGTCTCCTATGTATGCAAGAAGAGATAAGCTCCTCAAATACATACTACAAATACAAACTAATATACAGGGGAACTATGTGTTGATGTTCATGTCGAGTGGGTATCTGTCTGTGTGTGAGCGTAAATACACTCAACTCATTCCGGCCGGTCTCTAATATTCCGCATATCACAATAATGATATATATTATCTATGCCGGGGATGTAGCCAGGGACAAGGTTTCTTTTATTTGTAATAAATACGCAGATGCATTGTTGCTGTACAGCTATGCGTATTTGCTAGGCACATATTATTTTGTAGCAAAGTCGGCGTCGGCTTCGGAGTCGCAGTCGTAGGAAACCCCAATTAATTTGCCACAAACAAGGCATTGTTTTCTCATAGGAGCCGGGGGGATGGTGGATGGGATAGCAATGAACAGAATTGTTGGCGTTGGCAATGCCATGTTCGCAGCTCAGCGCATCTATCTCTATACTTATTATTGAGATATTATGTACATATGTATATAGCTGTAATTCCTTCGTAAAATAAAATACTGAACACTAGTGCAACAGCAGCTCAAAGTACCAGTACCAGTACCAGTAAAAGCAGCAACACCATATACTACCAGTACCAGTAGTCCCAGAAACCAGCCTCAACAACTTTTCTGACAATTCAACTAGAAGAACAACCAGACTTGAACTCTACGTCGGGAGTAAAATATAACTAATCTTGGGAAGCTTTTGCCTGGGCTTTATTTATTTGTACATACGATACAAGATACAACCACCACCATCATCAGTACTACTCACTGCCTCATAACAGAAAGAACTTAGACCAATAATATCAACGTATAGGACGTAGTAGGTACATGAACATAGATATCAGTAGCTGGGATACGAAGGTACTTACAACTTACAGGGAACCAGGGGCGATATTATCACATCACCAAAAAAGTTTCTATATAAGCAAGCATTGTGCTCCCGTTTATAAAGATATCCCGCGTATACATAAAGGATAGTTTATGAGGACGTGGAAGCTATGTGTCTATTCCATGCACATAGCAGCTCGACCCTCCAAGTCCAAGTCCAAGTGGAAGTGGAAGTCGACTCGAACGTGAAGCTGGGAGTAATTCTTCCACTACCTCTACCGTCTACTCAATAGTTGTATGCACTGTCTTAACTTGACTTCCACTTCCCTCTTCCACTTCTCAGACTGGAAACTGGAAAACTCAACAGTCACCTCACTCTCCGCGCTCTCTCTTTCTCAATCTTTCTCTCTTCAGTCCAAGTCCAAAAGTCTCGAGTCAACTCTCTTAAATTCTCTAAGTCTCTAAGTTGTTCGAGGTGTTTTCAAAGTCATTTCCGTCTTCCCCCATCTTAAACTTATATCGATATACAGATAGGCACACACACAAAGCAGAGATCGTTATAGGTGTAATGTCCCGCTCAATCTGTATCTGTATCTACTAGTGTATGTGTGTACTCTATGTTATAGGCACTCCGTCAAGATTCTTAGGATTTCGAGGGCGATGTTGCAAGGAGCTAAAAGTTAAACAACTTTTGGGTCTTCTTGGAACAAAGGGTGCAGTACTACTACCACTACTACTACTATGACTTCTAACTCTATGACTCTGGATTATTACCATTGTTTTCCTCGTGTAATGCTGTGGTCAACGACGACAAGACATACGAATAAAGTTATGTGTTCCCCCCTCCTCTCCTGTACAAAATAAATATACATGGTAGGAGTGTACAGTGTATAGTGTGTATAATGATGGTCACTTCCTCAGCAAAATAGAAAAACACAAATGCAACTATCGACTTGAGATTCGGAATCGGATTCGGATTCGAATTCGAGGCCAAGAAGGAGATGCAATGGACCAAGAGACCAATGTGAACAGGATAAGATGCGGAATGCTTCAAAGGATAAAGTTGAGAGATATTTTGTATATACATAGTTTACCGTTCTGTGTTTCTCGGTCATGTCCATAACCTATTACTGCAGCTATAGTAGCTACTGCTACTGTGCTAGGCAGGAAATAGAGTATAGACCTATCTACACACTACAGGGTGAAATGTTTCGTTTGGATTTTTGGATTTAGGTTTCAATATACATAAAGATATGGATACTATATAGGGTATAGGGCTGTGGGGAAGCCATGTGAGAAATCGATAGAAACACCCTTTGAAACCACTTAATTTAATGGACAGTCAAATTTACCAAACCGTACGAAACCAACGAGGGTACTTGTGCTGGTTAACTTTTAACTTGCCAAGTTTCACCTTGTCTACAATTCCTTTCCCCACTACACAAACCTATTTGTACAGGCATTCAGAGTGCGTTTAAGTAATGTAATGTTAATCGAGAACCACTATCCCATTGTATTCCAGCGGCTACGTACATAATTACAAGAGAATATCACTAAAAAAGCTAAATAGCTTTTCTCTACTCTACGGACTGGGGCTATCTCCTTGTCTCCGTATATCATATACGTACTGCATACTTACTCCTCTACACAACATGACACTACATAGTTACAAAAACTGTCGCAACAACAACAGGCAGGGAAATTACAATTTTCTCTCAAGTACTAATATATCCGTGTCTCCTCATGTGGAGGGAGTGAGCCTCCTGCAGCTATACTTATGTCTACAGTAGCAAAGGCATTACAGCCTTGTGTCTGTACTCTGTATGGTATGGTAAGGTATGGTGTGTGGCATTGAGGGACTTGGCATTAGCTTTGACTCCTGGCATACGCATTACGTACAGCTGAGTTGACGGCTGATCTTATGGTAATGATTATGAAATGGCAAATCGTAAAATAATAATATCGTTGGTGAAGGTGTTGAGATGTTAAGTACTATGTAATCGGGCACTGTTTCGCACTTACTCGAACAAAACAAGGATCCATAGTTGCAGCTCAGTCGTTCAACCGTTCAGCCGTTGCCGTTCTCGCTGTAGGTAGTTTCAAATTGTAATTGTAAGTAAGGGCTGTTCCTATTCTGTATGTACCTAAATAGGTAGGTGGTAGGTAGCTGCTCACTATGTAATTATGCGTCCACGCGTAGACAAATTGTGGGCGCAACCATACACATACAGCCTACCATTCTAACTAGATTTTAAATAGGGAATACTTCCAGCCGTGGTTGTTGTTTAGAAGTCAAAGCCAAAGTACAAAGCATTCCCAGAAACATACTATAATATATAAAGGTGGAGTTACAGACAGTGGAACTGTATTGTTATTCCAGCCTTGGCCCTGGACCCTATGGACTCCTGTAACTCAAGCGAAGCCTTACGATTAGATGTAGATGTGTCTGTAGGTGAATTTGTATCAGGGCCTTGTGCCACTGTTGTAGAATATCGGTACCGGTACCGGTACCAGTGCCGGTGCGGGGGCTGGTACAGGTACGGGTACGATTCCCGTTCCCAGCACTGGTAGTGCATACTGCATCTTAGTAGCTAACTACAAAAAGGAGAGAGTGAAAATCCTGGAAGAAATGTTGTTGCGTTGCCATCATTGTTAGTGAGAGAGAGAGAGTACACATTTCGTTTTTTGAAGCACAAAAATCTTAAGAAGAACGTCAAGGTTTTCGTTTTGAGCTTCTGTGAGGAAACCCCACAGGAACGGAGAGCTCAAGGAGGGTACGTTCCTTCGCCTTCAGTACACTACAATGCAGTGCAACTCCAGAGGTTCCCACTCTCCACTCTCCCATCTCACAAGTCGACAAGCTAGTTCGTATGGGAGAGGACGGGGAAACTCAATGGAGTGAAAATTTCTAGTTTAGTCTATCATTTCGAACCGCTCCATTAAGTTGTGAGCTAATCGAAATCACACCCTTACACGATAAATTCCCTCAGCTATCCATCCCACAATGTCTGGATCTGGATCTGGAGCTCTGGAGCTCTGAAGCTCTGGCGTCCTGGAGTCCTGGAGTCCTGGAGTTGTGGAGAGCTATCATGCATTTCTCCTGTAGCTTTCATCTTGTCATATTTTTCTCATATTCTATCATATCATATAGCACAAGGGCCCAACATAATACTTATACAGATACTCACTTTTGCTTTTGCTTTTTTCCGACTTTCTTCACCACTCTCCTTTCTTCCTTCCTTTCTTTCTTTCAGTCTCCCTCCTTTTGATCCCCTCGCATAAAATATCAAGTTTCACGAGACTCAAAACGACCACTAGCACCACTGCACCGAGTAAAAGTTCACAAGTTGTTCACAACAAGGCTGGGGTGTGAAGTAGGGTATTCGGAGCGTGTCTTTATCTGTTTAGTCTCTGTCTAATGTCTGGAGGAGCGAAATCCCAATCGAGAATCGAGTCCAAAGCAGACAGACACACCAATGCACAGATAGAAGAAATAGAAATGGAAATATACAAGAAGTCGACGGTTCGAAGGGAATTGATATATCTATCAATAGCACTATCACTATCTGGGAAGAAGTACTCCTGTGCCGGATTTAGAGGAGTGGATTGTGTCTTATCACATCAAGATCTTTTCTCCACAATAGAATGCACCGTCCCAACACGAACCAAGTCAGACGTATACAAGACGACCAAGCACACAGAAGAAGAAGGAGAAATAGTCAAGAACTCAATTCAATCCAATTCATTTCTACGCTAAGAATTCAGATGAGATGAGAAGCGTGCGTACGGCGTACGGCAGGGAGCACAGTCATTTAGTTTCCAATCCTTTTCCCAGTCACAGGACTGTATTTCCGTATGTGTGTACAGCAGGAGGGTGTTTTTCTCTCTGTCGACGTCGACGTCGACGGTGACTCGAGTTCGAGTATTGATAATAATATATGCACTTGGAGTAATGCGTTTAGGAAGCTTAAGTTAAGAGTACATCAGACTCCTGTCTCCTCCACTCATTCCCTAAATTGAGAATTCCAAGCCACACAAGTCGCACAGATCGAGGCACTCATAGAGATTGCTTCGTCCGTCGTGGTGGTGGTGGTGACTGGCTCTGGCTGCTGGGGAAGAGAGGTTTTGACGGGAAATAGGAAACCAAGACGCTACACACTACTTGTAGAATAGAACTGTATACTCGTAGAGTTGTATCAGTAGTCCTCAAACTGCTTCACAGATAGCTTTTACACGTATTTAAATATGGATGCAATTTTCTCCCTTCTCCATAAATACTCTCGGCCAGATCTTGAATTTGATTTTATTTCCTGTGTTCAGAACCACAGACGGTGGTCCTCCTCGTCGACAGTTCTTGATGCACTTTCAAAGCACTTTATAGCAAATTCAAAGTCAACTTCGATTCAAATAGAAAATCCAACTTGACAAAAAAACCTTTTTTCTTTTACTCCAATTCACTCCTGTATTGTTATCACACTCGCCCTCTTTTTCTTTCCTTGTAGTTTCCCTTTGATGTGATTTTGATTGTGACTTTTGTTTTAATACTGGACCAACTTTTGAATGCACAATACACACAGGAGGCAGAGCACAGACCAGATGGAGGGGTCAAAGTCAAGTTGTTTTTATAAGGAGAATAGGCTAAGTGAATAGGTGAATGTACACACTGCGACTGTAGTTGGTATATGGAAAGTGGAAAGTTGATTCAAAAGCAATTTCTGTGAGTGTCACAAAAAGTCACAAGTGTGTTTCTCTCTGTCCCATCTATGTCTTTCGTCCCCACACTCGTTTCTCGCTTTGATGATTGACTAATTGATACACATTATATACACTTTTGTTGATTAACTCAAACTGAGTCTCTGAGTGGAGTCACCCTCCTCATCTTTTCCCTTGTCTCCCGTTCGCGTTCGCATCCTCAATCCTCATGAGCATTCAATTATTCTCAATGCTTGTGCAGTGGCAGTGGCAGTGGGGAGGTTGCGATAAATTAGGAGAAGGAGAATCAGCAGATATTCCCAGCGTAAGTCAAAGCCAGGGCAATCCTATATAACAACAACACTTACTTTAAGATTCCAAGGCTTTGGTCTCTCCTGCTACTGCTGCTCCTTCTGCTGTGGAAATTTCAGTCGCCCCTCGTGTCAATTATCTTATGAATACACAGTCTCTGTATAATTCGGGATTAGGGATAATTATTAACTTGGGAGGTAGTGTGTTTATGTACTGATTTCGTTTATGGGAACTCAAATATGTGAGTGCGGAGTTAATAGGGAACAGAGTTCTGAAGGGGGAAACACTCAGCTATGGCACTCGGTCTGGTAAGAAATCTATTGGTAATTTGATCCCATGTTTTTAATTACACTCGCACAAGCTTGTACACTTAAAATATTAAGTAGGTCCACTTTTTTAATCCACGTTATCAGTATTGTCACAAGTGCTCCGTTAGCGTTAACACTAGGACTGGGAAGTATACAACTTTTACTTTCTTGCTACATGCACTATGTTTATCTTCCACCAGACTTCTTTTTTTTACTTCAAGTAAATACACTATGAACTTGTACGCAAACAGTTAAACAAGGGGCAATCTCAAGATATTTTTAGGGAACGTATAGTGTAGCATTTAAAGCTGACTCTGGTTTTTCTTCTTTTATTTGATTTAAATGTTTACAGGATAGATAATTATAGTTTTAGCTTAATATAGCTTGTACACAATAATAAAGTATTTATTTATACACTGTATATAAAAGTTTGTTGAATGTTACAATTTTTATAGTTCGGTATTCGGCTTAACTAGTAGCTTACAGTAGTTTAGTCACTTAATGCCAACTGTAAACTTTCACTTTTTAGAGAACAAACATAGAGATGGGAATAATCTTGTATTATGGATGACAGATATATTCAAAAATTAACTCTAAAAAATTCTGAAGAGGATTGTTTTGATGATTTTATAAATTTACAACAACAATGATAACAGCAACTTTTGAAGGATTTCAAAACTTGCTATGTATCGCAAATCACGGGATCCTTTGGGAAAATTGATCCAGCCTATAAAATATGCGATTATTCTTGAATCTAGAATTCTTTGAAGCACCACTACATATCTCAGGACACAGAGATGCAGATAAATTGAAGAATGTAGAAATACAGAGTTGACTAGACTGGTGTGTGTGTGAGATATAGAATGTAGAATCCAAAATTCAGAGCTTACTCCTTGTGCTGCGTGGTGGAACCAGGTCAGCTCAAAACTGACTGAGTGCTGAGCGGTGGTTTGGTTTGTCACTGAGTGCGAGAGACTCTTTCTCTCTCTCTCTTTCGATTTCGTTGGTTCGTTCGGTTTTCGTTGTTCGTGCCGCTGCTGCTGCTGCTGCCGTCAGTCCTTCGGTTTCGGTGGGTCTTACGGTATTGGCATTGGCTTTGGTACTGGTCTGGGTCTCTGCCGTTTCAATTCAGTTGAGCTGCACTACTGCTCTGCTCTTCTCGGTTCCGTTTGCATTGGCAAACTTTTTTGAACAGAGAATAGAGAGAGAGAGAGAGACTCAAGTAACCCGAATCCGAATCCAGAAATGTATAGAGTCTGTGTGTGTGTGTATGTGTGTGTGTGTGTACAGCGACGGAGACGGAGAAAAGGAGTGAAGGCGAGCGAGTGTAGAGTCATGAGTCGTGGAAAGGAAAGCCGTCAACGGGGAACAATGGGTAAACGAGAAAGAGATGGAGAGAGCGTGAGCGTGAGAGAGAAAGAGGAAAAACTCAGAGAGACTAGAACTAGAGGAGAGAGGATAGAAAATCACCCGGCGCAAACTCCACATTAGATCCATACACCGTCAAGTTTGCTGCTGTATTTCTTCCTTAATGCCCTCCAGTTGGAAAATGCTACACACAGTACAGAAGAAGAGTAGGACGTCGACTTCCAATTCCACTTCTACTTCTGCTTCTACTTCTACTACAATGCATTACAATTCCAGACTCCAAAAAGTACGGGACCAAGTAGTACAATACAGCAGTAATTCACGTTTACATAAATGCATCTCAAATCAGAGTGCATTATTTTTATATATTCAACTTTACAATTTTCTTATTTCTTATGAAAAAGACAAAATAAAAAATGTCCTCATCCTTTTGGTTCTCATGCAGGGGCTCTTTCTCCTAAGCTCTCCTCTGGCCCTGGCTCATGCAAAAATTGCATTATTATTACTCACATTACATTTTTCCTACAAATGGTAATAGTACAAACAAATGGGAATGGAGGATCATTTCCTACTTGTACCGTACCCTTCGCCTTCGTAGAAACACACAAGTATAAAGTAAATCTTTTTGCTCTCTAAATTTTAGGTAGGCAGTACCTATATATTATACACATACACAAAGACATCGTAAACACGCAAAAAAAAAGAGTACAATCTGTATAATAATTTTGAAGGTAGAAAAAAGAACCAGAACCAGTATACTATAACATTCATGTCATGTCTTGAGGCTCTGTTCCAGAAATTTTTTTATACTTTTTCGGTGCAGTATTATTTGAAACAAGTAAATGTGTAGTCAGAGAGCAAGTCTGTGTCCTCCTTTTTTATAAAAAAAGGAATTCCAAAAGCTCATGTTATATATGTATATACATGCAGTTGCTTACCTGAATTTAGCTTTAATTATTTAGTTGCTTTTGTAAAGTTCTGTGAAATACAAATCTGCCTGGATGTTATGGTTATTATTACAAAGAACATGAAGACATACGAGTTGGGACATTATTAGTTATAGTATGTGCATATTAAGGGGTAATCCATTATTATGTGCATATAAGGATTTGGTAAGCATTTGGTAAAATTTCAGCTGCACTTGCTAATTATTTCTAGGAATTTATTGCATTGAAATGCCAGAGAATGGAAGGTTGGGAGAGAGATGGTTTAATTTCATAAAATATATATTATGTAGGTACTATGTGTGCTCAGTTCCATAGTATTGTAAAATACATTGCCATGGCCAGGGCCAGGGCCAAAGAGTGTTTGTAAATGCAAGCTTTGTAACCAATACCGAAACTACAATAAATACTCAGGGAGATTTTACGTGAGGATAAGAAATATGACCCGAGTCCCTGCCTCGCCATTATTGTCGGTATTATGGAAATGGAAATGAATAATATGTTGCACTTGTATCTATGGACCACACAGGACCACACCATGAGACTTACCAAACTCACGATCAGACCAAGACCAAGACCAACAGGAGGGTATATTTTGTATACCGGAAAGAACCGAATGAACTTGAATTTGAATTTGGGAAACAGACGAGTGCCTTCGTCACTTGTGTGTGTGTTTGTATGTAGTTTTCCTTCTGTTAAGAGCTTCCCTAAATAGATTTCAAAGTGGGAAATGGAGAGGGTATTTTATTGATGCAAGCTTCATGCTACCTTGGATTGAACAATACTAGCCAATTTTTATTTTTTAAATATATTCCGATCTAATATTCAATAAGACTAAAATTATAGAAGTAGCAAAAGACATTAGCAATAAGAGTATTTTTCGTTTTATAAAAATCAAAATTTACAAATTATCTTCAAAAATACACATATTTTTAGGTATTCGAATATTTTCAGTTAGAATTAAACAATTCTTTATAAAATGCTTGTAATTAGAAAATTGAGCTTTTGGAAAAATGTGTGATTACCTAGTTCATTTTGCGATTATCAAATATTTGTACTTAAAGCACAATACAACAGGTACACTCTCAATGTGATTAGAAAACGTCAGTTTTGGGAAACTAAAATTTTTTTACAACATTGCACCACATATACACAACATTTTTGTAATCAGAATTAACGTTATACAATTTTTAAATATTTTTAATTTGAACATTCTGCTATTTTTAAATATTTGTCATTCGAATATTAGGGTGCATTTCCAAACACATGCAATCAGAAAAAAACATACGCCATTAAATTATAATGTAGGTAATTTTAAAAAATCTACAATTAAAATATTTTGCACTTTAAAATAATGAAAAGACACTACTGATACACACAAAAATAGCCTTATCAACCTTTTAAATATCTACAGCATTTTCACATGAGTGAAAATCCTCCTTATTTGGTTGGTATTATCTCTTCAAGACCCGCGCATATTATACGCATCCACTTACCCACTTCCATCCCGTACCAGGACAATTCCATGATATTTCAATAGATTTTACATTTTGTACATTTCTGAACATGACATGACATAAATACACTTATTCTTTGTGGCTTATTTGGTCCCATTTCCAAACCATTATAGATCTTGGAGGAAACTTTTGAAGTGAATATCACTTTTACTTCTATCTCCTCCATCACCCTCCTCCTTCTCCTCCACTCCGTCCCATTACATTACACACATAAAAATATGTATGTTCATCTCCATCCCGAATCCCGATCCTTCTATCTTCCATGCCGAGAAGGGATGATGATGGGAGGGAAAGAGTGAGTGCGGGGTGAGGTACAAGTACCCGTGCAAGTACAAGAACAAGTCCAAGTATTCAGGCAGGCATATGCAAAAGTGGAGAAGTGGACGCTTCAACGTCTCACGACTCAAGATATTCGTCAGTTAAATGTATGCGAAGAAAGAAGAAGAAGATGATGGGATGAGAGTGAGAGAGAGAGAGAGAAGAAGAAGGAGACCGTTTCCCTAATATCCCATCTACATTTATGATTGGATTGTAAGCGAATAAGGAATCATAACTCTTAAAGGAAACTATTGAGAAACGGCCACCCTTCTCCTCTCATACTTTCTTACTTTCATCACCTATCTCAACTACCATCTGCCCCTTCCTATTACTACCACCGACTAATAGAACTTTGGGCAGGCAGATGTTATGTAGCTACTTTTATGTTGTCTTGTAATAATACTCATCACTGCACTGGGACTGGGACTGGTGCTGGTGGTGGGTCTGGTAAGATGGAATGCAGGCTATGCTGTTAAAGCTACTAAACGACGCCTACGACCCAGACCAGGACCAGCACCATGCAGGGCCCAAAATGTACTATAACAAAATAGATTGTTCTCGGCCTTTATACGAAATACCAAAAGTAGTATCTCTCTCTCACACCATACGAAAACCAAACTATGATCATCTCCTTGCCTCATTCCATCTTTTAGTTGAGGAATCTTGAGCGGGGAAAACTATCTTAAAGGCAGTATTAAGGATAAAGAGAAGAGAGATATTATAGATCCTCTACTAAATCTAGCTAGAGGTGGTAACTTGACTACCCAGCCCAAGCCCAAGCCTCTGCCCTGTCTACATAACCATATGAATTATGATAGCTTTATAATATCCTTTCACATCGACTTTACTTTAACTGGAATGAGTATTGAGATTGAGGAGAAAGGAAGGAAGCTATAGGTGGGGAGGTGTAGTGGGGATATCTCACGAGAAAGACCTCATATAACTATATAACTAAGCTGATATACCTGTCTCCCATACGCCATACGCCATACGCCATACATCCTCATATAGGTATACAATCGGGCCCTAATCATAAGTTCTATTCATGGGAACATGGGAAGGGAAGATGAAGGTGTTCTTGGTCCTATGGCCCTATAATATAATATGGCCTTCCCCTACTATCCTGACTCTGATTCTCTCTCGGATTTTCGATGAATTACTGTATATTCAAATACTTGGGATGGATTTTCCACGTTTTGTACTGTGTATAGCTCCTCCACTTGATTCCATTGAAAAGGGGAAAGTGAAAAAGTGCGGAGGCGAGACTCCCATATTATGTAGTGGTAGGAGCCCAGCTTGCGATTGAGCATTTGAAGGGAATCTTCTTGTGCAATGGCAATGGGAATGGGAATGTGAGTGAAGCTAAAGTCTAGGAGTGGGAATACATGGATTACATTATAAGGGCGAAATTAAATAGAATAGTCAATTCCTAAAATATATATCTAAAAGTTGTTATCGTTGTTAGGGACGAGACACACGTACTGTATGTATATGGACATTCATCAGTGTAGTAGCAGTAGTGGTAGTAGTGGTAGTGGTACACACGGGACGTGAAGACTGCAGGTGGCTATCGTGGCAATGCCATCGCCATATAATACCACAGTTAGTTAAAAGTACCTACGTACTCCACCTACAGAGGTCTACCTACTCCATTTATATTGAATACACATACAGGCGTGTATAGGGACTGTAAAAGATATTAGTCTTAACTCGCCACCATTTTCACAAATGCACAAGAGTGGAGGAGCCTGAGAGGAATTTGTTTGGATGTGCAAGTAGGAGCGGATGATGCTCAACTATCTATGTAGAATTGGATTTTGCCATTTTGCTCTCCTTCTCGATCTCAAAAGTTGAACTAGGTCTGTCCTGTCTCTGCCCCTGCCCCTGCTTCTGTAGTCTCTCCCTGTCTCTCGGTTCTGCATGGGATAGTATATGTGCTATGTGGATATGGACTGGGTTTCCTTTTGGTTTTCGGTTTTCAGTTTTTAGTTGTTGACGTTGTTGGCAGGGCACTGGTTGGCTCGTTGGCTCGCATCATGGCATGGCATGGCAATGGCAAAATGGCAATAGGAAAAGTCTGGGGTTGGTGTTGGTGATGGTGATGGTGAAAGTAAAAGTGAAAGTAAAATTGCTGTCTGCCTACATTAAAGGGAACTACTCCTACTACCAGTACCAGTCTGGAAGGAGAATATCTTTTGCTGTAGATTTTTTTTGTCTGCCTCCTTCTGACTGAGGTTATATCCTCATCCAAGTGCAACCGCAACCACCAAGTACAACACTAAAAACCTCATCATTAGCGAGTATAAAGGTTGGATGAGATTGGGAAGACATTTAGAATGCTATACTTGATACTAGTCAAGTGGTAATGTAGTGCTAGTTTAGAAGCTCTATCTGTATCTTACATTCACTTTCACCCGAGCTTTGGTTCTTCCCTGTTGGCTCAGCTTCTGTCTGGAGTTAGAGTTGGAGTAGCATCATGAAAACTAGATCGTCTGTGAAGAACCAAAATGACCCATATCCACTTGTAGCTACAAACAATATCAACTATCTACACAAGTATTCAACTATGTCTTGAGAGCATTTAAATAAAACGTTTTGCACTTTTTGAAAACAATGTAAATAGAACATTTTACACTTTTCGAAAACATGGAATTAGAATATTTTACACTTTTCGAAAACATGGAATTAGAACATTTTACATTTTTCGAAAACATGTAATTAGAATATTTTACACTTTTCAAAAACATGTAAATAGAACATTTTGCACTTTTTAAAAGCATGTAACTAGAACATTTTGCACTTTTTGAAAACAATGTAAATAGAACATTTTGCACTTTTCAAAAACATGTAAATAGAACATTTTGCACTTTTTAAAAGCATGTAACTAGAAAATTTTGCAATTTTTAAAAACATGTGAATAGAACATTTTGCAATTTTTAAAAACATGTAACTAGAACATTTTGCACTTTTTTAAAACATTTAAAAAGAACATGTTGCACTTTTCAAAAACCAAGTAAATAGAACATTTTACACTTCTCAAAATCTATGAATTAACATTTTACGCATGCTTCTCAATTTGTATTTATGACATAGCTCATTTTGACTCTAGCTTAAATGGGATATGGGTCATTTTGGTTCTTCACAGACGATATATTGGCTCACTTATAACTATGTCCATGATGACAACATGTAATTACATACTTATTTTTTTACGGTGGGATGTGTGCTATAGTATCTCCAAAGTTGTATGTAGGAGAGAGATACAGAGCATTCAGCATTTGATGACGCAAGTTTACTAGGGTCCATTACATTGTCGTTGAGAGAGGACTTTAAACCAGAAACCAGAAGCAGACACACGTTTCTACAGAGCAGAGAGAAAGAGAGGTCGAAAATAAAACTAAATAATTTCCTATTTCTCTTCTTTTTTTTACTCTCAGTTACAAAGATTGCTTCGTACATCCTCCTATTCTATTCTATCCTCCGATGATTATGGCTTGGTATTGTTCTCGTCTCGCTCTCGTTTAGTCCTTTGAGCTGGAGAGGAGTACAATTATTTCGTATAAATGAGCAAGTCACTCTGCGTTACATATATAAATATTACATTTCGTACATGTGTAGGGTATATCATTCCTACGTTGTGTTGTAGTTGTTGGGTATAAACAATCTTGTTCTTATAATTCACTGACTTGGAATTAATGTGTAATTATTACAACTTGAGCTACACAGACATTATTTTGTAAGTTTTTAAGTCCACATTTCCCCCTCGTAGATAGCACATACATGGCTTGATTGCAATTGAAGGAGTCGTACAAACCAATTTAAAGTTTTTAATTCATGCAAAACAAAATTTAAGTAGTTTTAAGGGAAAATAATGTGGATGTCTAGTAACTGTTCTATGCTTAAAATAGGAAAAGTTTGAAAATAAAGCTTGCTCAAAACATTATTTTTAAGGTATATGTTATGTTAAAATCGTAAAGCTTCAAAAATTGTAATTTTAGGAATCCGTTTTTATTATTTAAAACTTTTATTTTAAATTGGGTTTACTATACATTAAAAATAATAACAAAAATGGTTTATGATATTGAAGGCTTAAAATATGAATGAATCAATTATTACAACACAAGAGCCATATCATGCCCATCACAAATTTTGTATTCTAAATGTTGCAAAAATTCTATTACGCCTGATGATATCGCTTCTACACCAATACTTTTCCAAATATCCTTCAAAAAAATAATATATGGTTAATACCTACTCACATTTCTGGATTAAAGCGAAATAAACAAGTACATTTACTACAATGGGCGATTATTATTAAAGAAAAGAGTTTTTTTTTCTTCATGAAATGAGAGTAATATATAATAAATAATTGCACACATATATAAGTATAACCAGCCGCATTGATTTCTGAGCTCCGGTACCGGTACCGGTACCGGTACCACTTCCAATCTAGCACACCAATTACTCCAAAGACTTATGCTACATACAACATGTGCCAAAAAAAATTGCTCCTTAAAAACTTCATGTGTCCTCCCTTCTTCCTTTCCTCTTCTTCGTGGAATTGTAGTCTGTCTTCGTATGTGTATATTTTTTTTTCTTGTGATATTACTTACTCACTACTCAAAGGCGCCTAAGAAGTCTACACAGATCTCGAGTTCCTAGTATTGTTTGTTTTTGTTTTTGTTCCTCGAGATTCGAGAAGAGGAAGAAGAAGTAGAAGAAGAACAAATCGACAGTGTGTTTGTATTTCTGCGTGAATCATTATTTTGAATGTTTTTCTTGTTGTTTTTCTTTGGTGAAACGTACATGATCTCCTCTTTGTTGTCCTCTCGTTACTCCTACGTCCTACGTTCTACGTACACTCTTGTGAACTATTTTCACTGGTTTGCTCGAGTTCACATCCACCATCTATCTCTCTCTCTCGGTCTCTGTCCGTGTGCTTCCTACTGCAATACAGATCGTGCAATGCACACACTATTTTTTCAAAGCTAAAGCTCATGTCGGGATCGAGGCGAAGCTGATGTAACTGCTACCATATCAAACCATATCAAACCATCCCTTCTGCACTATGACTATTATCTTCACCAGTTGCCATTATAGAAAATTGTAAACTCTCTCTCTCTCCCTTTACATCAGCTCAGCATTGAGAATTGAAGAGTGGGAAGACCAAGTAGAAAGTAGAAAGTCAAAGGCTTTCCCTACGAAGGGAAATTTGGGTGGCTCCATTTTCAATTTGAATAAGAATATCAATGTTATGACTTGAATGTGCGATGGTAGGATACGAACACCAGACCACGAATCAGACTTAACCTATAGGTCTTATCTATACATGTATCTAGGGATATTATCGTAGGTATATGAGTTGTACTGTATAGGTGTAGAAAAAATATGAGATAGTACTTTCACTCCATCTCTGGCTCTGGCAAGGCGGTTCTGGCCCTGGCCCTGGCACGGGTGTACGCGTACATGTATAAATGTCATAATATCCGAAACAGAATGGAAGTAATGCCTCGGAGCACATGTGTACAGATAGGTACCTAGGTAGGTACATATTATGATGGAGTCGATAAAATTCTGTACAGTGCTGTACAGTGAAAGTGAAAGGACATAAAACACACGTTGCATAAGTGTAGCTCACAAGTGGAGAGAGCGCAACTTCGTACTCAACTCAAAGGCTTTGTTTCTTTTTACTCCTGCCCTCTCCGTGTGTGTGTAAGCAGTGGGAGTAGTAGTGCTGAAAAATATGAAATTGTTTTACGGCAGGAGGGTACAATATTGTTAATGTAGTATCACATAGCTTCGGATCCTTTCAGACGCTGCTTTGGGGCCATGGCTTTTATTTATATTAATTTGTTTTCGACAAAATTGCTTCCCACGCACATGTTTATGTAAATTAATGTGAACCGTTTTATATTTCTGTATTCTGTACACTATAATTATTATATGCTAAAAATTTTTATGAAATTTAATTTTAATTGCAGCATGTTTTTCAGAATCCAAAATTCAAGGAATTTTAATTAATTTTTAGCTACGACTGATATAAAACTAAAAGAGTCCCAATTAAAAAATACATTTTCTTGTTTACCTATTTAAAATTTCGGCTTTATTTAATTCTATGCAGTGAAATGGAGCGTAAATTTTATTTTTAATTCATCAGTATAGTTTCCAATTTAAAATACGCACTACATGTAATGAGCTAGTAGGAAGAAATGACATGGCTCGTGCACTCTTGCTGAACAATAGGAGCACTAACGCCTCAACTAAAATATCCAATGAATGTTGTACAATACACAGTGCAGGACATAGGACAGTTGAGCAGGTGCTACAATTATTTTTTACAGTCAAAACATTTGATTTTGATTCCCCATTTAAATTCCGAGCCAGACCTCCTTCACAGTTCTCCTTATCGTTAGGGACACGTGAGTGAGTGAAATGTCATGAAATCATAAAATTTAAAGGGTGGATTTTATAATAATATTCAAATGATAGTAATATTATCATGTTTGAAAAACACTGGGAAAATTCGTGGAGAATATAAAGCACAGATTTTGAATTCCATTCTCATGCCTCTCGTCTTACTCGGTGATTGCACATGATGTAGGAAATGAAGAGAAGGCGCGTTTGAACGCTTTACGTCATGCTACGCATTATAACCAGTCACCGTCGGAGTGAAAGTAGTGGGAGGGTGTAGAGGTAATGGTAACGGTAACGAAGAATGAAGTGACGCTTGTAAATGCTGAGCAGATTCCCTCGGTCTCTTTACATGGGTGTATCTACAATTATATGCCCACGTACCAAAGGATATACCTATCTGTACATATACTTTACCTCAACATCCAATATCCAGCTCGGAATCAAACTCCAAGTTTAAAGGAAGTGAGAGTTGACGTCCCTGTCACACGACACTTGCCTGCCTCTTGGTCTGTTTCCTGTCACCCGGTAGTCGGCTGTGGGTATTTTCCGTGGGCTCCAAAACTCCAATGATGTTGACGGGAACCCAGACCAAAGACTGAACACGGTGGTTGAAACTGAGCTGAACAAGGAGAAGTAGCTGCAGACCTGTACGGAAACACGGATTCGGATTCGGATGGAAGTCCCTCGCAAACCACCGTCTACTCTATTGCAAGTAGTTATATGTACAGAGCAGGAGTTGTACCTCTCGATATAGAATAATGTAGTGGTCGTAGCCCTATATTTGAATTCAACTCCAACCTCAGTCTATATATCAATATGTATATATCCATCTCATCATGAAGCGATGAAATACGATCCACGTGGTGCCGGGACTCTAGCGCTCGCAGTATTAGCCATTAGCACTGGTCCTGAACCCAAACCTGAAAATTGATCTGATCAATTCAGCTACATGCAGTTTGCACTCGTGAAACGCTCAACCTGAATTTCAAGCACGCACCGAAAGCTACATAATATAATAGAATACATCTATATAGTCTGAACCCACACTATGTATGTAGTCCCAGCTCTCAATTATTCTCATAACACACCGTACGGTGTATGTCAGTATTTCAGTTCAGTTGGAAATTACAGCCCGCAGATCACTGTGAGAGCGCATCCTTCTCAATGGCAATGGAAACGAGGATCCAAACTTATGGTAGATTAAACTATGAAACGAGACGTGCATACTCCTACAGAGTACAGACATAATATCATTACCGTCTGCCTCACGACGAGCCTATAGTATGTATATAATTACTACTACATAGGCAATAGGCATATAGAGATGAGAGCTCAGAGGGAGGACTGACTACCGTAATAGGAATAAGTGAAAATTGAGGACTCTTTCCCATTGGCAAAAAAAAGTCTTGGGGCTGCGCTGGCTGCTTGGGCCTTAGTAAAACTTTTCACATTTTCCTCGCCTCTGAAAATGCCAATGAATGAGAGAAATGAATGAAATGAAAAGGACCGAGTGCGACAGAGAGGAAGTTCGAGTCAAACTCAAAACCAAGACCAAACGGCGAGGAGGAAAACGAAAGCGGAAAACGACAACGGGAATGACAACGACAACGACTCAAGAAGAAGAAGAAGGGAAAGAAATAGAAAGTGATAGAGAAGAAGGACTATGGAAAGGGAAGAGACGAAGAAATGAGCGGGGGGAAAGGGGGAGGGTGTGGTGGGAGTGAAAGTAGAGAAAAGTATTTGGCATAAGGAAAGACGGTAAATTATCAATGCTTCGGCACGCTTATTATGACCAACATGAATCTTTGGAAATTTGAAGGCCTCCAAATCCCGCCTGTCTCCATTACAACTACGAAGCTATCATGGAAGATTACATGACATTACATTGCGTTAGTCCCGTTATACGTCCCTCTTCTTACTACTTAGGTACTTTTACTTATCTCACTTTTACTCACCACTTTCAAAAAACCTGTGTGTATTTTACTTTCACTCAACTGGCACTGGCCGAGCCGCGAGTCCCTCCCCCTATCAGTATTCGTGTGTATGTAAAGTTTCAACTACTACTCATACACACACGTTAAATAGCAGATCGAGTTCTCCTGCTATATATGGTAATGGTTTCCTTTGGTCTGGTCTTCATAAGTCTAAGTTATTATCAGCATTACTTACAGCGGATAGTGTAAGTTTCATTATACATTTCATATTATATAATATGGTATTATTATAGTATTGGTGTGGCAAACGAGGCTACATCATGCCGCTTACCTTTACCATGCTTTTTTTTGGTTCTCTTTCACAAGTGTCAAGCCTACAACTAATTCTGCATTTGCTTCTACTTCAACGAGGCAAAATGTCTCCATAGTATAGCCCGGATCCTGCACATGAACATTGTCATGGCCATGGCAATGCTGTGTCTAAAGTACCTACCTCAGTGGAAGACGAAAGGTATACTAATACATCTATTATTAGAAAATACTTCTACTTAGATCATGCACCGTCGTCACAGTCACAGTTTCCCTGGCTGTGCAATTTGGCTATTCCTATCTTCAATCTTTTTTGAGTAGGTATATTACCTTCTGAGAATTCCACATCCCCATTATCTGTCTGTCGATGGGTGGGGATTGAGGAGAGAATGAGAGCGATGAAAATGAGATGCAGTGGAACTAATAACATTTATTCTCCGATTCCGCTCCTGCAACTTCCATATAGCGTACGTTCTATTCACATTACGAAAGTATTTCGTCATTGAAGACTCAATACTAGCAGCAGTGAGCAAGCTTTTTAAATTCAAAAATCTTGCATCTAACAATTTAAACTTATTTAGCAGAGTTTGGATTTACTTACAATTTTTATTTATTTTTTCGAAAAATTTGCTGAATCCAACCAAAAATTAATTTTTTTATTTATTTAATTTTGTGTGACATTTTACGTGTTCTTTTAATGGACCTTCAAACCCACATGTATTTAAAGTTTAACATTTTATTTTCTTTAATTGTCAAAGCTTTTATTGATAGCTTTTTCAATTTCAATATTTTGAATTCTAAGATACTCGAACATTCAGAAGCCATAAACTGTAGAGATAATATCCCAAAGAATCAAATTCTTGAAGTTTTAACTATAGCATCGAAAAACTGACGAATTTGTAATCTGTATGACGTGTCAAATGCTTAATGTTTTAAACTTCGACGGGCCACTGTGATAAAACGGCTAGCAAAGCACACACTAAGTTGCTTTCGGTCTGTTCTAACCCAACAAAAGGTAGCCTAATGCACTGTGGTATATCTTTTTTAAATCGTAGAGGAGCATTTGAGGTTTCCACGTCATTAAATTTTACAAATCGTAGGAAGTCTCTGATAAATAAAATCAACACACTTTGCATAGATACCTACATGCCTAATTTAATATTTAAGAATTTCTGGTATTGCTACTTTAACTGTAAAGTGAAATATATGTCTGCGTTCATTGGCACTGCACTGCAGACTGCACCATGGGAGCGTAGACGGTGGACGGTAGACAGTAGATTTTTAGTTATGCGAGAAAGTTTTAAAGGGAAGAGCCGCAAGCATTTGTAGAGATATCAAAAAATAGTAATAGGAGCCAGTGAGAGACAGAGAGACAGAGAGAAGACGCATTGAGAATGATGTTGCTGTATGTATGTACATATGTGGTGAAAATGAAAAGGGGGAGAGATAGGTGGGCTACGAAAAAGTATGAAAATCATAGAAATGTGAATTGATGAAATGTTAGGTGCTTCAGAGACCGTTTCTCCGTTTATTTCACTTCACGCCACGTCCTCTTCCCATCCTTTTCTTTTTTGCCTGTCTCGCCTTCTCTCCTGCCCCAACAGTAGTTGCAGCCAGGTGCGAATCCAGAGGATAGGCAACACGTTAATGGAAACAGAAACAAATAGAACATTTTGCACTTTTTTAAAACACGTAAATCGAATATTTTGCACTTTTCAAAAATATGCAAACAGAGCATTTTGCACTTTTCAAAAACATGCAAATAGAACATTTTGCACTTTTCAAAAACATGCAAATAGAACATTTTGCACTTTTCAAAAACATGCAAATAGAACATTTTGCACTTTTTTTAAACACGTAAATCGAATATTTTGCACTTTTCAAAAACATGCAAATAGAAAATTTTGCACTTTTTTAAAACACGTAAATCGAATATTTTGCACTTTTCAAAAATATGCAAACAGAGCATTTTGCACTTTTCAAAAACATGCAAATAGAACATTTTGCACTTTTCAAAAACATGCAAATAGAACATTTTGCACTTTTTTAAAACACGTAAATCGAATATTTTGCACTTTTCAAAAACATGCAAATAGAAAATTTTGCACTTTTTTAAAACACGTAAATCGAATATTTTTCACTTTTCAAAAACATGCAAATAGAACATTTTGCACTTTTTTAAAACACGTAAATAGAACATTTAGCTGTTTTCAAAACATGCAAATAGAACCTTTTCCACTTTTTAAATACACTTAAATAGAACATTATGCACTTTTCAAAAACATGCAAATAGAATATTTTGCACTTTTCAAAAACATGCAAATAGAACATTTTGCAATTTTCAAAACATGCAAATACAATATTTTTCACTTTTTAAAAACACGTAAGTAGAACATTTTGCTCAACATGTCTACCTCAGAAAATATTTCTAGATCCACTCCTGGTTGCAGTCGTCTGCACATCTACATCTCTCGCTCTCTCCTCTCTACCTTGATAACAGCAGGAACACTGTGAACAGTTGGATTCTGATTTTCATACAAGATATCTCTAGAATGGGTCTTACAACTGCATAATCGGAATCGGAACTTGGAATTGTCACCGTGTGGGTGTAGGTACCTACGAGTTATATTCTTGAACGCGTCAGTATCAAAACCATTCTCATCACCATCCCCATCACCACGCTCACATAATGTCATCGTGTGTGCCTCTGAAAACGTATATATATATAATATGTGCATAATTCAAGTTCAGGTTAGCTACGCATGTACGCATCTGCCAGAAAATTCTCATGGTCTTCTGCTTGATTTCATCTATAATGTAAAATGAGATGAAAAAAAAATGAAAACGAGCAAGTTTTCTTAGGATGGAGAAAATATTCATATCTGTACATCATCAGGGGGAAGAGATGTGGCGGTAGTTCTGGTTTCTTTCTTGCAGTAGTATGAAGTTTTGACGGTGCACAAGTATCATATAGTATAGTCAGTATAGTATTTTTATAAGCAGCTAACGTAAATGTGATTATGTACAGGAATTCCTGCAGTTACACTGATATGCACACAACCATCACCACCATATTTTTGAGTGTATAGCAAAAGCACCAAAAAAAATTCAGTTTCCTTTTAGTAGCACTGTACTGAGCCCAATGTGAGTGGAAGGAGGTAAGAACCATTGCTGCCACTACCATACTGCCAAAATGCCAATGCCAATCCCAATAGTTTCCGTTGGGTCCAAAGCTCATTTGAATGCAAGAGGTTAGGCATTGTAGAAAATGTGAAGAATATGCAGAATATATATTTCTTTGTTACTTTACGTTTACATTCGTTCAAAATAGAAAATGGAGTTTTCTTCATGAAGTAAGGAGAGAGAGAGCACATTAATGGAAAAAAGACTTTTTTCACCGCACTCAAATATTTTTACTCTTTCAAGAATTTTTTTTCCACGCGTCACTTCTATATACTCTTATTTTCTCCTTTTGCTAGAGCTGGGACCCACTTCCTTTTTTCCTGTTCACCTCAGTCCCTGTCTGTGCCATTTCTATTCTTTTCATCGGAGAACTACTGGGTGCTTCCCCGTCCTCGTCCTCTAATGCTGTACATAGATAGGTATGTCTGCCTTTAGTTTGTCTTGGATTCAGCTTTCTCTGGCAATAGCTCTGGGACTGACTCGTTGTCTGGCACTGGCACTGGCATCGGCATCAGCTCTGTGTCTCTGACTCTGGCTTGAGGTTGAAAAAACATTTGGGATGCTCGTAAAGCAAACGGAGATGCACACCGTGTAAAGTAATGCGATAGGTAATCTACTATCAAATCAATATGGATTTTCCCTCCACAAGAAAAAATATGCTTTTCTTTCTTTCTTTCCTTCTTTCTCTCTTATTCCCTCTGTGTAAGCAAGGTACATAGTGTATGCGTGTGTTTGTGCTGTTTATTGTAATGGGATGGAATGCGATGTATGTAGCATATCTTACATTTTATAGTTGTTGAAAATATTGATAGGTGTGGGTTTTAGTTTGTAAATTCTAACGGGGGTGTCTGTCCATTCACAGTCAACCGTCGTTGCTTGTTGGTTTTTCTCTTATATGCGTATGTATGAAACTCATAGGTGAGTAAAGTCAAATTGAAGCCGGAAACTCACGCCGTGTCTCTAAAACTTCAAATAGACAGTGTGAGTCATAGCCTTTGTATTATTATGTATTGGGATTTTTTTGTGGGCTGTGTGGGACCGGAGCCGGAATCGGATATCGGTAAGTCTTATGGATTTTCTCAATTCCATTTCAATTTCTTGTTTCTTTGGGATTCATTGGTTCATTCTTCACTCATTTCTATTTCTACATAGTTTCTAGGACTTGGATTGCTAACTGAGACTCTCTTTTTTTGTGATGGTTTTATT
The DNA here is from genome assembly GCA_949802685.1 of Dicyrtomina minuta. Lineage (NCBI taxonomy): Eukaryota > Metazoa > Arthropoda > Collembola > Symphypleona > Dicyrtomidae > Dicyrtomina > Dicyrtomina minuta. The sequence continues at coordinate 38,979,220 of OX461811.1, forward strand.
CTTTTATTTTTTAGACAGTGTGAGGAAGGGCGTTTGATTTGTTGCATGTGAGGGTGTCGGGCGTTTGTTTGTTCTTTATTTATATTAGCAATACACTGTCTAACTGGAGAATTTTGTGCCTACTGATATTAGCTATATAAATTAATTGTGTTCCCTTTTTTGAATGATAAAAGGCGATTGTAGGTTCAAAACTATATGATGTAAAAATTAATCGTATTTTTAATGCATTTTAAGGATCTTTTAGACAGATATCATGTGTTCTGTAGGCTGTAGTGATAAAGATAGTAGTATTTCAATATTCCCAAAGATTTAACGCAGGTCATAAAAAACAATTTTTATGATTACAAAATAATCGAGTAAAATTTGATAATATACGTGTGAAAAAAACTATTTTATGTTCGCATAAATTTGAAGATAAGTTCATAGATACAACATTTAGCGCCTTTGAAAATGTTAAAAATTACAAAATTTTCAAAATATAAAATTATGGCAGGCCTGGTCAAAATTCCCTGAGAATTTGAAAACTTCGGGAGGGAAGGAGAATTGAGAATGTTAGGAATTTTAAAGGAAGGGAATTTTGAGTGAGTTGCCTTTAAATAAAATATTGGGAATTCTCAAATCCGGGAACTTTAATGTGTGAAACATTGGGAATTTTGGAAATTTTCACACCTATATTTCTCTATAATATTTAATTTTTCTAAAATAAAATTATTACACCTTATGTTTTTTCTGCAAATAAAAAGAACTTTAATACAAGACGGTCATGAGCACCTATTACGTAAAATGATAGCCCAAAAAAATTTATTTTAAAAGATTTTTACACAAATTGCATTCAAACAAAGTTCTTTATGAAAGTGATGAAACCCAATATTTCCAATCTTCCCGCGAAATTCCCAAAATTTTGTAGGAATTTTTGTAATTAAAAGAAGTTTTGAAAGTTGGGAATTTTAATGGCAATCTTTCCAAAATTCCCTTCCCTAGGGAACATTGAATCGGGGGGGAATGAAACGCAGGGAATTTTGAACTACCACCCATCCCTAAGGGTGCAGTACTATATTTTAGTTTTTTTTACAAGTCAGTAGTAAATTATTTTTTGCAAATGATAAAATATGTTTAAAATTTTAAAAAAATGTAAACAACTCCGATTTCAGCGTTAGACCTTGATTTCACTAGAAAAGTTAACAATTGTTAACCTTAAGAAACTCGCTTTTAGATTTAACAATGGTTAACTCTGAAAGCGTGTTTATCAAGGCTAACAATTGTTAACTTTTCTAGTGAAATCAAGGTCTTATACAAAAAGCACTGAATTTTTTGCTAGTACAATACGCTCCTAGGGATTCATTACAAATGAAATGACTATTTTTCCTTAATAATAATACAAATATACAAAGTTTAACGAATTTTGGTTACAGATTTTTATTTCGTTGTTCATGAAAGACAAAATATATTTACTAAAACAACAGAAGGATAATATATTATAGCCGGACTAGAAATTGAAATTGTAACTTATTTAATTTTCTATAACAGTTAGCATAGCCGTAAGTGATGCTCAAATATTAGCATGAAGTACTCAAGTAATTCTATATACGACATCAAAAATTACTTGGAAAATATTTCAGTTTGTACTAACCAAAGTTCATCATATCAGCCCAAAGTTGATTCAGATTTTTGTATGTAAGGTCTTCCCAAATGCTCTCAGCATAAATCCCTTCTCGACAGAGCCTATTTGACCAGTATACTATATCGTTTCGGACGTCATTTACAATGTAATTAAGGAAATAGGCAGTCACTCTATAAGCATCGGTGTAATTGTTACTTGGTCCAGGTTTCGAGGGTCTCGTAGTTTCTTCGAAATGGTAGAAGCGGATATAGTCAGCAATCCCCTCAACTAACCAGCCAGGGCCATTTCTGTAACCTTGAATAACGTGAGTCATTTCATGGATCATAGAGCCAATGTCATCCTGATGCTCTGTGTAGTACTTGACACTTCCAACAATGTGTCCACCTGAAGCGTACGCAACGCCATCGTAATTCGGATCGAAAAAAATAGGGATTCTTTCGATATCCACGAATGTGGGGGAAGTGAGATTAGCTGAAATGTACGGGTACCAGTCTTCCAGGGTTTTTTTCACAATTGCACCAAAATTTTCAAGGTCTGGAGCCTGAGATGTGTCTACGTCGATTTGAACCGCATCTGCAATTCAAAAAATAGGCAATAAATTAAATTCAAAATTACCATGATTAATACACAGTTATTAATATGGCCTATTTTTGAAAATTTTTTTAGAGAAAATTATGTTACCTGTAACGCCTAAAAGTAAGGCGGCCAACGAAGATAAAGTCACAAACAAATTCATTTTAATTTTAATTAAAAATTATCTGAGTTATTGTTGAACTTGTAGCTGTACCTGTAGTTTGTGATTACCGTAATTTATGCAGGGTATATATACAGAATGTCTAGACTGGATTTCAAATCGAAATCCAGAAATACATACTAATCAAGTACACAGAATTACCTTGATATGCTATGCATTTTATAATTTCACCTGAGCTAACAAGTATGTACATCGTTGGTGAAAAAACAATTTTGCTTAACTCCAGTCAAAAACTATAATTAATATTGCTGCTATTTATTAACTATTTAAAAAGTAAGAATGCAATATTTGCCTAACTCATGTGCCAGTGGTTGTATAATTAAATAAAAAAAACTAATTTAAGATCAATATTGATAAAGCAAATATAAAAAATATGTAATGCTATAATGGGGGGCATTGATAAAATATTCCACATCTTTTAATTTAATCAACTGTGTATAACTTTTTCAAAAACACACTAACTTCAAATTTTTACGATTATAACTAAAATGTGCTTGTAGTTTATTGCATTATATAATTTATTGTAAAGTATTGAAAGTGAAGGTTAGGCAATCGGAATACTTGTCTATGTGTTTAAAAAACGTTGTGTGCAAATTAATATTTACTTTAATTTGTAAGCTTTCAGAATTTAAAAATTAAGCTATTTAACATTCACTCATGTGTAGCATGTAGCATCACAGAAACAGACACTATTTTGTTCATGAACACATCACATTGTGTAGGTCTGTTGTCATTAAAAAGACCAAGCAGATTATTTTCCTCCAATTGTACGTACAGTGCATGCTGGGATGGTCTAGTGTGTAATTTCAAATTATCAGTGCAGGGACTCAAGGTGGGGTGAATATGCTAACTATGTGACTTACTAGAAGAGTTACTCAGCGCCCTTGTTCCAGTTCCAGTCTTCTAGTTCCTTCCAGTGTTAATTTCTGACAAAGATCCGCTAATTTGTGAAAGGTACAAAAAATTACCAAGACTGGGTATGTATGTAAAGGGCAATAAACAAGATTTGTAAATTAAATTATCATATTTTTGCATTCCAGACACTGGAAATTTTGAAAGGAATTCTCACGAGGAATAAAACTAATGCTGCAACTGCAGATGTCTCGACTCTCAAGTTGATGTTAATTGTTGATTGCTATCGCACTCGTCAGATTCCAGTTGACGTTGACAGTGGGCTTCTGCTTTGTTTTCGGCTTCGGCTTCGGATTCAGCTTTGGTAGACGAAGAAGCTGTCAGTGGTCCCCTTTTTAAGCTATAATTTAAAAAAATCCATGCATTAAAAGTCAAACTTAACAAACGTCAGTCAGCCAGTAAGCATTTAAAAGAGGTATTTTGAACTTTGAAGAAAGAAAAAATTAAATTTTTTAAATGGGTACGTAAGTCCACTGCAATTTTAGTGAAGACATTTGGAGAAAATAAAAAATTAGATTTTGAACTGTAAATGTAGGGCAATTTACTTATCGTGCGACAATTGTTTTATAAAAATACGTAGGAGTTGTTAGTTGTTACGTATCACCAGTAAGCCAGTAAAGAAGCATTTTTGATTGAGTCCAGTACTTTATACATATAAATCACATGCCATATAAATTTGAGCCGTGGCCTCTGTGTTCTTACAACCAAAGCAGTGGCAAGCTATAATTGCTGAGACAATTAAATTAAATCTGTCTTAAATCAGAGTAAAAACTGTAATAGAACTCTCTGTACTTCTGTGCTTCTTTAGTTCTTTCGTACTCATAATAGTTAGAACTTGTAATAAAACATAACCCGTTGCGGCCCATGGTCCATGGTCTGCCATGCCGGGCCATGTTTTATATTTTGAATTCTCACTAGTCAGATACATCTCACCTAGTACCAGAACTAGAACCATACAGGACATCAAAAGTAAGTGTCCATATTTTATTGCAAAGTGGATTGCAACTCTGCACTCGTCGAATAATTAGAAAGTGCAATAATTAAAGTTTTATACTCCCTAATCCTCTTTCTCTCTCCCTCTCTCTACCAGCCAAGTTTAGTCAATCATTAATATTAACTTGGTGCCGAAAGTGATGCCAGTTCCATGCAGTTCCAAGGCCGAAGCTAAATCAAACGGGAGAGAATTCAAATAAATGCTGACGTCATTCTCCATTCTCCATCCAGCTTTCAATATGTAACCTTCGTGGACTCAATAGAACTTGAGTTGTCCAACCAACATGAATCGATTTTGAACTGTTGGAAAAGTAATGGCCAGAAGTTCAAAGTTGCTACAGATGGACTGCATGTATAGTTTCGATATATAAGTTATATGCATTTGCACAAAAGTTTCCATGGATTTGACGACACCAAGAGCTGTCCAGCAGCTCCAGCTCCTGCTCCAGCTCCTGCAATATCCTAATTTGGATTCCAAATAATAATGCGTCATCTGTACAAATCAAAATTCACAATCTTATAACTAAAAACTATCCTCCCTTCCATCGCAATAGAAACGAGATAGAATTCGAAAATGATAGATGATTAAAATTGAAATTGTGTTTAAGCTAGATTTAAAATAATTCTATAGCTATAAGACTTGAGTACATGCACGGAAAGGTATTGAATCCAGTTATGGAAATGGACGAGCTACGAGTAACGCTTGAAAACTCAGTCTACAGAATTTAGATTGGAATTTATTTTACTGATATAAAGACAGAACACCCTTTGAGACTAAAAGGAAATATTCACCATGGGATTCCATATATATATAGTAATCATTAGGACGAAAATCAAGCAAATGATGTTTGTTCTCCTCCATCTTATCATGGAAGGAATATGATGATGATGGCATAGTGGCAGTTTTGCCATCACGCCACGTCCCGTTTTCTCGTCTGGGCTGGTGGACTTGGACACACAATAATGGCCTCTCCTGATATTTGGCAACTTTATCAAAATGTATATATGTAGTCACTTGGTTTCCTTCTCCGTTCCAGTTCCCGTCTTTCTTAAGATGGGCGCAGAGGGAGGAAGGGGAGCGTCACTAAATTGTCAGAATTAAATTATACCATCATCCTATTATAACAGAAACGTAAACGCAAAGAAGCCAAAAGACTTCTTTCCAAATTTAAATTCAAATGCACAGAGGTAGTACGTCTTTAAGGTACCTACATGTTATAAATGTATGAAGAGTGAGAATTCAAAGTCACTTCAAAAAATTAAAAAGTCGTTTTCATTTTCTGTCTCATTTTCTCTCTTTAGTTCCTTTCATGACATTTTCTCTGTGTAGATTTTATATCTTTCCCTAATTATTTATTCCACTGTACTATACTGCAGTGCATATGCCAGGACGTACGTTGTACAGTGTGTACGTACAGGGTACCGTGCAGGCGCGGATCCAAGCAGAGGGCAACAGGGCAATTCCCTAACCCAAAATGGAATTTCAACATAGGCTAACATTATAATATGTATAGATGTATTTAAACCAAGATAACTGGCTTATAACGTGAGTGAAAAATCAAAATGATCCATATCCATTTTTAGTTAGAAACTAAATTCAATGTCTGCGAATTAAATGTCGTCATTATCCTAGAAGCAGGTAAATAGAATATTTTGCACTTTTAAAAAACATTTAAATGCAACAATTTTTACATTTCAAAAACATGCAAATACAGCGTTTTGCACTTTTTAAAAACATGTATGTAAATAGAACCTTGTGCACTTTTTAGATACACATAAATAGATCATTTTGAACTTTTCAAAAACATACAAGTAGAACATTTTGCACTATTCAAAAACATACAAGTAGAACATTTTGCACTTTTCAAAAACATACAAGTAGAAAATTTTGCACTTTTCAAAAACTATTTGTAAATACAACCTTTTCCACTTTTTAAATACTTATAAATAAATTATATTGCAAGTTTTAAAATCATGCAAATAGAATGTTTTGCACTTTTCAAAAACGTTTTAATTAAAATTTTGCGCATCAATCTTATGCAATTTATTTTTGGCATCGCTCATTTTAATTCTAGCTTAAATTGGATATAAGCCATTTTGATTTTTAACTCACGATATTATGTATAGTCCACCCAAAAATAAAATTCCTAGATCCGCCCCTGATACCGTGCATCATCCTTATGCAACTCTACACTCTACTGTCTACTCTGTCTATATAGGGGTATTGGGAAAGTGGGGCAAAAGAATTGTGACTAGTGCTGTCTCCAGTGTGTCTGTCTCTGTGTCACAAAGTCAGCCTCACATTCACATGTATGCAGATTCACAACAATAGAAATAGAGAAAATTGCTTCATTTCTATTAGAGCATGCATCCATTCCTCACTCCTATTAAATTCAAAGGGAGTCTCCCGACAGAAGAGTAGTCATGCTCCATCCAAAAAAAATCTGTGTAGTAATCTGTACTTTTGATGGAAATGGAACATCTCTCATTTTCTATTATTGCTCCTCTTCACAATAAATTGTCAGTGTTATTCTGTAGTGTCAAGTAAAACTGGGAGCAGCATAGTCCCTTGTTGAGTAAGTCGACGTTCAAGGGAAAGTTAAAGTAACAAGAGAAGAATTCTTGTCGAATCTATTTGACAATCCCAAGTACAAAATATCTCCTTGTAGTTACTATACAGTCTAGTAGAACACAAATAATAAGAGAAAAAGTGAAGACGAAGTATAGTAGAAAGAGACACAGATTCTCCTTCTCCGTCGATCTCTCTGTTCCAGTCCCAGAAAAATGAAAATCTTTTGAAAAAAAAACATTCGAGTTCAAAGTCGAACAAAAAATACAGAGACAACAAAACAGAACATCCAAGGAATCTAAAAAAAAAGTAAAAGTAAAAAACCAAAGGGAAGTATACAAAGGCATAAGACAACATGTTCCCAGTTCCAGTAATTTCAGCTTGAGTAGGCAGAGAGAGAGAGGGAGAAAGACGTATAATGTAGAATGTAAAATTTTGGATGGAGGTGGATAGACGAAAAGTTAGTGTTTCGTATTTCCTTTAGCTAACAGTCTCATAGGGTTACAGTTTACGGTAGCGGTAACCGTAACGTTAGTCTATCCGCTATCCGTGTAATTCATACCAAAACTAAACTATATCCCAATCCGAACTCTACCCAATGTCAAATCCAACGAAATATGGAACATCATCCTTCTACTACCATCTCGCTGTAGGTACAGATATTATTATTAGTAAGTACAACCATCTCCTGCATTCCCCAGTCCCAGTATGTAATAGATACGACAGTTCCTGATCCTAGTCCCTCGTATAGTCGTCTTCCGTCCACCAGAATCAGAAGGTACAGACTTCAAAGTACGTAGAATGGAATAATAATAATAATTTTCCACATTCATGCTACACGTAAGTACGTGGCCCACAAGACGTTCCTTCAGATGAAGATATATTATATACTCCCGCAGAAAGCTACCTCTCTACACAAAATGAAAAACGGAAGAAATGAAAACTAGTAGGGAAAATTTTGTTATTTATTTTGGTTTTTTTTCTTCTCTTTCTTGTGCGTATCATCTTTATCTTTATCATCGTCTATTTTTATCTCAAATCTTACTTATTCTCTCCTCTTTTTTTTCATACCAAATACAAACAACGTACAAATACAAGCTTCAACCTTCAATGACAAACTACAATGTGGAATATATGGAATTTTGAATATGAAATCGAGGACAGATTCAAGTCAGTCACTGCAGCGGGCTCGTTGCTTTCCACACTATGCGATATATAGCATGAGGCATGAGCGCTAAATATTTTCTGATTCTATGATTTTTCCACATTTTTTTGGAAAGTAAACAGAGGCTGAGGAGAGTAGTATATAGTATATAGAAATGCATGGATACTTTGTATTCTTTTTCATATTTTTTTTGAGCCGAATTTCTTCCTTTCCACGTATCGTCTTCTCGTTTTCGTTTTCGTTTTCGTTCCCGTCGCATTTCGTCGTTTCTGACTCCCCTCATCTTTTTTTTGTCGTCTTCTGCTCCGCTTTAGATACAACAGAACTATATGTATTGCTTGTGTATTACGTCCTGCTCCGATTACATAATGTAATAAAATATAGAGGAGCGTACAGAGACACAGTCAGTCAGAGTACCATGATTTTCTCCTTTCTTTTTTTTCCTTCTCTTGCACTAGTTTGGTTTTGAATCATATGCATATAGGCATAAGGTTATGATATATATTATGGCTTGATTACGTACGCAAATGCGTTGAGTCAGATGCCGGGGCAATCATGCTTTATATTTTGTGTGTGTAACTGTGGAGTAGTAGTGTATACAAGCAAGCCGTGACTTGACTTGTATGCATAACTGTGCGAGTACGAGCCTACCATGAACCTAACAAAATGGAAAACTGATTATTGTATGTTTCACTGTCAGTTCACGTCTCGCGTACAATGTGTGCCGCTGTATGTAATAATATATTTATGTAGTTCTCTGTACCGGGACCGGGACTGGGACCGAGACCGAGACCGAGACCGCGCGGTCTCCTTTATTTTTCCGAGTCCCGTATAAAATCTCCTCATATGTGTTGACTCAAGTACAAAGAAAAGAAGGGAATGTAAATTTCAGAAATGTATATAAGAAATTTCAAAAATAAATAGAATGTTAAAAAATATAAGCTTGTAGAACGGTATGAAAAAAGACGGGCTAAATTGGAACAACAGGTACTTACTCCCTATCAGCATCAGCATCAGCATCAGGATCCGCATCCGCATCAGGATGAACATCAACTGAAAGTGAAAGATTGTAATGTAGGCATACAAATTTGTTGTACGCATTCCCCTCTGCGAAGAAAAACTGGGGGGAGCATATAATATGTACACAGTAAAACGTATGATGACAATGAAAATGGAAGGACCCATAAAGAATGCTATTACTTTGACTCTCGGAAAATATTTTTGTTGTCTTATAAAATTTGCTACTTTATCATATGTGTATCATCATACAGTATACAGCTAATTCGCAAAATAAATAAAGTGCCCTTATATACTGTAGGTATGTAAGTTCCTAGGTAGGTATATAAGGTATAAGTACGTAGGTACATACGTAGGATTCTACGTAAGCTTTACAGTTCCACAAAGTTGCATTTTACATTTTACCTTCTTTTTTTACCTCGCTACTATATACGCTGGTCTGACTATGATTATGAGCTTTGGCTTTGTATGTTTTCGTATTCATCATTCCAGCTCCAGCATCCAGCATATCCCGCATCCACTAAAATGTCTACGGTAGAAATTGGAGAGATGATGGTAGAAAACCGAAATGCAATCCAAGTGTAATTTCTAGTTCTTGTCAGGAAAATACTAAAAGGTATAAACTGCGCCTACTTCGAATAGAAAATGGGAAATAGGGACTACAAAATGTTTTTACTCAAAAATTAAATACCGCCCAAAAAATAGAAGTTCCTTTGTGATATTTTATTGGGCAGGGTCCTATGAAAGGAAAGGAAAGGAAGGGAAACGAGTACAAAAAAGGCATAGCAATCTAGTATAGGCAGATACATGTATGGAAGGTAATCATAGCATAATATAACTCTTATAGTCTTTGAATAGTCTTAACTTTTATCAGTTCAGTAGGTAGGTGTACACTGCCTTTAACTTTAACTCTGGGCTTTTCTAGGGAGCAAACTGAAGCTAAAATATCAATATTCAACAGTCCGATACATAGCTATAGGTACTTACTGGCCCCCTTACCAATCCTAATACCAACACCGACACCTATACGCGGAGATCAAAAATTATATACTGCTATATGTAATGTATTTAGGACCTAGAATCTAGAAAAGTCAACATGAGCATTCACTATATATTATTAAATGTAAACAGATATATACGTACATAGTACATGGGCTCGTTCCTGGGTTTTGGTCTTGGCTTTTTGGTTATTGAAGACACCATGTTTAGGGGCAGCGGTGAGAGATACTGTTCTTGGGGAAGTGGAAGATGCTGCTGCGGTGAAAAAAGAGCCGGGAGAGAAGTCAGCACTACATATATGTATGGGATGAGGACGAAGACGAAGACGAAGACGCGGGACTCGCCGCCGCCTGGATCTGACTCTCTTGTGTAACTTGCTTATCTGAAAGACAAGCTCATATAATAGGATTAAGTAAACACGAAGACAATGATGGATTACCGCTGAAAACAAGGTGATAAATCGCTATTCAATAAACTACCACACATCTGATAGCATTTCATTCTCCCTAGACTCCCGACCGACTCCGTGTTTACTTTTCTCGCGCCTTCCAAATTCTAATCCAAAAATATATGTATACCCATAGCTATATACTTTCATACAAGGCATATCTGTATGTACCTTATAGTGTCTGCAACTACATTATAGAATATTCATTCATGATCTGCACAACGTAAATACATCTTTGTAATTTAGATGAATCCAACATCCGATTCTTATAATAATATGCATAGCTTTTGATGGCGTCCCTCGTGCTACTTTATCTGCATTTTTTTTTCTTTTTCCCCCTTTTTTTCAGTAAAGTAACGCTGTTACTATTACTATACTTCCCGCTTGCCATACTGTGAAACTGGCACAATGTGACAAGTGGCTTTTTGGTCGTGGCCATGCTCTGGGAATAAGCTCTCGCTCTCTAAATACCACTGCTGTGATTATCTAGATGTGGAACACACACTCACTACTCACACATTTTCATCCTGTCCATGATGTACACGGAGATATTTATACATGGAGCTCCATTTTCTTCAGTAAATCTGCTGAAACTCTAAAAGCTTTTTCTTTTGTATTTTGTACAATAACTCATTATTTAAAATTTGACTGCTCCGAATATATATATATTTTTATATTTATATCTGTTTTCTTGACTGAAATTAATGTTTGAAAAAGATATGAAATTTTGGGCTACAGAATTATTTTTTAATATTTGATTTACTTAGATGTGGAATCTGGAAAGTAGAGCAGATAAAAAATACTGTGCAAATTTTTTGATGTAAATGGTTTACATGGTGTAGAATTGGATTTCTTTTTTTGATCAAAATATATTACACCGGGATTGCACATCTAATATCAGCCATACCGGATTTCTTTTTGAATATGCAAAACCAAAGTAGTACATATACTTAGGTTCCCTTTTTTCATAGTCGTGCCTACAGACAGGTTTATTAAATACACATGTTTTAGTTTCAAATAACTGTGACAACATTTTATAATTATTTTTTTTATGAATGCAAATAACTTTGGGGGTTTCAGAAAATTGTCAAAATAATCTACCAAACCATTTCTACTAAAGGTAAAGCATATGAAAATATATTTTTGTGTAGTTATGCTGTCTTGAATTAATTTTGTATTGATAAATGTACTTATAGTTTATTTCAGATTTAAAAACAAAAATAAATTCTCTGAAAGCATATTCCCCAGAGAGCCCTCGGACAATGTAGATACAGTAGAATCCGCTTATAAGGGAACTGGCGGGACCGACATTTTTTGTCCCGTTTAACCGAATTCCCGTTTAACCGTTTAAGGGATTTCCCTATTAAGCGAATGTTATGTACAATGTTAAATTATTGTGTTTAGAGTCAAGAATATGCCAAGGGCAAGGTATTTACAACGTTGTTTAAAAAAGCTGGGTAGGTTCCCATGTTAGTCTACATTGTCGATTGCGAACTCAATGAGAACTGAAAACTAAATAAGGAGGAAGGAATAATAACAAGAAACAAAGCTATGTGATATATAAATAGATGACCTACCGTATTTTCTATTTTAAACAACGGGGTGTACTATTCAAATTCCGACCTCCCAGACCCGTGTACTAATAAAGGCCCATGTATTATTACAGGCCCGTGTACTGCCATATAAAACAAATGTTAAATAGACCCGTGGACTATTCAAACTCATACCTCTCAGACTCGTGTACTAATACAGGCCCGTGTACAATTAAGGACCCGTGGTCTAAAATAGGAAATACGGTACTAACTTAAATAAAAGATAATGTAAATGTTAATATAAAGATGGTCTTGTGGTCAATTACACAGTAAAAAATACAGTAGTATTCTCATCTTATGTACAACTCGGCCCAATTTATCACAATTTCCCTTTTAAATGACCTAAAAAGGCCTCAAATGCATTGAAAAACAGTCCCTTTTAACCGAATTTCCCTTATATCGGTTCCCTTATATCCGGATATTTTAACCATTGAAACATAGGCTGGCCAACCAAATATTTTAAAACTGTCCCTTTAAGCCGTTTTCCCTTAAATCCGGATCCCTTATAAGCGGATTCTACTGTATGACTTTTTGAACCTTTTGGAAATTTCATATGGATCTTTTTGCCTCTTAAGATTAGAGAGACTGGATTGGATCTGGATCTAGTTAAGGATATAATTAGGTAATATATATGTTGAACTCGAGGTTGGCAATTTCAAGTCTCGCAGTTTGGACTCGCAAGAAGAGTGTCTAGAGTCTAGAGGTGAGCATGCAGATGCATGCTTTGGAAATTCTGGCGATTCTAGCAGGGATGTCGATGTCTATCAAATATATAGATTATAGATTAGAAATCATAATCATGCCGCAGCTTTGATTTGATTGAATAAGATATTGGCTCTGTGTAATGTAAATGTAAAGTACATTCAATGGCTCATTTTGTCTTACTTACTTGACTTGGCTGGCTTGGCTTGACGTGAGCGAGGACCGGACGGGGACGGGGGGAATGAAGCCTCAAGCTGAAGCATACCGGTATTGGTGGTACATATAAACATGAGCATTCATAATATAGTTTTAGTATCCATCAAGACCATGACCATCTGTGGGCTACATTATTGTGTTATTACAGCTTTATCTCATCGTCAGTCTCTCGAGCAGAATTCTCAATAAATTACAAATTATACGTATACATGAACGTAATTTTTGCATTACATTTTATCTCCTAGATTATTGTTATTAAAAAACTGTAAATTAGTTTAATGATGGAACAACCTTTTTTTTCTAAAAAAAAAATATAATTTGAACTTTCAACGTTTCAACGACGTATCAAGTCATGCATTATTTTGTCTTATCTCTTCCACATCTCAATCATTCATGATTTCATCCTTTCGTACTTAATACTATTTAATTCCTTACCAATCATGATGATGATTCAGAGAATTGGGGCTTATATCAAATTTTCATTTTTGCAATTTGCAAAACGAACTAAAGCACTGTAGGCTATAGTATCGTATAACCCACAATTTTAACAGAGGGCTATAGCAACTTAAATTTTCTCTTTTTAAACAATTCCTAAGCAAAATACAAATCCAAATGTATAAAATATTAATATTAACTGCCACGCATTAAAATGTGTAGCATTTTTAAAATGAAGCAGGCAGTGCATTAGTACATTATTTGAAATGTTTCTAAAAGTTACTTAATTATTTTATGAAATGCATTCTGAACAGCGATTCCTCTAAAGATATTTGGTTTATTTTGTATCTCTAGTTTCGCGTATGGCTACTGGCTACAAGCAGAGTTAGCTTTATTGCGAGTCATAAATAATGCAGAATGTGAACTTTGATGATTTCTATGTAAATCCTAGTTTGAGTAATTCCCCAGGCTGATAGGAAGCAAATACTATGATACGTTGTACGTAATGTGATATACCAGTTTACGGTTACGGTTTCAACATTACTAGACCCCCCGATGAGTAAAGTGATGATTTCATTTAGTAGCTATAAGTATTTCAGATTTTCTTTGGGTGCATCTCTATATAGTCTAGGCGCATACACATTTCCGCTATAGGAACGAAACCAGACATGTTATTTAAAGCCATTTCAGAATTGGGTAGTAGGCAGAACAGAGTATCTGAATTTTAGGGCACTCTACATACCTGCATACGCCAACAGTATACATAAAACATTATGCAAATATTTATAATTTATGTAGCTCATTTAACATGTTGAAGTTTTTTGAATGTTTTGTATAATAATAAAGAAGTTTTCAAATATTTAAATTCGAATGATCGAATTATATCGGTTTTAATTATTTTAGAGCCCGTTTAATTTTGTAACAACACATTTTCGTGGAATTCTAAAGCTGCAAGAAGATCTATTTTAATTGTGTTACTGCGTATTTCTGAAAAACAGAATTTTGGAAATTCTAATTCCAACAAAATGAGGTAAGTTTTTCGTGTCCTTTTGACGCTACTCGAATATTATCGATGTTACATAATATTGCTTGTATTGCTTTCTCAATGACGTTGTACTTTGAACTTCCAAGTTTCGAGTCAGAATTGGCGATTTGTTGAAATCTCCAAGTCACTATAGTATTCACGCATAAGATCTCTTTGTAAGTGATTCTATGGATATGGATAGGACTATACGCATGGATATTGGTGTAATTCTAAATGTAAGAAGTATATAGAGTAACTTTGTAAATGGGCAGACTGCTGGATCTTTATCTACACAACTGTGAAGCCAAGCAGAGTGAGAATAAGCAATTCAGCATCATCTTCTATTATACAAATAAGAAATAATGAATTCAAAACAAACGCTCATCCATACAAATAAGACTGAGGAGGAGAGTTTGCATAGAGATCGGCTTTTACCACCATTAACTTCCAAACCAGGTCTAAAACCTAAGTATATATATATACTATATAGGCATATATTTTCGAGGATGTATATGTATTTCGAGTGTAACATCATTCTCGTGCTGTTGATATACTGCCACTGTATTAAAATTAGTAATTCATGTTTATATCTGTGGGAAGGATTCCTAGTGTGTGGTATTTCTAAAAAGCTATACATAGGCGTTCCATATAGCTATTTCTATAACCATCATGGCCGTAGAGTTTTGAGCTATGTGTATGAATAAGAAGAAGCACAGGACATTTTCAGAGTATCGATTCTACTGATAATCGTAATCGTTTCGTAAGTAAGGGTTTTCAAAGACGTGGTGGCCAGGACCAGGACCAGCGACAGAGAGATAAAGAGATGGAGAGCGAGGAAAATTAAAACGACAAAAACAGAAACAACCTGTCAAGTCAATGGAGAGTCTGAGGGAAAAGATAAAAGTGGCCATGTTTACATGTTTAAAATTATGTACGTATGCAAATGCAAATGTCCTGCTCTTATGTATAAACATGGAGCAAGCTAATAGCAGGTAGGATTTTAATGTAGTCCACCCAACAACCAAATTATCCCTTTGGCTCAAATCGGGACGGAATTGGAACTCCCTCAGAAACAGAGAGCACGCAGACAGAACAGCAGAACTCTATTTTAGCTATTATTGAGTTTTTAAATCTAAACATAGGGAGCTATTAAGATCAAGGCCAGGTTTAATAAATTGTTTAGGTAAATACAGATTCCCACATGTTTCCTTACAATATACATACCATAACCAAAACAAACTAATACTGTGAAAAATCTGCTTTCATTTTGTTCCCAGAGTTCTTTCAAGCCACCAATTAAATTAATTCTCTTTGTAAGAAATGTAAAAAACTGCTACTACTTCAATAAATACATAATAAATCAATCATTTTTTTGTATGAAATAATTTTTCCCATATTCAAATTTCCTTTGTCTTTGTGTAGTTCCCAATTTACAAAATTTTCAGAAGTACAGGTAGTGAAGCCATGGAGAAAATCACCAGGACCAGGACCAGATCCATCATGCTCCATGGAGCTCCAGACCCAGACGCAGACCCAGACGATCACCATGCAGGCTATAATATAACGCCAAGATTTTTTTAAAAACTGCGGGGTTTGTTTCATTTCACCTGCATGTAATAATGTAATAAAATGTGTGATTACGCCTCCCTGTGTAAAATTAACTAATAATTTTTATTCTCGACCAACAACGGATTGAGCTGCATATTGCATTCCTTTCTCTTTATGGTGCTTTAGATGATAAAAAGCTTCCAACTCGAAACTCGAACCGCATCCCAATCCCATCCCATCTCATCTCATCTCATCCCAACCCAGTCCCGATCCCGATGCCGAGACCAAGAGGCGAAAAGGCGAGTATATGGAGATAAAACAACTCAGCATCTTATGACCCATGCAGAGAAATAATAAGTGGTGGATTGGGAATGGGATTGGGATTGGGATTTAACATTGTCTTATTGGTCATGTTGCTTGAGTGTATAATATTATGTTGTTGAGTTAGGTGCATTAGGTGCTGACACTAGGGAAGGGACATTTAAGCAAGCCCTCGCTGAGACTAAATTTCAACAAAGAATTTTATTTAAAATTATTGCTATTCATTTCCATTTTACATAAGAATTCAAATTCGAATTCCCTATGTCGCTGCCTCCTCTTAGACGTTCATGATGAGTGCACTGAGCTTTTTGGATTTTGGCTTCTTCAATATTTTAAATATTGAAGATCTCGTGTTGCTATGTTGCTCATTGGCTCAAGTTTTAGGAAGGCAGAGAACAAGCCTCATTGTGTCACCGTCATCATCACCATGAATGTGTAATTTCTGGATGCTGGTTTGACTTGCTCATTTATTTTATTATGTTTATAGTTTGACGTTTTTAAATGAATGTTGAATGGAGTGAACGTGTGCCATTCGCATCTTCCTTCCCTTGTTTTCTATCGCTTTATGGATTTCTCGTGAGATTTGATTGCTGCCAAGTGGATGTTACGACGAGGCGCCGCATATTTCTGGGATTGTGTTGTGTTGGTCGTAGTTGGTGATGTTATGGCACTGGCATTGGAGGAGGTAATGTAATAATAAGACTAACAGAAAAACAGGCTAATTTAAAAATTTAAATAGGTATATAACTACAATACTACATACGTAATACGTTATATGCATACTTATGTTACATTCTACCAGTAAAATGTTTAAAGTGGACAAATTACAATCCATAAATTAAGGCTTGGTATTTCTTTCTAAAATCTAAACTCGAACATAATATTAACATGAGCAACATGGCTCTTTTGTGCTCTGTCGAGATCGAGAAAAAAGGTAAAATATTGGCAAACGCAGAATCGCATTTTGTATATTAGATGTAGTAGGCAAAAGGTATGGAATGGAGTAACAACAAGTTCACCCTCTTTTTGAGGACTCCACATATTTTTCTGGAATTATACATACACAAGGATAATAGAATTTTAAATATCTGAAGGCTCATTCCACGTCCAATCAATCATGTGTGGAATAGTATCCACCTGCTGTTTCTGTCTGGTTGGTCTAATGAACTGAAAAAGTTTTGATTGAGTGTTAGCAAATTATCAATGCATTACGGCACGATACACAAGACATTCCATGGAGTTCTCATACGGAGTCATAATAATTATTCTACTTATATACAGAGTATCACATTGTTAGTACATTTTTACAATCTTCAATTAAATTATAAACTGGATACCAAAAGATTACTGGAGGCGAGGAAAACAATTCAGATGGGAACAAATTATTGTAAAAATATTTAATAACCATAAAATAGCAAATTAGATGGAGTTTCTCAGGATGTAATATATATAAATTACAGCCCGTATTACCATCATCATCATGTCAGTACATTTTAGAACTTATATTTTCTCAGAACACCCACCAATAGTGTACTGCCCTCCACTGTTCATAATGCTCGCTCATTATTTGAATTTAATAATTGAGTAGAAAACGAGTTATATATTATTGTCACACGTTGCATTGACTCGAATTCATAGGGAGGGCAGAGCAGAATAATCACAAATAATAGCAGTGTTGTTGATTTTCCAGTATTGTTGATGTTGAGTTGACTATAACGATAAGAATCCTTGTCACAGGTGACGGAATCACCCCTAGTAATAAAATTATTATATATTGTATTTGAGGTATTATCGGTTAACGGGTTTTTAGTCAAGTAATGGATTATAAAATGCAAATTGCAGTATCATAAAAAAATTAAAATCGACATGAAAAACCTGCATTTTGTGGTGCTAATAAACACTTACAAATGGATGACTAAACGTTTTTTATTGCAGGTCGTTAACGAATGACAACGTCAACAGTCAACAGTGTTGAATTTTCATTCACTACTACAGTACTGTTATTTGCTAACAAGACAACCGATTTAAATATCCTGTATTGATGATCTGTGCAGATATAATTGCATTAAACTTTGCCAAACACAAATAATAAAAATGTATAATACCAAAGTAAAATTACCAGTTAGACACATTTTATTTAAACCTAGTACATCGTGGGCGAAGTATCAAATCCGCTTCCTTCCAATTTTCGCTGGAACCAAATCCGCTTCCTTCCATTTTACCTTAAAAACAAATCCGCTTCCTTCCAATTTTGATTTAAATAAGCGTTTTTGTTGACTAATTCATAATTACATGCATATGAAAAGTGCAAATTGCTCTAATTGCATCAAATCCTAAAACGTAAAAGGTTCTAACTATATGGATTTTAAAACTGCAAATGGTTCTAACTACATGATTAAAAAAAAATCAAAATCCACTAAATACATGATGTTAGTCACAAACTGTTCTAACGACATGATTTCAAATGCAATTTGTTCTAACTACATAGGCTTAAGTTGCAAACTAATCTAACCAGGTACATAATTTTAAATAATACAAAATGTTCTATTCTAACAACATTGCATTAAGTTGCAAAATGTTCTAACTACATTGCATTAAGTTGCAAAATGTTCTAACTACATTGCATTAAGTTGCAAAATGTTCTAACTACATTGCATTAAGTTGCAAAATGTTCTAACTACATTGCATTAAGTTGCAAAATGTTCTAACTACATTGTATTAAATTGCAAACTAATCTAACCAGGTACATGATTTAAAAAAATACAAAAGGTTTTAACTACATTGTATCAAGTTGCAAAATACTCTAACTACATAATTTTAAAAAGTGCAAAACATTCTAACTACGTGATTTAAGAGCGCAATTTGCTATAACTACATGGTTTTAAAAAGTTTAAAATGTTCTAACTACATGATTTTGAGTGGCAAACTGTTCTACTAGATGATTTTAAAAAGTGCAAAATGTTTTAATTGCATCATATCCTTAAACGCAAAACGTTCTAACAACAAGGATATTAAAACTGCAAATGGTTCCAACTACATAATTTAAAAAAATCAAAATCCACTAAAGAACATTTACATGATGTTAGTAACAAACTGTTCTAACTGCAGAGTTTTATGTTGGAAATTGATCGAACTACATGGTTTTAGGTTGAAAACTTATCTAACTACATAATAAAAAAATTGCAAAATGGTTTAACTACATGATTCTAATTGCAAGTTGCACACTTATAGCAATACATAGATTTGAAAAGTGCAAAATGTTCTTATTACGTGGTTTTGAGAATTACACGTAGTTTATAGCTTTTTACACTTCTCAAACGTTGTATTTAGATCATTTTGCATTTGTGAAATTTTTTAACTAAAACAGTTTAATATTTTTATAACATGCAATTAAAACATTTTGCACTTTTTAAAATCATCTAGTAAGAACAGTTTGCCACTCAAAATCATGTAGTTAGAACATTTTGAACTTTTTAAAACCATGTAGTTAGAGCAAATTGCGCTCTTAAATCACGTAGTTAGAATGTTTTGCAATTTTTAAAATTATGTAGTTAGATTATTTTGCAACTTAATGCAATGTAGTTAGAACATTTTGAACTTTTTAAAACCATGTAGTTAGAGCAAATTGCGCTCTTAAATCACGTAGTTAGAATGTTTTGCAATTTTTAAAATTATGTAGTTAGATTATTTTGCAACTTAATGCAATGTAGTTAGAACATTTTGTATTATTTAAAATTATGTACCTGGTTAGATTAGTTTGCAACTTAAGCCTATGTAGTTAGAACAAATTGCATTTGAAATCATGTCGTTAGAATAGTTTGTGACTAACATCATGTATTTAGTGGATTTTGATTTTTTTTTAATCATGTAGTTAGAACCATTTGCAGTTTTAAAATCCATATAGTTAGAACCTTTTACGTTATAGGATTTGATGCAATTAGAGCAATTTGCACTTTTCATATGCATGTAATTATGAATTGGTCAACAAAAAGGCTTATTTAAATCAAAATTGGAAGGAAGCGGATTTGTTTTTAAGGTAAAATGGAAGGAAGCGGATTTGGTTCCAGCGAAAATTGGAAGGAAGCGGATTTGATACTTCGCCCACGACATACTAGTCTTTTTTCATCCATATTTACTTTTCCAATCATGCTTGATTAGTATAGCTTCCATGCCGATTCACATTTTACGGTGTGTATTGCCATAGAAGTTGGAAGCAGACCTAGAATAGCAACGTAGATGTGACCACTGCGCTGTTTTTGTACTCTACTGTAGTCATTGTTCTGTAACCTGTAACCGGTCATTGTGATAAGTGATATAGGTCGTGATATATGCTCGTATTTGTTTAATCTTTTAGAATTTTAGTTTAACTGTGCAACACTCAAAAATAATTTCAGCCGTATAACCTTTAACATTATTTAATTATTGGGGGCTGAGCCCGCTTGCCCTGGCACAATTTGTAACACTACCACTCGTCCCGACTTCCAGTCATTTCATTCGTCCCCGATAGTGTTACATATAAATGCGATTATAATAATACAATATGCCAAATGATGCAATGACCGGAAACACAAAGTTAAGTGAATGAAATTAACTAATAAGTGGGAAGTCGTGTGGTTGGCCAATCTTCTAATTAACACTGTTGTGTAATCATACCATGTAGGTCTTCTTTATCAATCGTATCCCTGTCTTCCAATGATAACACAGTAAAAATGGTAAAAATATCGAAGAAATTCGCAATCAATCTGCATCCGCTGTCCACAGTATAACTATGTCAAACAGTTAGAAATCCCAACAGTAGCGTTGATAACAAAGACCTAAATCATAAAAATAGTATGCTTTCACAAGTTTTAATTACAACAATGTACATACATATCCCTACTTCAAAATTATAATTTAATTTCATGTATATAACTTCGTGTTTCAGGTGATTGCAACATTTGGTATATTATTATTGTATTATTACATTGACATTTATAATTGTATAAAAATATATCGTAATGTATCAAACACTATCTTTATTATTTGTAATTTAAATAAAGAATCACCTAGCATTGTAAAAATAGCCATACAGTATTTAGTTTTGCCCAACAAGAATTTCAAAATTATTCCTTTTCAAGCCAATGAATCCAAGTCTTTTGTACAAGTCTCTTTTTTTCAGGTCCGTCCACGGATCGTGCCATAATTATATACAACGTGACGGAGGCGTTTCATAAACTTTCAAAATCCGTTGTAGCATTATTTAGTTCATGATGATATTCTGATATTTCACATATTAACTGGGCACTGAGCTATGGTGGTCTGGTCTGGGACGGTACGGTCTATTGTCGTATGGTGCCAGTATATAATCCCAGGTGACTTGACTTTACCGAACTGGCACTAGCATTTGCTACCTTTTGGCCTTATGTTTTTAGTCGTATATGTTAAGCAGTATTGAATATATTTTATATTAATTCCTTCCATAACGTATAGTTATAGTCCGTGAGACATAGTCAAATTAAACTGTACAGATTCAAACTAGAGATAGTACAAAAATATATTAATGGAGATAAAGCAGGCGAGAAGGACGATGCAATGCCAGGGCCAGGGGATGTTTCCATCACGTATATAGTGTGCATACATGAGTACGTATTACGGTATTACGATCTATCTAATCCTCTTATGTAATTATACTGCAGACACAACAGACTACAGTTCAACAGGTAATGTCTGTGTGCAGTAGGTAGACAAGAATTACTTACTGGTAGATCACTATAAAATTCCACCTTTGTCGTATAAATAAACCAAAACCATATAGAGCCAGGGTATTTTATGAAGTGAAGCCAGAAACGAACCCAAAAAAAACTTTGAAACTTCCCTACTTTTAACTCCTACAGTCTCGTTTTCTGATCTTCCTCAGACATCCTCATGATTTACAACGATGAAAAAGGGATCATATTATTTTCTTGCGGTATGGTGTGGTGTGGCATGGGATGGCGGCTGTACAGGTGTACAGCATACATTGTATACAAACTACGAAAATGAACATACCTATACATACGTAGGTGCGTAATATGGCAGACTACTAAAAAGAAGCGCATAAGATTTTCAGGTCAAAATTATGACTTGGTATGAACTATACTATAACAATAGGGAGTTAGATTTATTTCCAGATTCAACTGAATTAACTTGATATATTTACGTCAAGGATGTGATGTATTATCTTTATTTTTTAAGTTCTTGCAGTTCCCTTCTCCACACATATTACAGAGCTTAGGTGGC
Source organism: Dicyrtomina minuta (assembly GCA_949802685.1). Classification (NCBI taxonomy): domain Eukaryota; kingdom Metazoa; phylum Arthropoda; class Collembola; order Symphypleona; family Dicyrtomidae; genus Dicyrtomina; species Dicyrtomina minuta. The sequence goes on from OX461811.1 coordinate 39,001,794, forward strand.
TACTACTATAACATATGTGACCTACATGAGTAAGTAGTTTGTCTCCTAATGATTTAATAATTTTTGCTTTGCCTGTAATTCATGAATTTAATGTTTTATATTATATGACTCCTTGCATGGTATGGGATTATTAATTTACGTAATAATAATAGTAATTACTATTATTGCTATATTATTTCACAATAGTTATTATATACCGATCAAGAAAAACTAGAAGTATTTACCGGTCCGCTCACGGTTTCTGAATCTGAAAAGCACATGCTGCGAGGAGCACAGCGTGGGAAAATAATTTAATTATTACATTACAGCTAACTTGCGATTACGTCTGACAGGATTTTGATTCGAAAATGATATTCTCCCACTTATTTTTAAATGTAAACAACTTTAGGACATTTCATCCCCAGTCTCTCTCATCATCAGCTGAAACTTATGATGTTTAAGAATGTATCACGCTATGAAATTCTCATTTTTTCCCCTTGTCTATGTAGGCCCAAAAATCAAAATAAAATCCCATAATTTCTGATTTCTTGCCATTATTACTATAACTATATAGTACTGCTCATATGATGCATACGTAGACACCACCACCACAAGTACATCCATGCAAAATACAACATTTTAATGGAAATTTTGATTCAATTTCTCTGTGCCCTGTGAGATGAGCGCTGTGGTGACTGCACGATCAAAATTAGATTACTTACCATCCCTACCCTACAAACACCAAGAACCACACCATGAACAACCAAGCCATTACTTTAAACATCTTGAATAGGTAGATAATATATACTGCAGGTAGGTATCTGATAAAATATACAAAATAGTGGCTGCAGCGAGACGACATAACACTATTTGTGCTTTGAGCAGTAACTGTTTGTGGAATTTTCGTTAGAAACAATTACCAATTCCGCAAGCAAGCTTATCTCTTTAGAAAAAATTTGGAATCTCGAATCAATTTTGAAAGACCAAATCACTGTCTGATCACTGATCGGCTGTGGCGAGGGGTGCACTTTGACTTGGGTAAAGACTAATATCTGCTTGCCTACTACTTATAGGTATGTATGTACATATTACCTACAAACTAGGATGATATCGACAATGCCTGACAAGAGATTCACAAAAAGAGTCGCATTAATTAGCCATAAAAGTCAACTTGGTTTACTTAATGTTTAAACCACATAAGCATAAAAGGATGGATCCAGTAATCTTTTTTAAAAGGAGTCGAATTCAAAATCAAAAAACCAACATCAACATCAACAACATCAACAGCACCACCACATCAGCTTACATTATCAATTTGATTCGCGCAGTAAAGTACCTACCTACTCTGTAAGTGCCGGCTCGGCTCGGCCTCGGCAACAGGTTTCCTTGGGAGATTTTCTCTCACTTTATAATGTGCGAGTATGAAAGTGTGCAGTGATGTTGATGTTGATGTCTCGTTTGCACGGTATATATAATGCACTCAAATGAAATTCGAATTTGACTACTAAAATGTAATAGCCTCAAATATTGCGTCCGCAATAAAACTCTTAATCTTACATGCTACGCAAGATCAAGATTCAAGACATTATATGAAATGCCGTACAAATACCAATACCAGCACCGGCCAGCCACAGCCCCAGCCCCAGCCCCAGTACCAGTCAGATATGTAATGTACAACCGAGCCCATTACCTACACTATTAAAAAGAAATGAAATTCTACGGATAGTTTCTGGCACAAGTTTCCATAATAATAATCAGTCGAAGTCTTCGTTTGTCCTCCTCGTCATCACGGACAATCCCATATTCCATGAATGAACGTAGGCGGAGAGTTAGTAGAAATGTTATGTGAGTCTAACATTTTCATCCATCAACGCAATCATAACAATTCATTGTGTCAAGTTTTTTCCCCTCCTTTCAAAGACGTGAAGACGTCTAGTTTTACTCTAAACAACCTGGTGACAATTACGAGGATGGTGATGACGATGACAATCCGTGACACAGACCGTATCATAAAGCCCTGCAACAACTGCAACCCACTATAATACTAATAAAATAACAGCCAAAGAAAGAAGTTCTGTCGTAGTCGTAAATTCGTCCGCGCACACCATAAAAAATCGAGAGAACATGTATATTTTTGAATTTTGATTGTTAAACAATGACATCTCATGCTTTATTTTTAAAAGCCGCACAAATATATAAAATGTAAAGAGTCAACATAATAAATTAGAAACGGAAACACAAATTAAAATATTTCATGAATGCGAGGACACAATGCTTCAAGGGACAAAGCATCGTTAGGATTTATCATTACATTACAGATTTAACAAAGTGAAATAAAGAGTTAAAAAAAGGGATATTAATTTTAACAATAACACAAGGCACCTTACATGAAGCGTTCTTTTCTTTATGAATTCCCATATAGTATTCCCACGTCTCAAGTACGTCCACACCGGTCCACCTTTAAAGAAAAGTGTAAGTATAGTGTGCGTAAAACAAGCGTGAACAGTCTTTGTCCAATTTAACTCTTTACATAGATTTTAGATTTTTTTATATCACACATATCGTACAGAGTCGTCCAAAAGTCCAAGTCCAGCGCGTATCGTTAAACCGAAGGCCGTAAATAAAGATGAGCCCTTCATCCTCATTTTTTACTCATAAATAGTACAAGTTTTCGCCCTCAAAGTTGGAAGTTTGAAGTCTCGCACGATCAAACAGGTGTTACGGCACGAGAAGCTGTTGTGTGTTGAACCTACAAGCGTATAATGCAATTACAATATCTGGGAGAAAAATACGGAGGGAAAAAAATCCTTGAGTGTACCATATAATATACCATACTCCACACTCTCAAAATAATAATAAAAATAAAACTAAGAAAATATATTATGTAATATTCTTTCGTGTACTCGTACTACTTGGTCTTTACTGACTCTTGGATTAAATAACATGAACAAAAAAAATATATAATGGGGCATACACCTCTCACAGTTTTTCTTAATTTCTCCATCTCATGCTTCATCTGTAGCCGTAGCCGTAGTCGAAGCCAAAGCTGTAGTTAAGTAGAGTAGAGATAGAGAGGTGTCTGCATCTACACTGAGACATATTGAAGCGGTAAGGGAGAATGGCAGCTGGAAAGGAAAAAGTCTTGATACATTTTCCATATGTAAACAAACAGATAACAAAAATCGAGACTCAGTCCTTCCCAGCCGCCATTCTCACTTACCGCTTTAGGAAGTAGTATTAGTCTTGGTCTTGACTTGATCTTACTAGAATATCACGAAGAACGGCAAAAACTTACTTATCATCATCTCCAGTCTTGAAAAGACGGGGGAAAAAAACGAGAGGAGGGCAATTTGAGCTGAGGCTGAACATCATCTTCTGAACAAGTTGAAGTCATGTAGAATTCATAGTGGAGATCGCGAGGAAGAAGACTTTAAGCGAAGGAACCATAGCCTCCGCGTCAACTCAAATCCTGAAAGATCCTCACCATATGTAATCTACAGTATAACCAAATGGATGATGGGCTGAGCTTGAAAGAAAATGATTACAAGAAGGCACGCTATGGATGAATATGAAATATCAAGTATACACGCATATTGCATGGGAAGGAAAAAGAAGTCTCTGAGGAAAAAAAAATTGAAGAAATGAGCAAGGGGTAAATTATTTGAGTCAGACCTAAAAAGAAAAATACGAAATACATATTATACTGACAACATACAACAACAACACTGAAGACAAGTTAAGGGAAGGGAACTAAAGAATCCAGCAAAAACACTTACTCTATAAAGATAAGAATGAAGCAGTAAGCTCTAAGCACCCGACCCGACCCGACCCGTACACTTGTACTTGTACGTAATATTATACCTAGGAAGGTACAGTAATCTTAACGAAGGAATCAACATACACACAGTACATAGTACATAGTGCAACTATCAGTACTCGAACAAGCCAAGGCAAAAGTCAAAGATAATGGTTTCTTTATTAGTGTTCCAAAAGTTATCGTATCAATTCCATGTGTATACGGTAGAGATCTCGAAAACCCAAAAACTCTAACTACCTTCTCCCTACATAGGCAAAAAAAATATGATAAAAGCACATACCTAGTTATTTTATACATTCCGATTCCGATATAACAAGGTACATATATATACGTGCAGGTTACATGGTTAAGTCGTCTCGTTCACATCATTGCATTGTGTTGGATGGACGGACATACAGAATAAAAAAAAATATTGTTACCATGTATTATTGTCAGCGAGAGATAGGATAAAAGTGTATAAAAACCGGCCTGACCAGGACGCCCAGCATCTTTAGGGTAGATAAACAAGAGAAATTATGTACGCGAGAGCGATGAACAGCATGATTGCTGAAGCTGAGCGTTATTGGGATGGAAATCTTGGGATTATGGGATGCTGCTCAAGATCAAGACATGGTTTAGGAGTGCATCTTCTCACTCTCTCACTGTATAAGATGTAATATGTAGTAGACTGTATAGGGATGAGTATGTGGATTCCATATTCCATCTCTTTCTCTGGTGCTGGTGCTGGTACTAACACAACTCTGTCATAGATAGAGAGTATATGGTTAAGAGGAGCGTTAGTTTTTTTCTCTCACTCTCAAAGAACGTTGAAACAAAGTTTCAGCGTTTCATTGTAGACGAGACTTGTTAGAGAAGATGTTGTATTGTACTCTACCTGTTTATCCTCATCCGTTGAAAAAGAAAGATGTAGAAAAACTGAGGATAGTGATAAAAAGCAGTTCGAGTCTCTCTCTCTCACTCTTCAAAGCTGAAATCTGACAAAAAAATTACAGTCTGATAGTGGAAGCGTCCGAGTTAGCATTCAGATTCAGTGTTGGGCATCTATACGAATTTATAGAGATGAGTTTAGGTGAGAGATGGTTAAAGAGAGGAGAAGGGAAAAAAAGATGTGGAGAACGGAGAAGTGGAAGAGAATATGGAATAATAATGTAAATGTAATGTGGCTGTGTGTGTGTGTGTTGTGTGGACGATGGCATTTGGTAAATGGTCAGAAACTTTGTGTAGATTTCCTTGTCCGTATAAGATCTAATGTAATCAGTAAATCACCCGAGGAGCCAAGGAAATCTTAGGGTTTCACATCGGAAAGCCTCGCCCTATTCTACATGCGCCTCAAGGCGAAAGTTTCAATATGAGAGTTTGGTGCACTGCAGAAGAAGAGCGAGATGCGAGATGCGAGAGAGATGAGAGCAGGCCACAGCACACAGGCACAGGGACTATCTTCTAGTAAAATAGCTATGTGCCTATGCAGGCTGGGACTGGGACTACTACTGGCAGGGGAAGATAGACTTTGTATCTATCTACTTTTACATAGAATTCGTTCATCTGTAAGTTACATGGTAATAGTTCGTTCAAGTTCCTCTACGTAATACAGCTAGAGCTTTCGATTTAGGCATGGTCCATAAATGATATCACCCACTAGGTGGGTGGGTCCTAAAATCCTCTCCATTTAAGCCCATGTTAAAAATGTTGTCATTCTATTGTTAGGGTGGGTGGGTCTATCAGAAAAAGGCATGTCATCGATGACATCATTTATGGACCATGCCTTAGCGTCCTGCCTCTGATTTCTCACAGTCCATAATTATTTATTCTACAGCCAGTGAGACACACAAGACACGGCTGCTCTGACTCTCAACTCGCGAAGCAAAACACTCCTCCGAGTGGTCAATTCTGTCTCAGGTGTAAACTGAGTAAACATTTAATTCATCATTAGTTAAATTATTTAAATTCCACCTCCATCATGTTGAGTGCTCATCAGCGGTTTTGTAGGAATCTGAGAAATTCTAGAGAGACAAAATTATCGGTATCGTTATCCGTTTGACTTACTTGGCCTTGGTCTGAATTTGTTCGATGTTGAACGAGATAGTTTGGAATTTGGAATCACTTATTATTTATTTTACTGCATGGTTTATATGCCCAGACCAAACTCTTGGTGTTAGTTTCTTGTTTGAAAGTGTGATTTGTATTTTCGAATCCAAAACCAAAACTAGCGAGAAAACAAATTTGTTGTTGTAGTTGTAATTTCGTGTGTTCGTAATTTTTGTGCTCAAACTCAGAAATACTTGTGACTTGTGACTTTTGATACTCGAAATTTATTTTTGACGACCAAGCGGTCGTCGTCATCAGTCAGTGTGTTCGTGGTATTGAAGTGGTCGTGGTGAACAGTTTCGATTCAAACCGTTTCGTTTTGATGTTTTCCAACTAATTTAACTAATCTAAAAACTAATCTAGAAGTTTCAATATTGAATAGCCGTAGTTTGGTTACGTTTTTTAATGTTATTTGATATCATCGGATCGTTACAAAATAAATTTGGAGGTGGGATGCAAATATTTGGAAATCAAGTGAATAGTTATTATGTCTACGTTGGAACGGGTGCTTTGAGTGGAATAGGTAATTATTGATTCATGATTATTGTCGTCTTATTTGTAATAATTATTGTTGTTTTTTTATTCTGCTTGCTTCAATTTCAACGCCTTCAGCCTTATAGTCCATGATCAGTCTACACAATCTAACACAATTTATGTAGTCGTGGCACGATTATATTTAATCGCTTGCTAAAACATTAAATTAATTAATACTCCAAGCGATTAAATATAATAATATACTCATCGAGGTTCAATTTAGTCTTTTCAACCGTAAGGCACATAAATATATTCACTTCTGCCACCTCGTCTCCCATTGGTCCATCTGACCCACTGAAAGTTGAACTGACCCCGAAAAATAAAGTTACACAGCAGAGAAAATCGTATTTTCTTCGTTTTCACCTCGCAATATGTAGATCCATCGTGTGCAATTTATTTTTAACGGAATTTACAATTTTTTGCGTTTTTTAAAATGCTTCTTAAACTTGAAACAACTAACTTGAACCTTCATGAGCATATATTTAATCTCGTCGCGTATTAATTTAGTCTTCCAGCAAACGATTAAATAAATAGTGTTCGCCCATACTGATGATGGTTCTGCATTTGTTGCAGTTATATATTTCAAAAAGCAATTATGCAATGCTGGTTTTTCATTTCTCAGATTGATAATCTGATACATTCAATATTGCAGGGCCGGACGAAAGAATTTCTTTTAGGCAGCAATTTGTTTCCATGCAAAAACCATCATTTATATTTTATTGGAGATTTTCTTTGCTAAACCAAAATGTTGTAGTTTTAAACGTCTTAGACATGTTTAAAATGTTCAATTTAATTGATTCTGAAAAGTGCAAAAATTTTATTTACATATTTGGAAAAAAGTTGAAAGCGTATTATTTCCATGTTTTTGAAATGTGCAAAATTTGTTTGCATGTTTTTGAACAGTCAACATGTTCTATTCACATGTTTTTGAAAAGTGTAAAATGTTCCATTGACATGTTTTTTGAAAATTCAGGAAGCGAGGGCTGCCTTTGCTGGCCTTACTATCCGGTCCTACAATATTGTATAGATCACATGTCAGGCATTGAAAAGCTTAAATGTTCGTCGAGGGCACCTAAGTACCGGAAGCTTCAAGTTTCAGCCGACAATTGTCGCTACAAGCTAGCCGACAATCGTCGGCCAAACCTTCAAGTTGGCCGACAGCCGACAATAGCTTCAAGTTAGCCGACAGCCGACAATTGTTGCTACAAGTTAGCCGACAGCCGACAAAATTTATTTTTTAAATTGCTCTAGGGGTCGTTGATACACGATGTCATTGGTGGGGTGGGTGGGTCTAGGTGAGTATTAATGACATGCCATTTTAAGGGATAGACGTTCACGTAATGTTAAAGTGATGACATGGGTGTGAGTGGGTCAAAAAAGAGTGGTAATTTGGGTGACATTATTTATGGACCATTCCCGAATTATTCATTTTTAACTACACAAAGATCTACACGGCAAATCATATCACCTCACATTATTTTATTCAAAATGTAAATTGTAAAAATAATTCGTCGATTGGGCACTCGATTAATGTTGTGCCGAGAGAAACTGACAATTAGTTATTTTTTAAGTTACGCTAGGGGTCGTTCGTAAATGATGTCACCGGTGTGGTGCGTGGGTCTAGTTGGGTAGTAATGACATTCCATTTTAAAGGTAGCAATGATATTATACCATTCCGACGGTAATTGGTAGATGAATTATGTTAAAGTTTAGTGAGCGTTCTTTAAAGGTTTTGGATTTGTATTTTAAATCTAAATACCATTTCTTTAAAGACCTATTTCAGCGAGTAAATATCATTTGAAAGCTCTTTAAACGAGATATATTAATTATTTTTTGTTTTGAATTACAGCCTACTGTTGTGTTTTGTTCACAAATCACCATTGTTTTTTCGCTTGTGATTGTGATATCACAATCACAATCACAAACTACTAAAATGGGATTGTGCACAATCACAAAATCATCACAACGAAGCAACAACAAACGAGCACTAAATGATTTTAGGATCGTTCGTAAATGACGCCCCAAAAATTATCATTCATTCATTGGGATCGTCCGTAAATGACGTCCCGAAAATTATTATTCTTTTATTGGGATCGTTCGTAAATGACGTCCCGAAAATTATTATTCTTTTAGTGGGATCGTCCGTAAATGACGTCCCGAAAATTTTCATTCTTTTATTGGGATCGTCCGTAAATGACGTCCCAAAAATTATCATTCTTTTATTGGGATCGTCCGTAAATGACGTCCCGAAAATTATTATTCTTTAATTGGGATCGTTCGTAAATGACGTCCCGAAAATTATTATTCTTTTAGTGGGATCGTCCGTAAATGACGTCCCGAAAATTTTCATTCTTTTATTGGGATCGTCCGTAAATGACGTCCCAAAAATTATCATTCTTTTATTGGGATCGTCCGTAAATGACGTCCCGAAAATTATCATTCTTTTATTGGGATCGCCCATAAATGACGTCCCGGAAATTATCATTCTTTATTGGGATCGCCCATAAATGACGTCCTACAAATTATTATTAATTATTGGGATCGTCCATAAAAGACGTTCCACAAATTATCAATATTTTATTGGGATCATCCATAAATGACGTCCCGCAGATTATCATTCTTTTGTTGGGATCGTCTATTAAAGACGTCCCCCAAATTATCACTATTTTAGGACCCACATACCCCTCTGCACATTTTGTAAACGATAATTTTTTATATTGCGTTTTATGTTTTATGTGCTGCTGGTAAATTGAAAAAATGAATAAATTATTATAATTATTAAACTGCTTTTTATCAATACCCGCCTAGACACACTGACCCTGCTAGAAACGTCTTTAGTGTTCAAATTTTCACAAGTGTTCAAAGTTACTAATTTTATTGTCGTTTTTTATACGTTTCACTTCGTATTATTTTGTTATACATACACTAATTAAAAAAAAGTATGTTTACTCAAAGTGTACAACTAAAAAAATTTTCTCAGTGAACACAAATTTTTCTAACTCCAGTGCAGAATGCACAAGTGAATTTAGTTATTGGTGTGTGTACATACAGTGTTATTATTAGAGTTTCAAGTGTGATATTTTCTCCAGCAAAGTTAAGAATGCAGTACCTACAACATTACAGTTTCTACATTTGACGGAATCAAAGTTTAGCTCATTTTGTTTTCATTAAGTGCAATTCCTGTTTTTTGTTTTAGCAAACCAGCTATTGTTGACATCTATCATATCTGGATCATATTTTTGTGCAATTCAATATATATTGCACCAAAAATATGATCATGTGTAAGTGTTTAATGTGATAAAATGCACTCATCATATTGTGTACTTATTGGAAAGTATAACTAGAATCAGGTTTATATACTTTTTTGAACACCAAAATGTTGTATCAGTAAATGATAAAAATATGAAAGTGTTACTCTAACTTAACTTCCTCAGTTTAGTTCGTTATTTATTTTACAATTAAATGCGTTAGGTGTCAACTTCTGCACTTCAAAGGTGTAGGTATTGCATTTTGCACTTTACTGGTGCAGGTAATAGTTACATTTTTCACTCTTGTTATAACATTGTAAGCATGTAATAATAATTTAATTCATTTATGCATTTTGATGGACTTCCGCAAAAGCGCGTCTAAGAAACGAATGGACATTGGCAAACATACCTCTTCACTGACGATACTATTTTCATGGTGTACTTAGTAGTTTAGTCAGTTATTTTTTTAATCTTACTAATAGTAGTTAGTAGTAAAATGTACAGAGCGTAGAGAGTACGACTAATTTTAGAAGAACACAAAAAAAACGGAAAACTAACTTTTGTGATCTGAACAGTTGAGATCATGAATAAAATATGTAAACGGAAGGGCCAGTCTGTCTTCACAGGCATGAAACTTCATGTAAAAATTAGCGTTTTTAAAACGTGCTAAAAATGCCGTGGGGGTAAGTGGGTCCTAAAAATGTGATAATTCAAGTGAGGTAATTTAAGGACCATCCTAACAAAAAAATGCTAATTTGAAGGACTTCATTAATAGACGATTCCAATAAAACAATGATCATTTTCGGGACGTCATTTATGGACGAACCTAATAAAAAATGTCTACGGGACGTCATTTATGGACGATCCTAATAAAAGAATGATAATTTTCGGGACGTCATTTATGGGCGATCCCAATAAAAGGATGATAATTTTCGGGACGTCATTTACGGACGATCCCAATAAAAGAATGATAATTTTTGGGACGTCATTTACGGACGATCCCAATAAAAGAATGATAATTTTCGGGACGTCATTTACGGACGATCCCAACAAAAGAATGATAATTTGCGAGACGTGATTCATGGACGATCCCAACATAAGAATGATAATTTGTGGGAGGTCATTTGTGGACGATCCCAAGAAAAGAATAATAATTTGCGGGACGTCATTTGTGGACGATCCTAATAAAACTGGAAAACTTCCCCCCACCACCCCCACCTCATTGTCAACAAATTAGGTTTTTCTATAGTTTTGTTAACAATCACAATTTTTCACAATCACAATCTTAGCATTTTAATACAGTTTGTGAACAATACAAATTGTGATTGTTTTGTGATGTGAGAATCACAATAATTCACAAACAATTGTGAACAAAACACAACAGTATTACAGCCCATACAAAAGTTTTTAGGGGGACTTAAAAAATGGGTTTCTACACGTTTAGAAAAATATGGATTTTACTACTTTACTGTTAATTTGTAACTGATTTCACTATTACTCCGACATCTTAAGCAAAAGCTGTCAACCGCGGTCAACAAGAATTTCAGTTGGAGATTTACCGATAATGCAGCTGTGTTAAGCTTACCGAAATTGCTGTTATATTACCCAACATATAATCCTGTTAAATGATTTTATTAGTTAAAAAATAACACCAAAAATTGGATTCGAACCAGTAACGCAAATTGCTTTAACAGGTTTACTGTAGATTTAAACAGATTTGCTGTTAGGTTTTGTAACATGCAGCGCTGTTAGGTTTTGTAACATGCAGCGCTGTTACAAGTGACTAATAACCGATTTCCCTGCTCTCAAATGATTTAAAATTTAATGATAAACGTTAAAAATCCTGTTAGCCCCATCGTACAAGATTCTTGTCAAGATATTTTCTAAACGTGTTGTAAGAAATCCAGAAAATTTTTCGGTCGCAGCTACAACATTATGTTTGTCGGATTTTAATCAATGTCGTTGGAATGGTATAGCAATCGTAAAATTCATTAAGCATTTAAAAAGGGTGATAAATTATGTTAATATGTAGGTTGTAATGAGAGCAAGCCGCAAGCTTTATAAATGTTAGTGGTGCATATTTTCATCCTACCAAATACGAAAACATATAAGCAACGAATGATGAAAGTATGAATACGAATACGTGATATATGGCTAAACATTACCAACTCAATGTTCATAGTCTGAAACCGATGATTACTGATTTTCAGTTTCTCTCGGCATCGAGTGCCCAATGGACGAATTATTTTTACAATTTACATTTTGAATATAATAAAATAATGTAAGGTGATTAGCAGTGTTGACCTACGTGTTGTTAAAAATGAATAATTCAGGAATGGTCCAAAAATGATGTCACCCAAATTACCACTCTTTTTGGACCCACTCACACCTATGTCTTCACTTGACCATTACGTGAACGTCTAACCTTAAAATGGCATGTCCTTAATACCCACCTAGACCCACTCACCCTACCGATGACAACATGTATGAACGACCCCTAGCGTAATTTAAAAACTAAATTTTGTCGGCTGTCGGCTAACTTGTAGGTAGATTTTGTCGACCAACTTGAAGGTATGGCCGACACTCGTCGGCTAACTTGTAGCGACAATTGTTGGCTCTCGGCTAACTTAAAGCTTCCCCTGAAATATTCTTATCAATGGGAAAGCTTCAAGTTAGCCGAGAGCCAACAATTGTCGCTACAAGTTAGCCGATAATTGTCGGCCAAACCTTTAAGTCGACCGAAAGCTGACAGAAACTACAAGTTAGCCGACGAGTGCAACTTAAACCTTAAGCTATGTAAATATATAATTTGAAATAGTTATAGTGTTGACCGCAATCAAGAAACACAATTATTTTGCACAACTCTGAAGTAGATAAATAATACTAGTAAAATTTCATGTTAGCCTCCAATTTAATTTTTTGCACAAAGTGGCCCGTTATAAAATCAATTATGGAGGTTTAGAATAATCCAAGTTTTAAATCCCTACCAAACCCTGGATATACAAATTCGTGATCGCTGCGCAAGGTGTCCAAACCCTGCCTAGTCCATTTTTGATTGCATGGATATGTTACTGTTTGGACACCTTGCGCAGCTATCACGAATTTGTATTCAGACAAAATATTAAAATTGCTCTCAATCAACTTGCTGGTGTTTTGTGATAGTAATCAAATACTAAAAGCACTTGAAATTTCAATTATTATTGAAATTCATTTATTCTGTTTCTGCTGTTTAAAAAAATTATTTGGTTCTTAATTATATGCATCATGCATTAGAAAAATTAATTATTATAAAAAATCAACAACAAACACCTCCATTTCTGCATATTATAGCTGCCAATCAAGTGTAATTAAGTACCTACCAAAGGTGGGCCCCTACCCACAAAGTAAGCTTACAAAGTAGGTAAGGTAAGAAATTTCGGCCAGAAAGTAAGGTAAGGGGTAGGTAAGGAAAAAATAAAAGTAAGGAAAAAAATATTTCTTACCGCGTTCTTACCAGCACTATATATTATTACAATAATTTCGGTTGTGCGAATTTTAAGAAATATAATTTTGGATAATATACACTACTTTATTTACAACCTGATTTTTTGGTATCTTTATTAAGCTAATTTTCAAGTAAGGGTGCTTTAAAAAAGTCAATAATAAATTTTTTTAGTTAAAAAATTTAAAGTTTTTGAAGTAAAGTAAGATGTAGGTAAGATTTTTTTTCAAAAAGTAAGAAATAAAGTAAGGTAATTTTTTTGAAATAGTAAGATGTAGGTAAGGTATTTTAAACAAAAGTAAGATATCGGTAAGGTAATTTTTTAGCAAAAAATGTAAGGTAAGAAGTGAGTAAGGTTATTTTTTGCCCAGCTTTGGTACCTACCGTAAGACTTCAAATAAAAGCCCGCCTCCAATTGAAGCCCGCCTCCACACGCTTAGAAAAGGTCTTAACTAACTTCTAGTTAGGTCCAGCTAACAGATTTAGGTGTTAATTTCAACACGATTAACAGGTAATTTCAAAAATTTTGAAGGTAAGGAAATATGTTAGCTACATCGAACACCGCTGTGTTAATATACCTACACCAAATAATGTAGCTAGAGGTATATTAAGCTAAATTAGTGTCACAGCTATGAATAAATTGTCTCAGGCCAGTGGTTAAAGAGACTGGTACCAATATTAAAGGTCGCGGGTTCAAATCTGACTTTATGCATGATTTTTTAATTCAGTTAGTCACATCACTACGTCTTGGTTACTTTTACAACACAGAAAATTGTATACTCAGTCTTACACATTACAGTGTAAATCCCTAACTAAAATTTGTGTTGACCACCGTAACACCTTCTGGTGTCGATTTCAGAGTAACACAAAAATAAGCTAAACATTAACACATATGTGGTTAATTTGCTTATATTTTTCTAAGCGTGTAATATTCCCGGGTCATAAATTATGGATACAAGAATAGAATTAACTTTAGTTTGATTTCGCAATGCAGTGCATTTCAATGGAACGCGCCAAGGGGTTAATTAGAAGATGACTTATTAAAGATTTTGCCATGCTGGTCATTGCAAGTTGCTCTAACGCTCAACATGACTAAAGGCGCGGCATTTAAGACTTAAATAAAATTACACCTACGAGTGATGCCCGAAATTTTACTGAAAATTTTACGGAATTATTAATTATTATTGTCGTGTACATGTTAGTAAGACCTTGATTTCAATAGAAAAGTTAACAATTTTTTGCCTTACGAAATTCGCTTTTAGATTTAACAATGGTTAACTCTAAAGGCGTGTTTCTTAAGGCTAAAAATTGTTAACTTTTCTAGTAAAATCAAGATCTTACTCGACAGAATAGAGCCCCCGCCTAAATAAGAAACCTGTCTCTAATAGAGCCAGAGTGTCGTAAGTTAGTAGACTAAATAGAACCCTTGGCTTTTGTTGGAAGTTTTACGGTTCATAGGTTTTTCGTCATCTTGAACAAGTTGTATGCGAACATTAGCACATACTATTCTATTTATAACCATAAAGATCTGAAGGAATATTGCTTAGCATTTGTTATATGTACGGGTCTTTTGATTTACCAGTGTGCAAGCGTTTGTTTTATAGTGTCACAAATTTGAATTAATTACTGAGTAAAGCTTCATTCAAGGCAAAATTGAAATAACCTAAATAAATTATAGTAGAGCCACGTTACTAACTAGGTTGTGTTGTAGAAGCATAATTAAGCTATTTTCGTTGGCTAAGTTGGGTCAGACATTGTAGTCTAGATTGTAGATTTAATTAGTTTAGAAGTTGTCGCTTTTCTAAAATTATATTTAACCTTGTAGAATCGAGCTACATAATTCTTTAATTTCTGGCAAAATTTATGTCAAAAATTATTAATTTTTTGGGTAACAGGTATCTGCTATGCTTTATATAAAGTATTTAAACGAAAAGCCAAGGAAAAACTATCAGACAAGGAGTTATTGGCAGTAGTAGAAGACCTAAATTTACCCATTATTTTGGAACACGAGTACGGAGATTTTCGATTTATATGTCAAGCAGCAGACCCCACCGCTTCTGCTTATCTGAAAGAACTTCCTATAACTTTCTTCAAGTTCAACGATGCTCTTTTCGACCTTTATTCTGCACACTTTGCTAAAAAACGCGTACTTAACCCTCTTTATTTACATTATACAATTTATTAGGCTTTATACTGAAAGTTTTTGGTTTCTTTAAGAGTATCTAATTCTATTAACCGGAATTAACTTTACTTGATGCCAAATTATTTTGGATTTTTATTTTTTTATTGATACTATACTCCGAACTATGCTCAAAAGTTAGATATGCAGTTTCATATATTCCCCCATCTGGGGTAAATGGGCTTGAAGGTATGTTCTGAGTGATAGTTCCCCCATCTGTGGCGTCGACAAATGCTAAATGACACCAATTTCGACAAATTTTTTATTTATGTAGGCAACACAAAAATATTAAAGTATGTTGCGGGATTTTGAAAATTTTTTCAAAGTGCGACTGTAATAAAATTAGTTCCAAATTTTATATTTTTGCGCCAAATGTTATTATATTGCACTTACCGGATAGAAAAATGGATTTAAAAACATGTTAACTCTTTTATTTTTTTATTTGAGCATTCAAAATGCGATTATTTGGAGATCTAATTAATGGTAAACCCTGCATACCATCAATATTTCAATCCACAAATAACTGTATTTTGAATGCTCAAATTAAAAAAATTGAAGATACAACATATTTTTAAATCCATTTTTCTATCCGGTAAGTGCAATATAATAAAATTTAGCGCAGAAATATAAAATTTCAAAAAATCAAAACTTGAAACTATGTAATTTTATTATAGCCGCACTTTTCACATTTTTTCAAAATCCCGAAACATGCCCTAATGTTTTTGTGTCGCCTACCCAAATAAAAAGTTTTTTCAAATTCAGTAAGCATTTGTCGACGCCAAAGATGGGGGAACTATTACTCTGAATAAACTTTTAGGCCCATTTACCCCAGATGTGGGAATATATGAAATTACATATTTACCTTTTTAAGCATAGCATTATTAAACAAATTAAATAAAAACGAAATACCTCGGCATCGAGTGAAGTACATTCTAGTCTATAGAATAGATACTGTTAAGTATTTGTACTATTTGCTTGTTAAAAAGTATAGATTTAAAGTGTACGGGTGGTTAAGTGATTCATTGTCGCATTTCGTGTTGTATGTTGCTCAACATTGCCTAACATAATGACATGTACGTATTGCTGAGGCTTAGTCTTAAGAATTAGGTACATGGAATTTTTTCCGAGCAGTTGAGCTCAAAATACAACACTGGTTGGATCTTAGCTCAAACTCTATCACTATTTTATTTTTCTTCTTTAATTCTAGTTCGTACGCTACAAAAATGCGTTGGTAGTTGGAAGCAAAGGTGGTCGATTGGTTTTTGAATTAGCAAAATTATTTGAAGACGTCCAAGGTGTGGATATATTCTTTTCAAGGGTCGTCACTACATATCAATTTCAAAACGAAGACCAAGTGCGGTATGACTTTCCTCTCGAAGGAAGCTATGTAACTTCTACAAAAGTCGCTACAATTCCCAAACAATTGCCGAATGTGAATAATTCCAATTCTGAGAAAGACGCTTTGAAATCTATAGAAAAATTACAAAAAGTTGCGCAGGTATTTAAATTTTACCAGGATCGTATTTTAAAACCTTTTAAAACAATGATTGTAAGTAAAAAAACCAACAACATTTGTCAGAAATAGTTAAATTTAGTTTTGTGATTACGACACTAAACCTACTATTGTATTTTCGCTTGATGCAACTAGTGGAAAGTTTAATTATGCACTATATGCATTAACTTATTGAATAATTTTTTAGGCGAAATTATATGTAGCGCATCCAAGTTATTTTTAATCTTGTTTTAATTTTTGTCAATATTAACTGGAAAATAACACAACTTCATCTTTTGCTATACAAATATATTTGCTACATTGTACTTTGAAAATTAAAACCAACTAGTTCCAAATCGTTCCAAACTACATAGGTTTTATCATCAATTTAAAGATGAAATTTTACTTTGCAGCACAAAAAAAGTATTACATTTTTTAATCACGAGTTGGGAGATCTTTCGGAACCTTTGTATCTGGGACAGCATCAGGTAGTCTTTATTACTGACGAAATAAATGAAGTTAACGACCCCGAACGTCTGCTCAAAAACGTGCATCGTTATGTGGAAACGGACGGACTTTTGCTGATTTACACTGATTATAATTGGAAACGTACAAGTAATCAGGTTAGAAATAAAATTAAACTAAATGTGAATTATGTATTCATTTAATCGATTTGGCACAGCCCATACAACATTGTGACCTAAAAAAGTATGTATTTTAAGTATAGACTAGACTTAACTTGTGTTTAAAAGATTACACTTTTTGAATCTTACCTGTCGTTAACTGGGAATTGTGTTTAAATTTCAGAAACTAGGCTTCGAGAAATCGTCTATAAAATCTAGTCTTGATTTTCTTAAATTCATGCTGCTTGGATTTTTCGACTTCATCGAAGAAAAGTATATCCCAGATGTTATTGGTCAATCTCTAAGGACTTGCACTGTGCGAAATGTGCACGTAACTGTTTGGGAAAGAAATTCTAGGCCCATTTTACCCTAATTTTTAATCTACTTTGTAAAACTAGATCTATCGGTGTTGTGGTTATCCTGGGACAGAAGTGGTACATGTTTGTGCCTGGAGTTTCAATTAAATTTCACAGATTTGTCGGTAGAGATATTGTAATTAATTGAAAGCAGTGAAACTCGGTGTAGAAGCGGTAGGTTTTATTAAAGATGTAACTTATTATAATCAGTGCAGTAACAAAATATAAACATGGGGGAGCCAGCTCTGAAACGGCCAAAACTATTAGCTAATCTTCAAGATAAAGATTGGACACGATGGTACAGGAATTTGAGGCGGCTTCAAGATAAGTTGCTGTCGGGATGTCTTTGCAACGTTGACATCATTGAACTTCAGCGACCACTTATTCCTTCGTTGATGACAGGCGATTCGGATTTTCCTACGGAGTACACTATTCAGTTTATAAGTACAATCAACGTGTTAAGTGACGTGGCAATAGCTCAGCATTCAAAGGCTTTTATCTGTCCCAAGGTATTGGATATGGCAACGGGTGTGTCGACCGATGGAGGCATATGGGAACTGCTTTTGGAATCTTTAAATTCTCGCGACCGATTTGTTTCTTATGCTACCTCCAAGTGTCTCGTTTCGTTTCTTATGTGGACTAAGTTGCCCAACTTGGATGAAATCTTCAATGATTTGTTTAACAGTGTATTTTTAGAGTCAGAGACAAACCCTGTAAAACTTAGCCAAACGTTGGATGTTATTCGAGGAATAGTTGAATTTAAAGACGAAGACGACCATCCTCTGGACCTGGACGAAAAAGAAAGTGAAGAGAAGGCTTTGAGAACGGAACCCAGTCATAGGAAAAGTGCGTGCATTAAAGTCGAGGTAGACACTGAGATAGAAAGTGAAGTGAAAAATATGTGTATTAAATCGCTAGAAAGTTGGTGGACACGACTTCTCTCCAAACTTCATAATTTTCTATCCAACTATGAAGATAAAAACGAAGCAGCCATTCTTACTTGTCTCTCTCTATGGCAGAGCGTTATCTCTGTGAAAGCCAATCTTAGTGTAGTTGACACAAAGCACTTTCACATGCAGTTAGAATCCTTTGTTCCTCATTTGAATGCAACACTTCCATCAGTTATCTGGAAAAAAATATTAGAAGTTTTTTCTGAAATTCTGTGCTACGGAAGTACTCTCTCACTCCAAGATTGTCTGGCTGACGAACCGTGTAATCTTGCTCATTTAATTCTTCGGTGTGTGAAAAATCGACACTTCCTCCAGGGGGTCCCCTATTCTCGGACACTATTCACTGGCTTCGGTGGGTCGTCTCTAGGATCTGTTGATTGGGAGTGGGAGAGTTCAAGCCTTGTGCTGCCTTCAAGTCATGCCAGAAGCGTAATAAATGTATTTCGTACACACTCATTTGTGTCTCCAAATACATCATCCCTTCCACTACACTGTGATGTTCCAACTTCATCCAAATCTCTAGCAGCTATTTCAGCGACACCTTCCAGTTGTAATCAGTTTATTTTCCCCCCTAAAGTACATCAGTTTAGAATAGAATGCCAATCACTTACTAGACATCCAATTGATGCAGACCCTTCACCTGGAACATCGCGCTCCTTACCAAAACACGCCAAAGATACGGCATTAATATCTTCTAGTTCTTCGTCTGCAGTTCTTGCATCAGTTAACCTCATTCGTAATACCATTTACGTAGGACCATCTCCAAACGCTGTAAGGTTGGATGACAGTTATGCAGACTCTTGTGGCGATCGTCCGCTGTTGCAGAAGATAGTTTTAGTAGTTTTGAAAAGTGTTGCTGTCACAGTGAAAGAAACTCGTGCTGAGTCTGACAGTGATAATTCGGCGTCAGGTAGTTCGGACTCTGAGTCTGATACTAACGATATGGTTATTATTGAGAGGTCGATTCGAGAAGTTTTTCAGCAAGTTGATAGCTTCATCAAATCCCTGTTGCCGTTTCATCCCGCCACTCCACTCGGAGAATGGATGGTCAAGTTATTTTCTGATCAAGATGATGCTCTGGTAGAAGCTATGTTGTGTGCTTTAGATATCTTCACGGGATTTTACGGAAGAGTGCAAACCCCACCTTATTTGCAGACAACCCTTAATCCAGTTCAAACCTTTATTGCCTTTGCAAGAACAGTCTCTGAAGATCGAGATATATTACTAGATTTGTTAATGAGTAATGAAACATCATTTTTGTTGTATTTTTTGCGATTCTTGAAGTTTTCTTGGAAAAATTGGCCGGATTTTGTAAGAGCTTGTGGACGTGACTTAGAAAAAATTATGGGTCTTCTTATTCGACTACGAATAGCCATCGGCAGACTCGTCGAAAAGTCCTTGTTCCCCTATAATATTAATCCGGTTCTCAGGATATTAGAAAAGTGCGAAGAAATCTATGAATCTAGCAGTAGCAAAACTAGATAACTTTTATTTATTTTGTAATTTAGAGTAATAATAAATTAATATGTTGAATTGTTTCAGCGTTGCATTGTTTCCTGTTTCTTAAATGTGTATGGTGTCCAAATTAATTATTACAAATACAGTAATTATTTACTGGTTATAATTTTGAATTATCAATGCCTGTAAGCTAATAGTTCTAATTAGTATAACACCTGACAACGTGTCTTGTTATATACATATACCAAACTTACCAAACATGTAGCAAATATTTTATTAATATGTTATGAAGTAGAAGCTAACGAATCAACTAATATTAGGCTAGGAAAAATTATTAAAGATAAGTTATAAAATGTTTAAAATAGTTAACGTTTACATTTATTATTATGTATTAATATTTTAATGCAAAAATGGAAGGAAATGGTTGTGCGCGAATAAAATACATGATTTATGTGGAAAATAAGACTTACTACCTCAACATGTTTCAGAGAAAGCATAATATTATAATAGTTTGTTGTTAATTATTGATTACTATTTAAAACAAAACACTAAAGCTATATATGTTGAAAGTTGCGAAGCGCAGAAGCAATATCACCACTTTGTATACCGGTGATGTGTCTTGCATTAATATTTGCCTCTATATCACTATAAAACATAAATATCATTGAACTTCCATTATTTTTTGGGACTAAAATTAATAAGGTATCATTAGTACAATTTACAATGCAATACACAATGTAATGTAATCCGAATTCAAAATTATCAGAAATCAGAATTGTACAATTTCTAGAAAATAATTGCTACAGAGTATATGTTAATAACATAAAGACAAATAAATACAAATTCGTAAATAAATCACTCACGTATTGGCTTTTTCCCTGCTTTTTCAGCAAAGTTATTAGATTTACCAAAATTGGCCTTAAACCGAACATAAGCATATGCTACAACAAAAATTACGCCAAGGTTATTATTGTCAATACAAGTTAGCCGACAAAATCTACGTACAAGTTATCCCACAGCTGACAAATTTTAATATTTTCAACTAAGCTAATTATTCCTTTTAAGCAACATGTAGATCAAAATTTATATTTTCCATTACGCTAAATTTTTATTTTAAACTACAAGTAGGCCTCCACGGCAAATACCACCTCACATTATTTTATGCAAAACGTAGTATTTAAATAGTAACTTTTATCTGTTTTCAACTCGACTTCCCCGAACTGCCCTTGCGTACTTTATGGAAAAACTAAAGTAAAGCTTTTTCATGTGCAATCATCCATTCTCTTGCAGCTTTTAATTTTAGATACTGAGCATGGCTGTGTACATATTGGATTACCACAGACGTGTCTGGATACAAATTAGCGATGGCAAAAAGGTGGTCCCATGCATTTATTGTACCTCCCCCATCACGTCGTGTATTGTTGCAGGGATCTCATTAGTCAGCCAATGCAAAATAACTTGTCACTGCAAAACTTAAACTTTGATAAATGCAATATTCAAGCGGTAAACAAATAGGTAATAAGAATTAATATAATCACAGGCGTTTTAAAGCTGGAGCGTGGACGTGACTATTGCGTAACTTATTCACGATTTTCTAAATATTTAATACATACCTCTAAGTTCACCAAGACAAATTCCATCCTAATTTATTTAATGCTGTGCATATGTTATGATGATGCTAATGTGATATATTTTTTTCATGTTGCTTTTAATATTTACTTCATGCAAATCAAAATATTTAATGAAACTTACTAATGAACAAACTAGTTACGGAGACCGGGGTTTTGATTTGCTTGGGGCTAGGTTATGAGTACTAGGTGTGGATTAGACGAGGTACGAGGTTAGTTGAATGACCACGTTGATTATGTTCTTAGTGCAAGTAAGCTTCAATAAATTTTTGGTGTTAAAATAAATTTGGCAATTGCTACAATCATAAAACGCTGAAGAACCATTCAGAACGTATCAATGTGGTCATGGTTGCCTGTGAGAGAGTGGTAGTCTTCCCGGTCTCCTACAGGTTACCATTCTCTCACAACAATCTCATGCGTGAGGTTGGGGCATTTTGTTTTTTGGTTTCAGGGCTGCAGCTTCTGCTTCGAATGCTGTCTTGTTCACACACTCCACTTCCGTCTTGGTGAGCAACGACGTTTGAAGAACATATTAATTACGTCTTGTAATTACAATGACGATGCAGCACTATGAGAGCCTACCGAGTAATCATCATAATGGTAATTGGGACCGAGCGGCGGTGAGCAGGTAAATAAGCCTTTACTTATGCAAGACGTTCGCGGAGTTTAGTTAGTCAAATCCTGCCAGGCTGGTCCGCTTCCAATTAAGGACAGATAAGTTGGAGGCGGGTGCTGCTAACGTGAAACTAAAGTGAACTACCAAGAAGTTTTAAGCATTCAAAATTTAATACAAATTCACTGTTGTACTACGTTTTAGTATATAAAGAAGTCCTAAATTTACCCTTGGTAATAACTAATAAGGAAAAACATATTTAGGAGTGTTTCATAAGTCCCGGGTTTTCCCCAAGAATAAATGGAAAACTTCTTCATGCGATACAATCATGAATTTGTATTAAATTTTGAATGCTTGAAACTTCCTGGTAGTTCGCTGTAGTCTCACGTTAGCAGCAGCAGCGCCCACCTTACCTGTCCTTAAATGAAGACGGACCAGCCTGACAGGATTTGACAGTACGTATATGGAAGGGAATTTACCCGATCAGACACCCCAATACACCCAAGTTAATTACATTATAATAGTTATAATACTGACAATCATTGGATCGCATTGCTTGTGATCCCAATAATTATAAGGGGTTTCTTCGGTAAGTCATGCCCAACTTCGGTAAGTCATGCCCCATTTCACTTCGGTAAGTCATGCCCCATTATTTTTCGGTAATAACACTGATTCAGGCTCCTAAAGCTGCCTGGAAACGGTTAGGTTATATATACCCCCTTCCCCCCCAAACCTAACCTAACCCTAAATATAACAAACCTCGAGGAGAAAAAATTGAATTGATATGAATAACAATAAAATTATATTTTTATATAAATATATAATATTATTATATATTATTATATAATATTATATTATCATATATTATTAAATTATATATTATACTATAATATAATGTCAATAACAATAATTACTTTGTGCTAATTATCTGTATGTACTCTAAAATTGGCAACTGTCAATAAAACCCCTAATAAATCTCATTTTGCAATACTGAACACCTGGGCATGACTTACCGAAGCGGGGCATGACTTACCGAAGTGAAATGGGGCATGACTTACCGAAGTGAAATGGGGCATGACTTACCGAAGTGAAATGGGGCATGACTTACCGAAGTTGGGCATGACTTATCGGCCTGGGCATGATTTATCGAAGAACAGCCTAATACGTAACTCAAAAATATTCAAAAGACCCACCAGCCACCTTAAGTAACGCGAAGGTAAGGCTGACTACCGACCACCCTTACGTAACGCTAATTAAAAACTTAAAACGAGCGCTAACATTTAGAACTATAGTTGACAAACTTTATCAATGCATCTCTTCAAACATCAAATAAAATAACAGGGCCCCGTACGTTTTGCTGTTTTTTAACTGAAAGTTTTTATTCAGGTCAAAACTAACCACAAAAACTAAGCAAAGTAGCAGCTAAAACAAGCAACATACATATAGTTCAACACAAGATTACGTTTCACAAACTTTGATAGTTATCAAAATGATTAAAATGTAATGTGTATGTCACAATTCAATACTTCCCTTCAACATCAGGTAAATCCCAAAAATCAGTCAAGCATTTACGGTGGTAACCGTAAATCCATGATCCACACCAGTGGACCACATGGTGTGGAAACTACCTTAGGCTCTTCATTCCGATCTACAATTAAACCATATGGGGACCCTCATAGTTTCTCGTAACAAATGTGAAAGGCTGGTGTGGGCATTATTAATTTTGAGGCCATAAAATTGTTCTATTGTGAAATAATAAATATAATTTTTACTGTGTAACGTCTGTGGTGTTTCCTGAACTAAGTATTTACGGATTTCTTTCACTGTTATGCTGTATGAATATACGCAAGGCGAGATCATTATTTTCGTATGTCAGAAAGTCCGTTAACTAGTTAGTACACATGGTTGATTGACCTCATAGGGTCATGCAGTTCTCATGTAATTAATTTAAAACTGCGAAACGTTTGCAACTAAATGTTAAACGCAATTTAAAGAGCACGAAAGATCCGAGCTCGAACTTTGTTTGAAGAAATTTTTATAGAAATCTAATTAAGTAGTAGAACTGAGTGCGGTGCGAACTTGTTTAGGAATTTCGTGACTCGCTTGATTTGGAGATTTAGTTTTAGTTGGGTTTGTAGGCGATTTAAACTACTTTATCTCACACCTTTAGTTGTCAAAATACATATGTCAACGTTGGCAGACTTTTAGTTAGACTATATTTTAGATTTTGCACTTGTAATTTAATCAAAATATTTTTATCATGGAAATAAAAAATCCATAAAGTGCGTTTTACATTTTTAAACGTCCAAGTTTTTCAGTTTTATAATTTACAATTATTACTTGAGAGCTTATTATTTATTAAGGCAACACGGGTTATATACACGGTGGTCAGGTCGTCAAATTATGATGTTAAAAGATAACCTTTTAAGGATTTAGGTAATGGTTGAGGAGATGAAAATGGGGGTGGGTGGGTTTCAAATATCAAGAATTTCGATGGCGCTATTTGTGATAACTCATCCCTAACACGTAATATGAAATTGTCAATTTTAAAAATAAGCAGAATACTGCAGAAACATTAAAAAATCCAGAAGATGTGCTCCGCTTAAAGTATATGAATTTAAAATATATATGTAGAACTATAAATGTGCAATTTATGCCGTTTTATCTAGTGTATAGCCATAGCGTTACGTAACAAAGTATCAAATGACCAATGACCCACCACCCATCGTAACGATTTCGTAACGCTATAGGTCTTACCCACCTACCAACCCCGACTGCGTTACGTATTACTTGAATGACCCCTAGGGGATTTTGTAAACTTTACCCCTGTTGGGGGGGGGGGGGGGAGTTTTGGTCAGTTGGGATTTTGAATACCGCATATTTGTTTCTGCGTAATCCTGACCTTACGTTTTAAACCCTGTCCAAGAACGCTGATTGTTTATATGTACACAGTAATTAATTTTAAATTGTATATGTTTCATACATTGCGCTTATCCAGGGTTATGGTTGGATAAGAAAGGTACTTCCTGTGGTTGTACGCCCCCCAGGGCACTATCCTCCCGGACATTTTTCTCCTAACTCGTAACCAAGGACATTTTCCTCCCAGTATCAAAATCACTTCAGTCAAATGTTTCGACGAGGGTTTCTTCCCAAAAAATTTATGTATTCGAAGACATCCCAAAAAATATGCATTCATAACTAAATGCATCCTTGCCCCATTTTTATGAAACGTTGATTACAGTAGTTCAGAATTTTATTGAATAAGTATTTGTTAAGGAAATATATATACAGACCAGTAAACCGGCCCGTCCTACGGACGGAAGCAAACAGTTGTTGACGACAATTTTTTACTTACCTATTTAGATAACTGTATTATCTACACAATTTACGTAATTTAAATAATTCTGTCCGCCGACGTATGATGCCCATCCGCTGTTCACTTGTACCCATTTTTAGAAAGAATGATTTTAATTTTATAATTATGTATATTGCCAGTGCAGGTGTAGTATGTTGCTAAGTATAAATCTGATGGTAGGGGGGGGGGGGGACAGCGGATGGACTTTTTTTGTGTTACTCAACTTTTTTTTTCAACTTCTGAATTTTATTGCGGAATAAAATTGTCGATGGTCAATGCTGTGCTTTACTGTAGCCAACACTGATAGTAGTTGTGTTGCATACATAGTGGAAGTAAAGTATTTAAAACTACAAAGTAAGTATTTAACCTACAGACATATGGACCGTTCAAGTATTACGTAACGCAATAAGGTAAACTTTGACCCACCCACTGCTCTAAAACGTTACTTAACGACATGTTAAAGCATACAAAAAATGACTAAAATTGACCTACCCACTACCCCTGACTGCCTTACGTAATACTTGAACGGCCCCTATTACGATTATAATTGTTTCCATCAGTGCAAGTATTGTTATGGACACTCGTCTATCTACATACTACAGACATTATATTAGTTGTTAGATTGGAAAGCTCGAGCTTGCTGTGTTTTACTGTAGCCAACACTGATAGTCGATAGTGGAAGTTAAAGTATTTAAAACTACTCTAAAAGGACGATGGTGGGGACTGTTGTCAGTGTTGTCATAGTCTTATAGTCAAAACCAAGTTCAAACAATGCCATTCACGATTTCAGTGTCTTTTCGAGCCTCAAGAACCACGGATCCCGCTTTAGTATGTAGATAAATATCATTATTGTCCAATTTATTATAATTTGAATTACTATTTTTTGTGTAGCGACGGCGTAAACTTTTCCTGTCTTCTTACTTCACCTAAACTAAATATAATTAATGTAATCATATTTTTGGACCATCGACTTTCAATCCAAAGGAAACGTATACGTTTGAAATGGATCCATTGCTGCCCAAGAATGTCAAGGATGTAACCCCCGTGGATAAAAAGAATCAGCATGCACCAAGTTGTGAATCTACAGGCTTTACTCCCACGCTACGAAGCTTTTAAAGGTATAGGTAAAATATGAATTTCTATATTTTTTTCCCAACTTTCGACTTGATACGGTAAACGGACTTTTCCAACCCGGACTATTCCAACCAGGATTTTTCATACCCGGACCTTTCCTACCCGGCCTTTTCCTAACCACGACATAACCTAGGACTTTTCCTACCCATGACCATGAATCAAAAAACAAGTATTACTGTTTATGAGTGTGCCGTAATAACACGGCAGTTTCAAACAAGTTTTTTAAATTAATACTAATTAGAATAAATACTTAATTGTGAATAAGTTTTTATAAATAATAGCGACTATTGGCTTTAATTAATTGTTTTAATTCACGTAAACTATCCCTAACATTAAAACTGAAAAAGGCGGTGTATGACTACATTCAAAAGTATTACATATAATCTACATGAATTGATAAAGACGAAAGAACAGCAAAAGATATAATAACGTTGTTCTGTGGGTATACGAAGAGTCTTACCGCTTTCATTCCGTCGAGCACCGGTTCCGCCAAAAAATAAATAAAGTAAAATATTAAAACTAAAATAAATAAAATACTTGTTGCTAGCCAAAAATGAAGAAGTTGCTCCCGCAAAAATAAAATGATGAAATTAAGTAGGTATGTTTATTACTATTGTTTTTATATACGGGCCTTTCTCACCTTTTCCCGTTCCTCTTTACAGCGTTTACATTTTAAATTACAAATTCAATTACACCTAATACAAATAGTGTACATAACCTATTATTACAAATATAAAATACTTACGACACTAAAAGGTAAGTTCCAGGGTAATGTGATTAAACCAACACAGAATCGACAGAATGGGATTTTTAAACTTAATATATTTTAAAGACATTATTATATCTTTGCGCGATGTGTAGTTTCTTTTTTTGTAAGTACATGGGTAGGAAAAGTCCTAGGCTTGGTCGTTTGTAGGAAAATTCCTGGTAGGAATAATAATTTATAATCTGTTGTGTAAAATTTACCGAAAGCTGCCTTTAAAAGACTTACAATGTCTAAGTAATATGAAACTTTCCTGTATGGCTCTGTGATGTCTAGGTGTGATACCGATAGTATTTATTATGAATATCTCTAGAAGAAGGGTGTGCATAAGTTTGACTTTTTGTCTTTTTTAAACTTGCAGGAGCTTGATTATGTCACCGGAATATTTGGAATTTACAGCAAAGCCATTGCGAAGTACGCGCAGCAACGTATGCATTTTAACCAGCGAAATGATTTCAGATGATAGCCTGAGAGAAAACTTAGTTCTTGTCGGAAACTTTTACTCTGTACTCTGTACACATCCCTTTTCTGCAAATCGTTTCTGCAATCGTGCAACGAATTCGAATAATAGAGTTTGAGTTTGAGTTTGAGTTTATTTTTATTAAAGTGTCAGGCAATTCAGTATATATATACTGTTATTAAATCACGGACACTAAATTAATACTAGCACACAAATACAAATTAATACACACAATATGAAATAATACAGATACATCAGATACATCAATTCCAAAGAAAATATTAGTTAGTACCATAAAAGCAAGAAGGGAACAACGCTAAAACTACGGTGGAATATAGGGGCTATAAACAAAGATCGGCGCCTAGCCTAGAAAATAGGCAAAAAATAGGCGATAGGCTAGGGTGCACCGCCATTTTCAGCAAAAATAGGCTAGGCGATAGGTAGGCCAAGCAAAAATCATTATTAATAGGCTAGGCTAGGATAGGCATTTAAAAATTAATAGCCTGCTAGGCAAAAATTGCCTAGTAGGCATTTTTGGCCTATCAGGCTGCACTTATAACTGTTCACAGAATAAAAAAATATTAATTATCACGATTAATAACAGCTTCCGTTTTCATTAACTTACGAATTTCATAAATCTAAATCGATTCAATCACCAAGAAAAATCGTCGGTCGTTAAAAAATAGGTGTTTGGTAGGCTAATTAAGAAAATAGGTTATTGATAGGCTAAATAAAAAATAGGCGATAGGTAGGCTGTGAAAAAAGTCAGTCTGATAGGCTAGGCGATAGGTAGGCTGTGAAAAAAGTCAGTCTGATAGGCTAGGCGATAGGCTGTACAGTTATTCTGCAAAAAAATAGGCTAGGCGCTAGGTAGGCTGTTCAAAAGGCCGATCTTTGGCTATAAATATAATCTTCCCTACTTGCTACTATATACTCTATTAACCTATTTCGGAAAGGACCAATATTATATAGAATGTCATACTCTGAGTTCCCATTTAAAAAACCAAAAATACCTCCTTCAAGCCACTGACCAACTGACCACCACATCTTCGCTATGAAAATTTAGATGATGTGGTTACTCCAGGAAGCTCGGCTAAGGCTGTTCGTGGATCTCCAGCCATGGTTAGTGATTTTGACTGTGTGATGTATTCGGACCCGCAGACCACTACTTTTGAGACAGGAACAGAATCAATTCAATCGAATTTTGAAGTTTACGAAGATGAGTGGGATGCTAGTGAAAAGTAAGCATCAACGCTTAATAATGATTTAAGAGCAGAACATACTTCAGTGTCAATTGTCGACCTCCCGTGTAGAAAGTTCCTTGATTGTTCACTTTGGGAGGAAATGAAAGATGAGCCAAGGGTTGGTTTTTGTCAGTGTCGGTATCGTCTCATGGAAGCTTTCATGAGTATGACCAAAGAAGTTATTCAATTTTGGCGTAAATGGATACAAGTACTTTGAAATTAAATTATTCATGGTACTTTCTACTGTGACACTTAAAATAATTTTTTGTTAAAATATATTTGGAAATAATTTAAATATTTTAATTGACATTGAATTTTGAATAGGGTTTCTTAAAATATGTTCCGAGTATAAAAAGCCGACAGTATCATCGAGTAAATGGGAAGCTGAAAAACGAAAAGACTTTGAAATTCTGTTGGAGAAAATCAAGAACATTGACAAAGAGAAGAAAAGCGGCTGGGTGTTGTTAAATCGGATGCGGGACAAAGTCTCGCTGGACATAGTCTCCCTGGACATTTGCCCCCAACCATTGTCCCCCCGGATAAGGAACAGCGGACATTTTCCCCCCAAACTCTTACTTAGGTTACTGAAGTGCAGTGTTGCAAGATTAAGTGATGATTTATAAAATGTTGGGTAGTATAAATGTGTTTTTATTTAATATTATAATTATAATATACATTACATAATATAAGTTTTATTAAAATGTTTATTATCTCACGAATCCAATGCAATGTATACTTTCTTAAACCGCAAGCTTGGAATAAATCGTAATGCAAAAAACTGAATTGTTAAATTAAAGAGTGTAGGAAACAAATGTAAGTAGTTTAAACCATAATCAAATAAACATTATAGTTAGTAGTCAAGTCACACACTCAAGTCCAGAACAATGTGTACTACACTATTTCTCAATACGGCTAGAACTTCTTTACCTAATTACATATTATGTATCCTGGCATCGTATAAAACCACTTATTGTTAGTTAAAGGTAGACAAAAAGTATTAAAAAAACCGCACCTAAAAATAGTTTAAGCACACGATACCTAAAGATATTACTCCAAAAAAGTAACTTCTGACAAGGAAAATTAATAAAAAATACCTTTAAATCTGAAATTCTAAAATTGAAAGGCTGGGGGGAAAATGTTCGCTGTTGCTTATCTGAAGGGGGGGGGGGGGGATTATTGGGGGGAAAATGTCCGGGGAGACTTTTTCCGCTTACCGTTAAATCTGATGACGATTTCCGTGATAAGCATTACATTTCCCCAGAATTACGTTTTTGGAAACGCTAAGTCAGAGATGTCAAGTATACACCTCTTCAGTTGACTTCAGAGTGCGTAGGGCGTGCGTTAGAGAAGGCAGTGGACATAATGTCTAATTATTTCATAATAAAGCGTAAGCTCATGGCTCCTTCAGTGTAGAGTTCGAATTGGAAAATCTGCCTAAGTTTGACCCAAGGAGTCTCATGCAATAATTGTTTCAAGAATGCTGCAATTTCTAGTAACTAGCATATTAGGCATTAGATCTAAAAAGGTAAACGGACTTTTCCTACCCGGATTTTTCCTACCCATATGGTTTCTACACGGACTTTTCCTACCCACGACCAAACCTAGGACTTTTCCTACCCAAGACTATGGCTTATGTAGAATTAAAATAAATAAAATAAAAAACGCAACTATTTATGGGTATACCGTAGTAACGCGGCAGCTTCAAACGAGTTTATTAAATTATTACTAAGCATAATTAATACTTAATTGTGAATAAGTTATTATAAATAATTGTGACGATAATTAATACTTAATTGTGAATAAGTTATTATAAATAACTAGGAGTTAGGCCAGTCGCTGGCGACTGGCCTAACTCCTAGTTGGAAATTTTTCGTGAGTACAAAACTCAACCAATATCCCTTGGGAGTACAAAATTCAACCAATATCCCTTGTGAGTAAAAAACGCAACCAATATCCCTTGTGAGTAAAAAACGCAACTAATATCCCTTATGAGTACCAAACTCAACCAATAATATCCCTCGTGAGTACAAAACTCATCCAATATCCCTCGCGAGTTCAAACTAAAATCCCTCGTGAGTGCAAACCTCAACTAATATCCCTCGTGAGTACACACCTCAACCACTACCCTTCGTGAGTACAAACGTCATCCAAAATCTCTCGTGAGTACAAAACTCAACTAATATTCCTCATGAGTACAAAACTCAACAACAATCCCTTATGAGTATATAACTCAACAACAACAACCTCAACGGTCTCCGAACAACAACCTCCACGTCAAAATTTACAGTTGTAAAAAAGAACTGTTGGTTAAAAAGTTAGTCCTGAAAAGGACTGTTGGTTTTAAAGATGATAGTTCTTAAAAGAACTGTTGGTTTGAAAGTGGATATGTCTAGCAAAAATACAGAGTTCACAATGAACAATTTATATAGATGATTGAGTAGAGATAGAAAAGAGTAGCTCTAAAAAGAGCTAATTGTTAGTGTTGGTAGAGATAGATGATATAGGCAGCCCTACACAACAAAAATAAAATAATAATGAAAGAATGGATGCTCATAATATGTTAGCAGGTATAAAGTTTTTTAAACTAATTACTCCTGATTTTCACATGTTTTGAAATTCAGCAGGAATGAATTCAAAATCATAACTTATAAAGGCACATACTAGTGCACATAAATTGTGAGAGTATTGTATTGTAAATTATTGTAAATCATTGTATTTACAATTACAATCACAATACTATACGCTTGGACTTCACAATAACAATCACAATTTCAGAACCATTCACATTAACAATAACAAAAACAATTCACAATTTGGTTTCATGTTTCAATACTGACGATGAGTTAAGGTAAGGCGCTTCAAATAATAGCGTTATAAATGTTATGGGAGGGGGTCTAGCTGCCCTTTCTTATAACATATTCGTAATTACATTCCAGAAAAATTGGGTGGGGGTTAAAGTACCAAATTTTACATAACGTTATAGTTGAAAGCTCCCTGATGCCGGCTCAACTTATCACTGTAAAACACAAGATTGCGCCTGCGTCAGGGTGCATTTGCATATTCCGTCATGACTTAGGCGGGGTAACGGCAATGTTAACCAAATGGCGAATAACGAGCCATGGGGGAGGGGTTTTGAATTTATGTTATAACGTCATATAGTCATGACCCGTGGTGCATAAAACACTACTGGAAAGGACTTTAATAACTTTTAAAACTACTTTTCAAAGTGGAAAACGGATCGTCGTTATTACTTTATAAGCAAACTGCAAAATATTTAGTCGTTTTCAGTTTGCCAATCATTATACTTATTACTTGTATTGGTGACAAATTGTTATCATAATAATATCATCAATCGCCTTACAATTATTTGCTATCTTTATTAGGTTTCTTTCTTTCTGTGATTTTATTAGTCCAGTCCAATTTTCCTAATACTAGCATCATCAATTTGTAATGCATTCTGGACAATCTGGAATTGATTGAAACTTTAGAACTTATTTACTGTTAAAAATAAGACCGACAGAAACATTAACTAATATGCGAATCTTATCGTGAGTTTGTATCAGTTAGAAAAATAAAATTTGGCAAAATAGTATAATAATTCAAATATACTAAGCAAAAAGCCTACTTTATAGTTTTTAGAATCGGTTTTTTTCTACAGTCTGCTATCCATTACCTTCTAAAAAAACAAATTGTAATTGTATTGTTATTGTAATACAAAAAAATACAATAACAATTTGATATTGTAATTGTGATTACAATAACAATATCAAATTGTTATTGTGATTCTCAAAATTTCACAATAACAATAACAATTCACAATTTCAGTGCACTAGCACATACCTACTACTTATTTACAACAATAACTCCCTATTATGGCGATGACGATACGGGAGCAAGTTTGCGTCTTTAGGTGTAGGCTTTGGATTGTAGTGGGGGACAATTTGTCTTGTCGTGTGGTGTTGGGTTTAAAGGCACATACCAACTTATTACTTATTTAGCAAAATAATAATTGTCAATTAAGACGATGTCGGCTTCAGTTTGTAGCGAGTTCCAGTTCTTCTGAGGGCTTTACTGTGCATTAGGGCGAACAACTAATATGTAGCCAACGTAAAAAGTATGAAAAGAAGAAAATCAAAGTGCAAAATAAAAAACAGTAACTGTAAGTACAGTGTGCCAGCGCAGTGGGAGTGTTAGTGGTTTATCGAAGTAGTAATAAAAATGAGTTCCACTATGAGTACTGCCTATAGTATTAGTATCGCATTGTAGTGACCATCGTCATAATAATAATATTCAAAATCAAAAGTCAGAAGTTGACACACAAATAATATTAAAGTTTACAAACAACCAACAAAAATCCGCTTGTCTTTAAAGCAGTACTATTGCGGGCTTGCGGGGTTTATTTTGCCATAGAAAAGATCTACTTCGAGAGTAAAAAAGACGACATCGAAAAATATAGTTTACACTGAACTGCAATCAATCCAACACTGACGCTGACTCTACTTACTGTTACCATAGTGTGACTTTGAGATTGTATGGATGCATCAACTTTGTTGTTGATAATAATTTGTAGACTATTAGCAACAAACTATTTTTTTGGTTCCTCAACTTTAATAATAATATAATACTAGCAGGTTAGCAACCCGATGGGTTGCGTTAAAAAATGTAATATACATTTTTCACTTTTATTTGGGATGGTTAATAAGGTTGTGGTCAAATCGACTTTAGGGTTGCCTTGTATAAGCTTAAACTAAAGGTTCTACTGGGTTGGACTGCGCAAGTTTTGACCGGATACTTGCCCGGGGTAAGCTTTAACCTCAACTTTGCATGGGTTAAGTTTTTCCCATAGACGTGGTAGGAGAGTAGGTTTTAACCAGAGCCTTTTCCGGGTTAAAGTATGGAATCCGACTTGCTCTGGGTAAGTACTGATCAGGTACTTGCCCAGGTAACGCAATAGTATAAGACTTCGATCAGAGGCTGGAACGGGATAAGTTACACTGTAGCGTTGGCTGGCTTAAGCATTCACCACAGACTTGCCCAAAATTAATGATTTGCCTCACCGGTCGCATGCTATTAAATTTGTTGAGCCCACAGGCTTTCTCGGGGTAAGTTTTTCCCAGGGATTTGCCCGTTTGCGCTATGGTCACGGACGTGCCCAGGGTAAGCTTCAATCACATCCTTGCCCGGGCTAAGCTTTGATTAAATGGGCCATCCATACATTTTGTTTGAGCTTTTTGTGCAAAACCCCCTCCCCCCTTTCAAATTGTCACTACTCTATCATTTCTCGATAGCCCCCTCTCCACTATAAACGTTTCAACTTTTTAAATAGTTGCTCAAAGAATTTTTATATTTTCTAAAGGTTAATATATAAATTTTTGCGAAAAATGAATTACATACTACATATTATATTTTATCAATATAATGTATCTGCTTTGATTTGCCGTAATCAAAAATTTAAAATTTACAAAAATTGCCTGAAACGTCATTTTCCTGAACCCCCCACCCCCTTTGCAGTTTCAACGTGTCATTGGCCTAAAACCCCTCCCCCCTTGAAACCTGAAACGTAATGCATGGATGGTCCCAAAGGCTTAACTGGGGCATGGTTTTGCCGCAGGCGCAATCCGGGTATGTTTTGATCAGAAACTTAACTTAATTACGCTATGGTCACCGACATGGCTGGGCTCAGTTTTGATTTCAGGTTAGCTCGGAATTAAGGCTTTAAATTAATAAGAGTTTAATAAGTCGTATTACATTCAGTCATTTATTGTTGTTTACGCATTGGATAGGTAAAACCTGATCGTGAGTCTTTTGTGCGATGTAAAATTCACCCTATTTTGTTCAACATAATCTTTTACTTCCGGCTACAGCATATGCAATTTTATTGGATCACAGGCTTCGAAGGGAAAGGACACTAATAATAACCTTGACTTGCCGACGCGTCAAGCGGTACCATTAAAAGTGCAAATAGTTGAAAACTGAAGCGCACACAACGTGTAGTGGCATTTAACAGGGACAATCCCAAACCTCATTATTATGCAATTTTAATTAAGAGATTAAAAAAATAAATTATTACTGTTAGGGAATTATTATTACGAAGCATGCAGCGAAGCGTGCAGTAATGCATAAGTAGTAGACATGGATACGATGCAGTTGTAAGTTAGACAATAGTAAACTTTAGTTAAATAAAATAATAAAATTAGATTAGTAATTTTGTTCCCAAGTTCAATCTTTTTTTATCGGCTTGCATTTTTTTTCTTTTTTATGGCGTTCAAGTTAGAGGTATTTGCAATTACTAATCTAGCTCTGTACCAATCCGGACCCTGGAATTTTTAAAAATTCGAATTTACAGGCTGTGATTGGTGCAGAGCTAAAAAGTTAAAACGGGAATAATTCAAAAAAGTGTCAAAACACTAAATTTTCCGAGACAATACCGGCATCCGCTTGACCAAGGGCTATCTAATGACACCCCAATAAGGGGTAAATTCCTAAAACTGTAGGAGGAGTACACTGTATAAGCTGGCAACCCCCCGTAACACTGCACGCGTTAATTAAGAGACTAGCAGTTAGGCAACCCGATGGGTTGCGATTCGTATAGCTAGCAATTCCATTTATGTTAAGTAAAATTATTTTAAATCAAAATTTTAATTTTGTTAACAATATTTATTAGTTACTAAAGTTGGCCATCAGTAACTAAAGTTGGCCATCAGTAACTAAATTTGGTCATCAGTTACTAAAGTTGGCCATCAGTTACTAAAGTTGGCCATTACCTACTAAAGTTGGTTATCACTAACTAAAGTTGGCCATTAGTTACTAAAGTTGGCCATCAGTTACTAAAGTTGGCCATCAGTTACTAAAGTTGACCATAACTAACTAAAGTTGGCCATTAGTTACTAAAGTTGGTTATCACTTACGAAAGTTGGCCATCACTTACTAAATTTGGCCATCACTTACTAAATTTGGCCATCATTTACTAAATTTTGCCATTACTCACTAAAGCTAACCAATAGTTACTAAACTTTTGCATCACTTACTAAAGTTGGCTATTAGAAACTAAAATTAGTCATCAGTTACTAAAGTTAGCCATCAGTTACTAAAGTTGGCCATCACCTACTAAAGTTGGCCATCACTAACTAAAGTTGGCCATCACTAACTAAAGCTGGCCATCAGTTACTAAAGTTGGCCATTACCTACTAAAGTTAGTTATCACTAACTAAAGTTGGCCATTAGTTACTAAAGTTGGCCATGAGTTACTAAAGTTGGCCATCAGTTACTAAAGTTGGCCATAAGTAACTAAAGTTGGCCATTAGTTACTAAAGTTGGCCATTAGTTACGAAAGTTGGCCATTACTTACGAAAGTTGGCCATCACTTACTAAATTTGGCCATCACTTACTAAATTTTGCCATCATTTACTAAATTTTGCCATTACTCACTAAAGCTGGTCATTAGTTACTAAACTTTTCCATCACTTACTAAAGTTGGCTATCAGTAACTAAAATTAGTCATCAGTTACTAAAGTTGGCCATCAGTTACTAAAGTTGGCCATCAGTAACTAAAGTTGGCCATCACTAACTAAATTTGGTCATCAGTTACTAAAGTTGGCCATCAGTTACTAAAGTTGGCCATTACCTACTAAAGTTGGTTATCACTAACTAAAGTTGGCCATTAGTTACTAAAGTTGGCCATCAGTTACTAAAGTTGACCATAACTAACTAAAGTTGGCCATTAGTTACTAAAGTTGGTTATCACTTACGAAAGTTGGCCATCACTTACTAAATTTGGCCATCACTTACTAAATTTGGCCATCATTTACTAAATTTTGCCATTACTCACTAAAGCTAACCATTAGTTACTAAACTTTTGCATCACTTACTAAAGTTGGCTATTAGAAACTAAAATTAGTCATCAGTTACTAAAGTTAGCCATCAGTTACTAAAGTTGGCCATCACCTACTAAAGTTGGCCATCACTAACTAAAGTTGGCCATCACTAACTAAAGCTGGCCATCAGTTACTAAAGTTGGCCATTACCTACTAAAGTTAGTTATCACTAACTAAAGTTGGCCATTAGTTACTAAAGTTGGCCATGAGTTACTAAAGTTGGCCATCAGTTACTAAAGTTGGCCATAAGTAACTAAAGTTGGCCATTAGTTACTAAAGTTGGCCATTAGTTACGAAAGTTGGCCATTACTTACGAAAGTTGGCCATCACTTACTAAATTTGGCCATCACTTACTAAATTTTGCCATCATTTACTAAATTTTGCCATTACTCACTAAAGCTGGTCATTAGTTACTAAACTTTTCCATCACTTACTAAAGTTGGCTATCAGTAACTAAAATTAGTCATCAGTTACTAAAGTTGGCCATCAGTTACTAAAGTTGGCCATCACCTACTAAAGTTGGCCATCACTAACTAAAGTTGGCCATTAGTTACTAAAGTTGGCCATCAGTTACTAAAGTTGGCTATCAGTAACTAAATTCGGTCATTATTTACTAAAGTTGGCCATCATATACTAAAGTTAGCTATTACCTACTAAAGTTGGCCATCACTAACTCAAGTTGGCCACTAGTTACTAAAGTTGGCCATCAGTAACTAAATTTGGCCATCAGTAACTAAAGTTGGCCATCACTAATTAATTAATTTCACATGATATTCGAATTCCCCATGTTTCGAAGCTACTTCTATTAACTTCTTAGATTTTATAACCTAACTTCATTTTTGGCAGACCGCCACATAGAAAAAGTGCTGGGGTTCGGGAGGTGGTGGCATGGGTGGGGGGTAAAATGTTTGAAGTTTTGGGTTATAAATTCTGAAAAGTTGATAGAAGTAGCTTTGAAACATGGGCAATTCGAATATCATGTCAAATTAATTGTCACTTATACTATTAGGTCACAAGTTGACCTCGAAGGTCAATTTTTCCATTTTTTCCCGGAATTTTAAAATTTTCTGACCTTGGAGGTCAACTTGTGACCTAACGGTTAAAGTGACAATTAATTTGACATGATATTCGAATTCCTCATGTTTTGAAGCTACTTGTATTAACTTCTTAGAATTAATAATCTAAAACTTCATTTTTGGCAGACCGCCACATATAAAAAGTGCTGGGGTTCGGGAGGTGGTGGCATGGGTGGGGGGTAAAATGTTTGAAGTTTTAGGTTATAAATTCTGAAAAGTTTATAGAAGTAGCTTTGAAACATGGGGAATTCGAATATCATGTCAAATTAATTGTCACTTATACTAATAGGTCACAAGTTGACCTCGAAAGTCAACTTTTCCATTTTTTTCCGGAATTTTAAAATTTTCTGACCTTGGAGGTCAACTTGTGACCTAATAGTATACTTGACCTCATAGGTCACAAAATATGAAAATGCTTCAAAAAAAGTAAAAAACAAACCGCTTACTATTAAACATTCGTCAATGGGGCTCATGCACCTCTTTTCGGTTCCAAATTGCATATAGTGCAGTTTAGAGAATGTATTAGGGCCTTTCACTTAACAAAATTAAAAATAATATAATAATAAAATAATTCAAATTATTTTTATCTGAGTTGAATAATTAATGTTTTTTTTTTAAATTATTGCATCATTTTAAAAATTTTTCATGCTCAAATAAATTTAAAAAATAAAAATAAATAATTTTTTAATAAGCTCTGTGCCAATCAGGTCCATGGAATTTTTAAAATTTTAAATTCCAGCGCCGTGATTGGTGCAAAATAAAAAATGTTAAAACGTGAATAATTCAAAAAAATGTCAAAACGTAAAATTTTCCGAAACCACAACCTAGTCCCCTGGACCAAGGCCTATCTAATGACACCCCAATAATGCTTTAATTCGAAAAACTG
The DNA here is from genome assembly GCA_949802685.1 of Dicyrtomina minuta. Lineage (NCBI taxonomy): Eukaryota > Metazoa > Arthropoda > Collembola > Symphypleona > Dicyrtomidae > Dicyrtomina > Dicyrtomina minuta. The sequence goes on from OX461811.1 coordinate 39,041,029, forward strand.
TAGGAGGAGTTTGATTCGAAAGGATTTTAATGGTTAATAAATGGCCTATCTTGGCCTGTACTGCACGAAATAAGTATATAGATTATTTTTTTTGTCAACTCCGAAATTTTATACTAACAAAATATTTTGTCGCTCATCAGTGTAATGCTTTACTATAGTCAATACTGATAAACAAATTAAGTAAACAAATTTGACGATTCATTTTTTGAGTGGGATTACGTGCCTCACGAAAAAAATTAGAGTTAGAGACTTATTAGGGAGATTGTGACGATTGTCTGCAATTAATTATGGTAATACAAGTAAACTATCACTAACATTAAAACTGAAAAAGATAGTGTAAGACAACATTTAAAAGTATTACGTGCAGCATGGGACAAAGTCTCAAATATGCATTTTTAGTCTTTGCTGCAATAATAAAGTAGGAAAGATTATTTTATTAGCAAGTCTTATTTAAAACTACTTGTGTAAATTAACTCCAGGTTATAATAACATACAAAAGTTGTGGGCATATCTTTGCGCGATGTGTATAGTTTCTGTTTTTGTACATGGGTAGGAAAAGTCCTAGGTTTGATAGGTAGGTAAGACGCAAGGTGAGGAGTAAATAAGTAAAGTAAGTAAGAGTAGGAACTCACCAAATTTTTAGTCACTTTTGAATACGAGCTTTATGAAAAAACGAATGTTTTTTTGAAAATTGAATTGCGCAACCCCACATTATACTGAAAGTATGGTTTGGTACGCATAAGTACAATTCTGAAAAGTATGTTGCGCGCGCATCATGTGCTAAGTCATACTTACACATACCACGCTAAAAGTACACATTTCGTTAGCATAGCATAGCATGTCGCTTGTTATACTGCGCTGTGCTGATTGAAAGCATGCTAGAAGAATGTTACGTATTAGCACCAGTCAGTACGCCACTCTGTACTCGCTCCTGTTTGTTGTTATCATGCTCACCCGTGCTAACTCCGTGGGTACATCTTTACATGCCACTCAATACGAACAATATGCATTAATTAGTATTACATGTGACACATTCCCGCATTCGTACGAACCTATCATAAGTAGTACTTTAGTGATACCACCTCGTGCCCGGCTTACTTTTTAACGGTTTTTTTCATGAAATGCACAAGTTGCCTAATTACAGGCAGTGTAGTATTTTACTGTTAGTAGTTGCTAAGCCTTTAAGTGTTACGGATTAACCAGGCGCCCGGAATTAATTGGAAGTATCTTGAATACAATTTTCTGGTGTCAAAGTGGCAGTCTCAATGTCCCATCACCACTATCTATTAAAAAGTGACAATTCCATCGTGATCATAGTGAGTGGGACCGGAGGGCTACAAACCGATAACATTAAATCTGTGTTACATCAATAAGAGCATTCAATGTGATATACTTACTTTCAGTTCAATATTAATACTAAAAATAAGATCACTGTTAGTGCCGTCATTATTATTAGCTTGACAACATTCAAGATCGTGTCTCATAAACTGTCCAGTCGGCTTTCAAAACTAAAATTGTTGACACCATAAAGTTAATTTAAATGTTAGTCAACATGTGATACGGTTTTCCATGGTGGTGTTTGACTTTGACCGATCAGATAGATTAATTGTTACTTATTGTGTGATGACTATGTTTGCAGTTCAACGTACATGTACGTTGGACTGCTATATAATTTATGTATCTGCAGGTCTCTAGAATTGGCGTACTAATAAAGGCAACTGGTATTGATTACTTGTAACTAATGTGTGTGTCGGATTATTTTTTATCCTGAGTTAGCTTTTGTTTGTAGTAACTCATACTAACTGTTAGTTGAATTGTAGAATACTTTTTAAACAGCATAATTAGAATGTAGTAGTGTAAGTAAAGGGTTAGGAACTCACCAATTTGTAGTCACTTTTGAATACTGGAATAATTGAAGATTAATTATTTTTGTTTCTGTGCAACGTTTCGATCGACTTGATCTTCTTCAGGCACTTGATAAATGAAATGGCAGCGTGTAGAATTCGCGCTGATAAATTGAACCGTAAGTGAGTAAGTAAGGAAAGGAATATGATAGGCGAGTTGAGGCGGAGGATAGTCGTGGCGTCACGACCAGCAGTAAGCTCCACCTCTTTACCTTTCCTGGACATACTAATCAGCCCGGACGTTCATTCAAACAAGGTCTCTACTTCTATATTTTATAAAGCCACAGATGCTCACAACTATTTATCATACAATTCTTTTCATTCTAATTATTTACTGAAGTCTATTCCCTATTCTCAGTTTCTCAGACTTCGTAAATTATGCAGCGACGACACTGATTTCTTTACTCAATGCAATTTGATGTCCACGTTCTTTATCAACCGGGGCTACCCCTCGCAGATCGTATCGTCAGCTTGCATTAAAGCATCGTTGGTCTCCCGCAGTTCGTTAATTTCTAACGAAAACCCGCGTGATTCCAAAGATTCACGTATTCCGTTAGTCCTTACACTTTCCCCCTTGTCCTCAGAGCTAGCCTCCAAGGCAATTGAATCCTTTAAAAATGTAATTTTAAACTCTTCTAACCAGTCGACCTTCACTGAACCCCCCCTAAGGTCATTCCGGAGGGCCCCAAATCTGCATAGCCTTTTGGTCCGTACCTCACTTTCAGCAGCCCCACCTATACCTTTGAACCCTGGGACTTTCCCGTGCAACCGTTCCCGTTGCGTAACTTGTCCCCACACACTACAATCCGCAACTGTATCAAACTTAATATGTTCCTACAACCTGAAACACAACTTTACATGCACATCAATGAACGTTATATATGCCATAACCTGTACCCTGTGCCCCAGGGTCATATACATAGGGCAAACCACTAGACTTCTAGCTGTTCGCTTTAGGGAACACCTAGCCTCCATCCGCAACAAATCTGATTCACTCACAGTCGGCCTACATTTCAACTCCCCGGGACACACAATCCAAAATGCTAAAGTTTCGGCCGTAAGTTTTGCCCCTAACAATGAAACCGACCGCAATATGCTAGAAAATAGAATCATTTTCCATTTTTCTTCCCATAAACCACCCGGTTTAAACACATCGTTTTCTTTTATTTAATACAAAATTAAAATTTAACCTCAAGACGGTTTTCTCTTTCGAGAAACCGACGGGACTTTGGCGACCCCGAGGTCATCTGAGCCAAGGTCGTGACGCCACGACTATCCTCCGCCTCAACTCGCCTATCATATTCCTTTCCTTACTTACTCACTTACGGTTCAATTTATCAGCGCGAATTCTACACGCTGCCATTTCATTTATCAAGTGCCTGAAGAAGATCAAGTCGATCGAAACGTTGCACAGAAACAAAAATAATTAATCTTCAATTATTCCAGTATTCAAAAGTGACTACAAATTGGTGAGTTCCTAACCCTTTACTTACACTACTTTATCTCTCACCTTGCGTCTTACCGATCTATATAATTAGAATGTAGTGGCATCTTCATACTTCTTTAATACTGTAGTTAGTATACCATACTACAGTTTTCGTTTGTACTGTAAAGCATACATTCGTGTCATTGTTGTAAGCATGCTGGTGCACGCTCGCTTATATCAATCATTAGTATGAAGAAGCATACGGATTTATTCGCATGCAGCGTGCTCATGCGTATACGTGAGCGTACGTATTACTATTCTCGTGCAGCATACGTACGTCAACGACTGAAAGGGGTACTACCGTGTACAAAAAGTGACGTTTAGGGATCCTTCCCAGCTCAAAATTAGTATACTTTCCAAGCCATACTAAACCGTACCTCCAGCACAATGTGGGACGTTTCGATCTACTTGATCTTCTTCTTGGCACTTGTAATATGGTTGTGATAATTCGCGCTATTGAGTTGAACGGTGTGTGAGTTGAGAGGAGAGGATTATGATAGGTTGTAAGAAAGGGGAAATAAGTAAGGAATACATACTCACCAATTTGAATGGCCAAATGTAAATATTGAATACTGGCGCGGCTCTATGGCTCATTATTACTTACGCCATGCTATCTATATGAGTAGCAATAGAAATAAGATTGAATCTTATATTTTTTAAAAAACATTTTACTGACTGCATTGTACTCCTGACCCTGACGTGAACTTAGGGGTTGTCCACAAAAGACGTAATGTTACTGACTATGTTGAACACTCTTAGGGGTCGCCCCACCTAATGCATAGGACAACGCGGAAGCGACCTCGGCAGGAGCTACCAATTGGATGGACTTGTGACAGAATTACTTTAAAAATTGGATGGACTTAATACAGAATGATTTTAGCCGTGCACTGGACTTAAGACAGAATGACTCTTCACCGACGATAGGTGTATAACTCTCCATTTTCAGCGTATTCAAACTGTACACACTGTACAGTCAGTACAGTGTATATCATCATTTTAAACTCACCTCGGTTTATGGGGTTTACTTCCGTTCAAGAACGAATTTTCCGGTGAGATATTTACTTTTAGATAAAAACCCACTACTTATTAATTATGATTCGACTTTGATTAACCCCCAGGGGTCACGTTGTGACGTGGTTCTCATATAATTAATTTATTAAAAACCGAAAATTGGGTGTCTCATAATTTTAAACTCACTTCACGGTTTTTTAAAGTCAAACAGCAATATCTCCCGGCTGAGCCAATGAAAAATTACGAAAATTGGCATGCATACTCTCACATCTGTTACTTATGAATAGAATCATTAATCATTAACATTGATCATCTTGTCACTGTAGCACGGGTAGCGTTGGAGAAGGCTGGTCAACCTCATGTCAACCTGTGGCACATCCCTTACTAACCCGATCGTGATTAGTTTTTAAATGCAGTTAAAAAAAGGAAATAATTTGTTTTCACAATTGTCCAGTTTTAATAAATGATACATCAGAAACCCCTTCAAAACCAAAGAAAACGATTATTTGTTTTAGGCCTCTGGCCCATATAATATTTAGGCAAAATTTTCAAAAAATGTAACGATTTTTACAAAAAAATGCCAAGCGCTTGCCGCTTATGGATAAACTGATCTACTTTGCCTTAATCGGAATCTACACGTCATTACCTTTCGAATGGTACATCACACCGAGCCTGTAAGCTTATAGTTGTAATTAGCATATAACATTACTTGACGAAGTGTCTTGACACATGCATAATACACTAAACTTACAAAACATACATGTAGCCAATATTTTAATAATATAATATTATTGAGTAGAAGCTAATAAATTAACTAATGTTAGGCTAGGCAAAATTATTAAACATAAGTTATAAAATCTTTAAAATAGTTTACTTTTGCATTAATTATTATGTAGGCCAATATTATACAAAACCGGAAGAAAATGGTTGCGCACGAATAAAATACTTACATGATTTATGTGGGAAATTGGGAAATAAAAAGGCTTACGACTTACACTACCTCAACATGTTCCAGAGAAAGCATAATATTATAAAAATTTTAGTAATCAATAAGTAGCAATAAACTATTTAATAATTTATTGTTACTTATTGATTACTATTTAAAACAAAAAATCCGGCGCTTCGCGCTGGATTTGTCCACCGTGGGCTCGAAGTAGATGCTGAGCTTTCAGCGAATATTAAATTTAATAAATGTGTAGGTCCTTATTGTAGCGACTATCGATAATAATCTAGAAGATATTGGTATTTTATAATCAGCGACAGCTATTCCTTAATTGACATTTCGCAACATTTTTTCGAAATCATTGTCAACAGCAATTATTTGAACGACGTCATATATGGGCTATCTCAATAATATAGTGATTTGGGCGACGTAATTTATGAATAATTCTAATAAAGTAGTAACTTGGGCTCCAAATAAAAGTATGATAATGTGGGCGACGTCATTTATGGACCATCCCAATGTAAGAATAGTAATTTGCGTAGCGTCATTGATGGACCATTCTTATAATACAATAAAGTTTCGAGCGACGTAATTTATGGACTATCCCAATGAATAAGTGCCTCAGGCGACGTCATTTTTGAACCGTCCAAATAAAAGAATTAAAATGTGGGCGACGTCATTTATGGACTATCAAAATGTAAGAATAGTAATTGAGTAACGTCATTTATGGACCATCCCAATAAACAAATGATAAAACGATAAAAACGTTATAGGATGTGGATGTAACGTCGTATTATATAGGTTATAAAAACGTCCTCGCATGGGAGTTTGATTGCAATGCAGAATCATTACAGTGGGCCTTCCCTTTTATACTTCCGTGGTATCCCTCATGAGGTGAGCGTGAGTCAAATATTTTTGCCCACCTATGTTTAGAAAATAAAATCTTTGGTTTTCAATTCAAATGGGCTACCAGAACCAGATACCAGAGACGTAAGTAAGTATGTCTGGATAGCGGGAAAGGTGGTCCCATGCATTTATTGCACCCGCCCCACCACGTCGTGTATTGGTGCAGGGATCTCATCGGTCAGCCAATACAAACTGATTTGGATGGGATTCAAATTTGTGACCGCGAATACACCATCTACTTTGCTAAATGCAATATTCGAGTGGTCACTCTTGATCTTGAGACTTTCACGTTTCTTCCGGATTAATTATATTATCTCAGTTAGCAAGTAGCCAGTAAATGTTGACGATTGTTTCTAATCCAAGTGGGGCTCGATTCATCCGTAATTCCAATGCCGTCGGAGTTGCAGTTAGCATCATTAGAAAATGTATGTGGCAAACCTGTAAATCAGGTGAGATTTTCTTTTGACTTTGGACTTCACAAAAATACATCTTTTGACTTACAACTTGTACGTAACCCTAAGTGGTGAAAAACTTAGGATTAGTCTTTAATTCTTGATGTTAAAATTGTGAAATTAAGACTAATTTTAATTGGTACAGTCACTGTCTTTGTTCGTGTTATTTTGCATGGGTCATCCTGTGGGTTGTGGGCTTGTAGGTAGTTAAGTTGTAGATTGAGCTGTGAAAAAATCCATATCAAATTCTGCATATAATTTAATTTAGGGTGTTCTTCGGAAACTCATGCCCCAACATGCTATCTCATGCCCAACTTCGATAACTCATGCCCCCACTTCGATAAATCATGCCCCACAATAAATTCGTAAAATAATATAATTTTGAGCCATATTTCCGTGCTTTTGTTATTTTTTCAGTATTGTCTACCCCTCGAAGTATGTTATCATTGAGGTTAGGTTAGGTTTTGGGGGGGGTGGGGGGCGGGGGGTAGGAAAAACTGACTGGAAACGGTTAGGTTATATTTTTTCCCTCAACCGCCGGAGGCGGCTCCGCCGAAGGCCGTAATATATAACCTATCCGTTTTCAGGCAGCTTTAGGAGCCTGATTCAGTTTTTATTCGGTTAAATTTCGATTATTTTAAAGGTTTTTAAGCTTTTTAAATTGGGGCATGAGTTATCGAAGTGGGGGCATGAGTTATCGAAGTTGGGCATGAGTTATCGAAGTTGGGCATGAGTTTCCGAAGTAACCCCTTAATTTAATACAACTATTATAGGTTCTTGTTATGAGTAGAAAGTATCGTGCTGTTATTGTGGTACATAGGGGTTTGTTACATAAATCTGGCGCTAAGTAACTGGCATTAACTTCCCTTTTTTTGTTACCGTAAATGAACTGACGTCAATTTGCAAGTACTTGTTTTAGTTTCCCATAACACATTACATACCTATATGTAACATTCTTATTTTTGACTTTCAACTTTACTTTTACTGTACAAATTAGTATCCGCTTGTGGACGGCAAATACAAGCCTTGCTTGTGATCATACATAATATTTGATATTATACATTATAATATAGTCACACAATGATTACCAGTTAATCTTAATGATGCTACGTCTTGCTCCCCTAGTTAAATTGTAAAAATATTTTATTTGCGCTAAATAAATTCTTTTTTTCTAAATTTTTATTAATCTTTCAAATAATATTGTTTTATCCCTGATTTTGTAAATAAATGTTATGCTTACCCAAGAGTACGTTACCTTTTAGTGCACATGAAGTATATACTATATATGCACTGCCTATTTTTTTAAATGTATTTGAAAAAAAGAGACTATACTATACTATAAAAACCTTAAAACTCTAATAACATGGAAACTCTCCAAACGTCGTAATTTTTTCAGAGTATCATAGTTATAGCCTTAGAATGATGCAACAGAGTTTTGAGTGTAAACTGTCAAAATTCGTTCTGTGTTAATAGTTTGCGGAGAAGTTTGTATGAAAAATAGCATTGCGACCGTTTCTCACATCGAAATTGAATTGGTCGTTTTTTAAAATTATAGAAATCGAACGTGTAAGTATACTTACACATGTACAATCTCCGAATATTCTGATTTTTTACATATTCCAAATAACGAAATAACCGATTTGAACAAGTAATACATCAAAGTAAAGATAATTTAAGAGATTAGCTTTGTTTTGTGCCTTAAATTCATCTATGAATTAGTGGCAAAATCGCCAACTAACTAACGCCCTATGTTAAATTCGTCTATCTTTAAAAATGATCATTGTTTTTTTTAAATAATCCTTTTTCAGTGATTTCCACTTTCTTCTTGGCAAATGCGGTCACGCTTTACGTTGGGAAAAAAATCTGTTGGAATGTCAATAATTGTTTTAGCTTTTCATATGTAAACTTAGCTGGCCTATTTTGTAATCTTTAGAAGTGAAATGCCACAGAAAACCCGCGGACCTATTACTTCCTTCTTACTTATCAGGTCAATAAAAATTGTCACTTTTTGAAATTATGCGACCAGCACAATAGTTACTTAGGAGTTGCTTTGAATTTCTTGCTGCCTGTGACGTAGCCCCATATACGTTTCTCCCTTAAAATTCAGCTTTAATTGGAGCTTTGGAATTAAATAATCGGACTTGAGCCTTGAGCAATTTTGTTGCTTATTCTCTATTGATTTTGATGATAGTGATGTTATTTTTGAGTGAACATTCACATGCATTTTTCAAAATCAGTGCGTGCCGAGTAAAACCCTAAAATTACTTAAAGCAAAAATATCTAATTTATGGCAAAAATTAACCAGCCAATTAAACGTCCTAAGAATTCTGTATACTGTGATACATTACTTGTTAAAATCTGTGTATACCTTTGGTTTGTATAACCAACTAGAATCTTGGGAAGTAATTGTCCCACCCTGTATAAACTGTATACTTACATTGGGGGTGTAATCTTCCAAACCCTAAGAACACACAATCAGTAACAAACAAACATTATTTTGCCTAATTGTAATTTATTTTATAAAGTAGGTCGTGCAACAATGTAACACATTTGCTGTAATTAAATAATGATAATTATAATACTCCTGTTATGACTATATCTTACGATATTTTTCCATTTCATACATTTGGTTACTTGTAACCGTATTAATTACTTTTGTCCGCTAACATTGCCTGTCAAGCATTCTCAGTTATGTAAACCTCCAATTTACTTTTGGGATAAGTTGTAAGGGAGGAGTAAAATTACGTGTATGAGCAGTCCCATCCGCAGAGCCAATGGAATGTGATGTCGCTGCTGTTATTTCTTTCTTCTTATCTCACTGGAAGCAGCGCAAGCAAATAAGCTCAGTAAAGTCGTAGCAAGATGAGTGTGGAATAAAATTATATCTTATTGCTAATATTATATGCATGGCGGTCAAGGACGATGAATCCAATGCACAGGTCCCTTGAAACGAGAATTTTGCCTTTAGTATTTATCAGTAAATACAAATCATATAAGTACTATCAATTGGAATATAAAAAGTGCGTTCTTAAATCTTTTTATACTTTAAACTGCTGGAGTTAATTAAATGTTTTCGTATCTGTTTGCTCTTAACTTATTCTTGCCCCTCCAAACAACCCCATAATCTGCGCATTAAACTTGCATGATTATACAGCATTACAAATATACAAGTCGAAGTCACAGTCACAAGTACCTATGGAAGATTCAAGAAGCTTATTATTACTTACAACTTTGGTACTGCTAATGGTTAAATGCTAGTTCAGCATCAGTATGCGGCATACCGCGTGCAAGAAATATTATACAAGACCATAAAATATGTTGGTACCTACATACCTAAGGTACACATGGTCATGGTAGTCTTGTCTTGTCTGGCAATGCATGGGTGTTTGTCTAACTGGAGTCTGGATAAAAACTTGTGCGCTGGTATAGATAGATGAAGCTGTTGCAAGATACTTAGAGATGCTCCTTTCCATTTCCAACGTGTATACAATGTTATATTGGAATGGAGTTAGGTGTTTAGGTATGTGTGTAAACTTGATGGAAGCCAGATAAAGTGGTGATATGGTATAGGCCGAGAGAAATTGGTTCTCATGAAAGGGAACATTGCGATTAGTAGTTGACATTGAATTTGATACTTTACTCCTGCTTGCCAGTTGCTTATAAATTACAAAAAGGATTTTATATATTGGATTTGTTTTAATTAAATATTCCTTTCGTGGATAATATTTCTTGCAGGACGATCGCTAGATTCAGTTGCAAAACCAACTGCAGTCTTTCATAACCAGAGAAAGGGGTTTAATCTTTGGAAAATTACAGCTAAAATTCCTCTGATAAATACCGGGGTTCGTAAATTTTCTACGGTTTCTACTTACCGCTGCTGTCAAAACCAAATTAACGTCGTACAAAAAGTCTCAAAAATGGCTCAAGTTTTATCTGGAACTCAAGTTTCTAAGTAAATTGCAGTACTTTTTGTTTTTTTTTAAATACATATTATAAAATATTCGAAAAACAATATTTTATGTCATGTCTTCTAATATTCTATTCTTCTATAAAAAGATTTGTGTTAACTTGTCCTCTTCTTATTCATTACTTTTACAGAGAAATTCAACAAGAGTTGAAGGCAGAGGTTGCTCGTGTGAGAGAGCAGAACCCTGACTTTGCTCCTGGTTTAGCAATTGTTCAAGTTGGAGGAAGAGAAGATTCAAATGTTTACATTCGGATGAAGATAAAAGCAGCTAGTGAAATTGGAATTGTTGCAAATCATGTTCGCTTACCCAGATCAATTACAGAAGTTGAGGTAAAAGTTTTAAAATCCTAGCATATTTTATTTTAATAAAAGTAATAAAACTATGCAATCTACTTTTTAATACTAACTGTTTGAGACATCTTATATTATGTGTACCTAGTACATAGATGGTTGTAATTTGTAGTTTTCAAGCAATGGCATAACTAGGAAGATAAAGATAGCTGATTAACTTTTATGAAATCGTCATTACATAATCAGTTTATTGACTGCGTACTTGCTAGTTTAAAGTTTGAAACCATCTTGTCATTTTTAGCTGCTGCAAGAACTTGACAAATTAAATCAAGACTCTAAAGTTCATGGGATCATCGTCCAAATGCCATTGGATTCTGATAATCCTATTGACTCTCATGCTATTACTGATGCTGTTGATCCATCCAAAGATGTCGATGGGTAAGAAGATTTTGTAAAGCTTAACGATTTGCACACATGCTTAAATGCCAACTCTGGTATTGTATTTAATTTCAACTTGAGCTAATGTAGGTACTTACTAACTTGCTTGGCGCGAACCTTCAGTAGACTGTACGCAGTAAACGTGCCGAACCCATTCTATTTCTATATAATACAATTGTTTAAAATATGCAGTATTTTTAAGTCTAAAAGTAGGCTCGTACGTTTCAACTAGGCTCCTATGTGTAGTTATAACACATGTGTTGATTTTCAATGAATTATAAAAGAACAATCGTTAAAGTAGTCATAATAATTTTGCAGTGCATACTTACACTTCCAATATAATTGAAATAGTAATAATTATAATCAGTGATCGCCAATTCGCCAGATAAACACACAGAAAATAAATTACTAGTCCCTTTTTTTGTTGCATCGTCCTTTTTGCATATGTTATAAATAATATTATTTCTATATGTTATAAATGTCTCCGGTTTTCATTAAAAAAATATACTCAGTTGTAAACCAATGCAGAAGCTCTGGTCGTAGTAAACATTTTATTTCTGGTCTAATAAATAGGTTGTGTACCATCAATGAAGGGCGTGTAGCCATCGGAGACTTAAAATCAGGTTTCTTGCCATGCACCCCTTTTGGATGCATCGAACTCATCCGGAGGCACGTAACTTAACTCATTTGCTACTTTAAATATTTTACTGTACTATTATTATGAATCATCTTTTTTTAGAGGCGAATCAGAATGTAAATTATGAAATATTTATAGATCTGGAGTAACCATTGCTGGAGCAAAGGCAGTAGTTTTAGGGAGAAGTAAAATCGTGGGAACCCCTGTTTCCGAGTTGCTGAAGTGGAATGATGCTACTGTCACAGTTTGTCATTCAAAAACTAAGAACTTGGCGGCTGAATGTAGAGCAGCTGATATTTTAGTTGTGGGTATCGGAAGACCGGAAATGGTTAAAGCTGACTGGGTTAAACCTGGTGCAGTTGTAATTGACTGCGGTATCAACGCCATTCCAGGTCAAAACCTTTCTTTTTAAATGTCTTTAATTTTTTTTACACCGTTATAATTTTCAGCAAATCCCTTAATTTTTAATTTTTTTTTCACACAGATGCGACTAAAAAATCAGGACAACGTTTGGTCGGAGACGTGGCTTATGAAGAATGCAGCAAAGTTGCTGGGTCTATTACGCCTGTCCCCGGCGGTGTTGGCCCTATGACTGTTTGTATGCTCATGAAAAATACTGTTCTCGGTGCTTTGAAATCATTGAAAGGTGATGGAAAGTCATGGGATTTAAAGCCATTGGCATTACATGTCAAAGACCCTGTTCCCAAGTAAGGTTCCAAATCACATAATTTTAAACCAACCACGACGACAGCTAAAATTTTTAATAAATTAGTTTACTGAGCACATTATAGGTATCAGATCTTATGACAAATGTGTTTTTAAATGTTTTTTGGTTCTATTTTATGGTATAACTGGTGTAACGCTTTGCATTGCAGCATCCAGCTAAAGTTAGGAGAGAATAATTTGTGCATGTAATATATAATTACTTATACTATTATGCAGTCATAAAAGCACAAGCAGTGGAATTTTTTTTTCAGTTTGAACTGGAATTAATTATTGTTAAGATTTAGATGGAGAAAGCGGCAAAAGAATGTGGGAAGTTTAGTATCCACCTTTGTTTTCCCATTGATCGTTCCGTAACCATTCGTATCCGCTTTCTTGCTTGACATTTTATAAGGTTTATAAAGATACCAGTTCCAGTACTTTAAAAGTATGTGTTTGTACTGCAATAAAGCGATTCGTTATTGTTATTGTTAATATGTTTGTGGACTTTAATTACTGGACTTGACATGGCATTTACATTTTATATTTATTTGGCGGGTAGCTGTTGTTCTCGTCATTGGTGTATGCATATTTATAATTATTCTTCGGTATGCTTTTCATAACTCAATAAAGCCGGTAATTATAACTTGGTAATTGGTATCCGCCTTTGAACCCTTGCAGAAAATTTAAACATTTTAGCTTTTATGGTGCATTATTTTTATTCAAATACTTGAGCTACATCCCTGGTTGGTCCTTCACCACTCCTCGAAATTTGTATTACGCATGATTTCAAAATAATGTGATTGTCTTAAATTAATTGAATTCTTGTTACATTACATACATACTCCTAGCTTCTAATAAAGTGTATTTTATTATTAAATATAAATAACATAATATATACGTATATATATACATACATATATATAATATATGTGCAATTGTAGCGACATCGAGATTGCAAGGTCTCAGACACCAAAAAATATAAGCGTTCTTGCAGCAGAAATCGGAATACTTCCAAGTGAATTAGAATTGTATGGGAATAAAAAAGCCAAGGTTTCTTTGGACATTCTTAAAAGGATGCGTGATCATAAAGATGGAAAATACGTTGTAATTGCTGGGTAAGAAGTAAATTATAAATTGTTGGGAGCATAGAATGTTTTGCATCTACGTAACTAGTTATTTTAAACTCTGGCAACAGTATAGAGCTTATTTTTTTTAAATTGATGGCATACAATGTTACTGAACAGAATCACCCCAACTCCGTTGGGAGAAGGAAAAAGTACGACCACCATTGGAATAGCCCAGGCGCTAGGTGCTCACTTAAATAAAAATGTTTTTGCTTGTGTCCGTCAGCCCTCCCAAGGACCAACTTTTGGAATCAAAGGTCGATTTACAGTAGTTCTAATAATCTAGCAATTAATAAACCCATTTTTTTGCATTCATTACCCCATAAATTAATTAATTATTTTAATTTACATTTTCTTCTTGCTTGTTTCAGGTGGGGCGGCTGGTGGTGGTTACTCTCAAGTGATTCCAATGGAAGACTTCAATTTACATTTAACCGGTGATATTCATGCTATTAGTGCTGCCAATAACTTACTAGCAGCTCAGTTAGATGCCAGGATGTTCCACGAAGCCACACAAAAAGATGATGCCTTGTTTAATCGACTAGTTCCAAAAAAGAATGGTGTTCAGACATTCTCCAAAATTCAAGTAATCTACTATATTCTTTTTTCAACTGTTTCTGGTGTAACAAATAATTTAATCTATCCACTGTTGACTGTTTCATATTACAATTATTGTTAAAGCTCAATAGGCTTAAAAAACTCGGAATAGAAAAAACCGATGCTGCTGCTTTAACTCCAGAGGAACGTGGAAGATTTGCCAGATTAGATATAGATCCCGACACAATTACCTGGAACAGAGGTTAGAGTTTAATTAGTTTATTACTATTGTTCTTCAAACAAAATTACTTGCCGCTTTGACTGAGCGTCATATATAAGTTATAAATCCACTGAACTAATAAAGCTTATTTTGTCTTTTTTTTAAGTTTTGGATTGCAATGATAGATTTTTACGCGAAATTTCTGTTGGACAGTCACCAACAGAAAAGGGGCATGAGAGAAAAACTAGGTTTGATATTGCTGTCTCAAGTGAAATCATGGCAATATTGGCTTTGACTACGGATTTAAAAGATATGCGCGAACGTCTGGGGAATATGGTGGTAGCCTCCGATAGGCAAGGAAATCCTGTCACTGCGGAAGATTTGGTTAGAAAATTAATATTTTGAATTATGCTTATTTGATTTCATGAGCTTCAGAATGTTAATTTAATGTATAAGCAAATTTATTTGTGAATATATTATAGGGAGTTAGCGGCGGTCTCACTGTTTTGATGAAAGATGCAATTCGTCCCAATTTAATGCAAACTTTAGAGGGCACTCCTGTCATGGTTCATGCCGGACCCTTCGCCAATATTGCGCATGGAAACTCATCAATTTTAGCCGATCAGATCGCCCTTAAGTTAGTTGGCGAGAGTGGATATGTTGTGACGGAAGCAGGATTCGGTGCTGATATAGGCATGCCCATATTGAGTCTTCCTTATATATTATTAAATGTTCAGTTAAAAAGTATCCCCAAATATTGAAGTATGCACTCAAATTTAAAACTTTCATATTTGTTTTTTCATTCACCAGGAATGGAGAAATTCATGAATATAAAAACAAGATACTCTGGTTTAAGCCCATCGGCTGTCGTGATTGTGGCCTCCATCCGGGCTTTGAAAATGCATGGAGGTGGATCAAACGTAACACCTGGTGCTTTACTACCTCAGGAATATTTGCATGTGAGTCCGGAAAACTCGAATTGTTGCCTGGTTATGTTCTAAAAGCAATTCTGTATAGCGATGCCCGATTTAGATTTAGTTTTGCATAACATTGTAAATAAAGTTTTTTCTATCATATATTAATTTGTGTAACTACCTACTTATTTGGTATTAGGAAAACTTGGATTTAGTGCGAGTCGGCTTTGCTAATCTTCATCAACAAATTCAAGGGGCTAAAAAGTTTGGAGTACCAGTGGTGATTGCTTTGAATCAATTCAAGTATGAAATTTTATTACTGGGCATTTATTTTCCCTTATTGTGATATTTAAATTCGTGTGTGTGTATTATCATACAGGGTTAGGATTATGCAGATGAAAGGTATTCGACATTTTACTTTGTGTGTTCTAGGTATGATACCTTACGAGAATTGGAGTTAGTTCAAGAGTTAGCACATGCAAGCGGAGCATTTGATACTGTGGTTGCAAACCATTGGGCCAAGGGCGGTCAAGGAGCTGTTGACTTATCTGAGTCAATAATACGAGCTTGCGAGCAGCCGACGGACTTTAAATTTTTGTACGATTTATCCCTTCCAATAGAAGAAAAAATTCGCATAATAGCCACTGAGATATATGGTGCTGATGGTATCGAGCTATCAGAAGCTGCTCAGAAAAAGGTTGATACTTACAAAAGACAAGGATTCAATGACCTTCCAATTTGCATGGCCAAGACTCATTTGTCTCTGAGCCATGATCCCAACCTCAAAGGGGCTCCAAAAGGTTTTACGTTACCCATTAGAGACGTTAGGGCAAGCATTGGTGCTGGTTTTATCATTCCCATGATTGGTTCGGTAAGGATAAATTAATAACAAAGCTTAAACCCTTATCTCAATTATAAATTTAGATTGTAGACTACTATTTTTGTAAAGGTGTAACTAATTTAACTAATTTAATTAACCTATTTAACTATATGTCTTTTCCAATTTTTAGATGTCATTCATGCCTGGTTTACCTACTCGTCCTTGTTTCTACGACGTGGATGTAGACCCAGAAACTGAGGAAGTGGAAGGCTTATTCTAGCTCGAGCTTTCATTGTATTCAAAATGTGATTGTGTATAATCTGTCTTTTGTGTGACAGCCTTCTATATTTCTTTTCTTCAAAAATAAATATATTTTTTTGACGGACATTAAGAGAACGTTACATCCTCATTGTGCATCCATAAAATGCAAGGAACATTATTTGTAAATACGTCTTTCTTATCATGTCTTATATTATTAGTGGGCATATGTATGTAATAAGTATGTACCAGTCAGTGAAATTAGTACACATGAATTGGCGTATCTTACAGCATAACAACATCACTGATTATAAGGTAGCGCCTTAGTTTTTAAGCTCTTTTGAAATTTTATCCATATTCATTTTTCTATTCAGTAATTTCTTATCATAGGAATAGGTGAAGTTGGTTTGTAGTATCCATGCATAATAATAATAATAATGCATTTTAGGTCTCTTTAAAATACAATGTTGTCCACATAGCCCCTTACACACGTAGACCCAAATTATGCCCTTCTCTTCAAATCTGAAACTCTTTTACATTTGTGAAATTATGTAAGTACCTGCTTGTTTTAACCCATCAGAAATGGTCAACCTTGTGACAGTTCAAATTTATAGTAGTACTTGGAGTTACATAATTACTTCAAAATGTGTGCCAGCATTCTAGCCAAATCTGGTCTTTAATGTCAGTAGTCCAGCAGCAGCAGTCCGGGAACGAAATATATACAGAGCTAAATAAATCAAAGTTAAAGTTATTTGTCCTGATTGAAACTCAGATTGTTTATACATTCATCTACTCGATCGTCAGGATTCTACTAATTTATTAAGGTATTGTTTTTTTTACTTACAACTAACAAGTTGGCACCTAGCAGGACGAATGAGTTTTTCCTTGTTTTTTTACAAGACATGGGAGTCTATTTTATTTGAATAGGTTTACAAAATTAGTATTCAGTATATTTTGGACGTTAATACAATACTAAATTCTTTCAAGGCGAAACTTCAATTTCCAAAAGCGCTCCACAATAAGTTTTAGCAAAATTTCTAACCAGTCAATTCTGCTCCATTAATTAAGCAACATTTTTGTGCAGAATGGAATCTTGTTATTTTCATCTTGGGTTGGTCTTGCTGTTATCTCTCGGCGTAAATGCTCGGAATACCGGAATGACGAGTACGGTGGGCAATGATAGTTTTGGGTTGCAATATTTACGGGAAAACACCATCAATTTACTAAGCGATGATTGGCTTCAGACTCTCAGCTCAGAAATAATTGAAAATTGTCCAGATAAAAGAAATGAGGTGGAGACTTTGGTTATGGCTGGAAGCAAATACGATGTAAGTAAAACATTTTGTTTGTATGACAAAAATAACATTAATTTGTATAGTTCCGGACAAATTATGTAAATTCAAAAATGAATGCGGGAATGCAATAATGGTTTATTATGTTAAAAATTCTATAAAAGTTTGCAAGCTATGTAGTATAATTTGTGCGTGTCACTTTTCTCTCTCGTTATAGTCATGTTTCCAGAAGCAAACAAAATCTTTAAACGTGGATTTAATGAATGCTATTGCAACTTACCAAAAAACTGGGATTGAAAATAATCTTGTGACGGTTTCTGTATCGGCTTGTCGACTTTACACTGGGGCTCAAAAGTGCTTAAAATATGTTAACAAATTGGCCCATAAATGTGCCCCTGAAGGAGAGAGGTCGATAGAAATGCTAAAACATGTGATGCATTTTCTTTGTGGGAAGAACTGCACAGCAGAAAATCTGGCTTGTAAGTGGTCATTAAACATATCTATATAAAAAATTAAATAATATTATTATTAAGTTAGCATAACAGAGCTTATATATTGCAATATTATTATCCAATAATAGCTTGACGTAATTGTGACATTCTTTGATTATTAATTAATGCAGTCTATGGGTTATAAGAGGTAGACTGGTAGTATGTATTTAAGTTATTTGCAAATATGTATTTATATACGCGTTTCCCATTCGTTTCAGTGTTGATGTCTCCCTCTGTGGACCAATGCTATGGTATTTACATGGCTGAAATACAAAATTGCATTAGTGAGGATAAAAATAAAACCGAAATTGTAGCGGAACAGGATAATACTTGCAGGTATTTAAGTGCATGTCACGATAATTTTATTGTCATCATTATTCCTATACATAATATTGTCTTTGTGGTGCCCATTTCGACAGCGTTTGATCCACAATTTCCGTTAGCAACTTTTGCCTTTTTTAGCTGATTTTCTAGATTGTATACTCTCATGTAAGTCGTAAGTAATAATATATATTATGCTTATCTAATATTTGTCTTCCATGACTTTACCATACAGGAACTTGACAAGGATGCATACATGCACTCATAAAAGTTTGAGGAAATGCCAGAACACTACCACGGATGATCTTTTCACCTCTCTAAACAAGATCATCGAGGAATCCACAGGATGTGTTGTTGTAATTGACTCTTCAGGAAGCTTTACTGGTAGTCCATCTTTAGTGTCACTATTTCTCTTAGTTCTTGTATATTTTCTTTATAATTAGAGTAATTGAAAGCTCAATTGGTTTGACTGCAACCTCAACCGACTCAAAACCTGACAACTATGCACTTAAGTAATTTACATTGGCTTTCTTAAAAACTGGATGCAGAAAATCGCATGCACCTACGTAATGTAAGTACTAGTTTATTTATTTTGCGGAATATTTTGTTTCTCAAGATAGTTCTATTATGTATTTGTAGTAAATTTATGTCTCGTACGATAGTCTAGTCCGTAGCTATAAGCTTATTGTTAATTGTCTCTTAAGTGAATTCGGAGCGAATTGAAAGCTATCAACATGATAATTACTGTTATCTCATTATTATTAAAAACATTTAAACGGAATAAAATTGATAAAAGGGAAGAGCCTGTGTGTTTTTACAGATTTTTGTGCTATCTAATCTATTAAAGTTAGCTATGTAGTTGATGTTTCGTAAAATAAAGTAAAAATAATACATAGAACTATGCATACTCACATTCGAGAGAATATACTTCACTACTGCATAATAATATCAGTGATACTGTTGTTTGTACTGAATTCAAAGTAAAATAGATTTTAATTTTAAGTGAACACGTAATTTTTAACACACTTTTCCTAAGGACAATTATTGGTATAATTGCAAACGGAAGTCAGCTCACGACTGACTGAGTGCCAAGTGTATTCATGCATATACTTTATTCATGCGAACTCTGTGGCTGTGACCCTCTCTTTCAGCTTCCGACTTACTTAATGTAGGTACATACTCCTGTCCTGGTACTACGGTACTTACTCGTTCGTACGATACTTATTATTCGCAGATAATTTACGACATCCTTTATACAAGGTGTTCAAATGTCTCAAAGTTTCTACCTAGGTACCTACCTACCTACCTAATAAAGTAAAGCACGCACACAGAATGCCCCGTACTGATTGAGTTGGGGTATCGTAAGAACGAGCTTTATTCTTTTTAGGTTCGGTGGTGGGACTTTTCCTTCACTTCCAGCAAATTCTCAAGCTCATTAAATCCACTGACTAATTAAATTAGAAGCCCTAACCAGCTACTACACGACCAGGACATTATTTGCAATCTATAGAATCCAAGTTCAGAATATTGTTTTTTTACCAACCTGTACGCCTACCAACATATCAGTATTTATTTATTCATAGTTCGTAGGCAACCTTTTTTATCTAACTATTGAATTATATTATAACTAATCTACGTTACGAATTATATTGCATCATAAAGTTAGTACGTTACTCTGGGAAAAGATTACGTAGCATATATTATCATATTGAGTTAATACCACTATATTATGATGAATTGTTTTTTAAGCATCTAAATTAATAGCTTTGTCAATTCCAGGTTCTGAAATACAAAAACTATGCATTTTTTTACGTTTTAAATTTTACGGTTTCTGTCGTTTTTGTATCGTTGTAAAAACTTAACTGACCTTCGGTAAGGTTAATGTCCTCATTAGTCATTAGTATAACGTGGACGGCTAAAATTTTAAGAGATATGTACAAACTGCAAAACGAAACCTCATACTTGCACTCAATTATTTATTACGCAAACATTGTATTATGACAACTAATGGAATTAAATTTAATACCACATGTATATACGTATGCATATTTTTTAGATATATGCATATGCATATAATACTTTTTGGTAGCTTGGTCTGGCAAGATTATAGAATTAACTTAAATATTTAGTTTATAATATGCATTACAGTAAATGTTTAAATATTTATTCCAAACGTATATTAAGTTAGTGATGGTCATTCAGTATTTAATGTTTGATAAATTTAGTAGGTAAATAACAATTACTTGCATGCTATATTTATACCTATTTGCAATTCGCTCAACCAAACTAAGCAGTTTGAACAGGGTTGGAATTTTGTCGTTATTTGTAAATATAGGTTTTAATTCCACAAAATTCCATCTCAGTAATACGCATGCCAATCCTCGAGAGTGGTAGTGTTTTTAGTAGCAATTAAAGGTTTAATTCATGGTATTTTAAATATGCGGTAAAGTGTACACGTTGAAATACTCATTAATGTCACACATTATGACGTGAACAATAGGAGTGTATGTTTTTGTTTACTCAAAGTTCAATTTTTGTGGTTAAGTACTTCGGTACCTACCTAACCCACATAATGTGTATGCATAGTAGAGGCCAAAGTCCTGCCCCGTGCCACCGCCACCGCATACCGCAAATAAGTTTGATATTTTAACCTTCTTCCGTTCGACTCTAGCGTAACGAGTGATGAATAATGATCGCATAATGCGGTGATTAAGTGGTTAACTGTATAAAGTACACACTTTGATATCACTTTTTGTCATTTACTGATAGTAAGTCATTGTTTTGACTGAACTTTGAAATGTGAGTATCTCATAATAAAACGATGTAAGCATATCATATTTTCCCATTATGAATTGTCACTTTCGTGACTCAACTTAAACTTTGAGCCTTGAAGCGGACATGCCGTACTGCGGCTGCATTAGTTACATTTTTGAAAATTATTAGATTATTTAAAACCATGTTATGCAGTATATTACAGAATGAAGAGCTTGTGTCCAATTGTATACGTATAGGTTAGTGACAGTATGTAAGATA
Organism: Dicyrtomina minuta; assembly: GCA_949802685.1. Classification (NCBI taxonomy): domain Eukaryota; kingdom Metazoa; phylum Arthropoda; class Collembola; order Symphypleona; family Dicyrtomidae; genus Dicyrtomina; species Dicyrtomina minuta. Next base: position 39,062,779 of record OX461811.1, read on the forward strand.
CTTATATGACATTTTAAAATGCAACCAAGAGAACGAAATTATATATATATAATACTACCGATTTAATTAAATGCAGCATGCACCCCCAGATTTTTAATGCGAACTGTGCAAGCTTTTAATTTTTAAAGTAGAGGTTAATTTGGTTTTGGTGATGTATACTATAACAATGCAGCTTTCTAAAACAACAGCAAAAGCCTCGTATAATGTGAACATGGACACGACCAGAACCACAGATGCATATATGTACTTACAATTTACAATTTTGATATTATATATAAAATTAAATTTTTCCGCACAGAGTAATACCTATTCTATTCATGTTGTATTTTCAATTAATACTAACGCCTATATATTTGGTTGCCGGTCGGCGCAAAAGTTTTGAAGCGTTTAGTCAGTCTCACAGCGTGTGGGTAATGTGGGTATATACACAGTACACTGAGTACACATAGCACTTTAGCTTTCCAAAAATCATTTTATACGCTGAATCTTTTGCAAAGTGAGAGGAATTAATGATAATAATGATTGTGTGATGCAAGACAAAAGCGAGCACAGTTCAGGATAAAGAAAAAAAAATTAATTGCTACCTTATTTTAGCGTTAGGTTTGTTAATGCACCTACTTACTTACTTGCTTTAGGTACCGTATTTCCTCTGATAGTACGCCCCGCGTACTATCCAAACTCGAGATCCGACCCCCCGCGTATAATTAGAGACTCGCGCATTAATAGAGACCCGCGAAAAGCCATTTAATAGTGTGTTAAATAGACCCGCGTACTATCCAAACTGAGGCGGCTACCCCCCGCGTACTATTAGAGACCCGCGCATTATTAGAGACCCGCGTACTATTAGAGGAAATACGGTAGGTAGGTTATATTACAGGTTAATTGGTTAATAGGTATTCTGCATACACTCTGCAGCAGCCATACGGCCAGCAGTACCTTCAGCACATAACGTTTGGGGATTGTTACGTTAGCAGTGTAATACAAAATTATATTTATTTTGAATTAATTCTGAGATTAAAGCCGTATAGAGTTTGTATAAACTGAATTATACATATACAATTAATGGACAGGCACACCTTGTTTTTCTTTTTCGCATACCGACTAATTAGCTCCAGCCCAGAAAAAACCATCATGAACCATGAGCATAATTCAAAATAATTTCCATGATATTTAATAATTTATTCTTCTAGAGTTGGTCATAATTTGGTCTAACTTATTGGGAGTATAGAGGTACGGATACTGCGGATTAACTGGATAATTAATGCACTTAATGCATATAAATATATCTATTATTCATGATACCTGTGCCTGTACAACTCATTTTTCCAAACCACTTTTTGTGCAGTTGACTTTAGTGTTTTTTAGCTGTATTCAGTATTCTGCTTAAGCAGTCCTTAAAATTGTTGCAACGGAAAACATAAAACATAAAGTGTTCTGTCTTCTGTATGTGCCATCTATGCAAGGGTATGTTACACTTTCATATGATAGGAACACTACCATGATGACAAGTCCGGCAAGTCATGAATATCCAATATATCCGAATTCGGGGTCCGGGTTTAATATTGTTCTATCGTTCGTCTTCGTCGTCTATCGTCTACCTTTTTTTGGTTGCGGTTGCGGGATGGATACAAAAGTTGCCCTTGAATGTTGAAGCTCTTGTGGACTCAAGTTGATTGCTGTCAAAACTCTGTTGTCTGTCAAATTCATAGCCAAGTCGCACAAGACAAGTAACTCATGGAATACTTTACATTCTATATTCTGGCACAAAACTTTTCATGTATAAACCACTAACTGCATTAATAATCGCAAACAGAAGATAGTTAGAATAGTCCCCATTTAGATAGCTACTGTCAATACAATACTTACTCACTCTTACTATCAACTCCCAGCCACAATTGTCTGAATCAGAAAATAGAGTCCCAGAATCAAGTAAATAATTTCATTGGACGGCATTCCACTAACTACTTATATCCTCTCTACGCGCATTTCAGTTCTCACTAGTCACTTGTCACTTCTGACTGAGTTAGTTTCAGTGACTGAGCCTATTTAATTAATAATTAATTATCGTATTCATTCTTTCTTCGTCATCTCGGATAGAAAAATTGTGCTAAATGTTAGTTACTACTTGACTGTCAGTGCCTGACTAGAACTAGAACCTTAACTATTTATTAGTTTTGGGTGTCTTTTACTGTGTCTTGGACTGTCTGTTTCTAAACTTATGAGTAAGTGACGTGCGAAAACTGGAAATTACGATTTTGCATGCTTTTTTATTTCACCAATAGCTGACCAGCCGTAAGTTTAAAGTTATTATTTTTTGAGCTAGTGTTTCTCTGTAAATTTTATTTTACATTTCAATTTCTGTTCACTGTTTATTAATTTTTTATACGGCGTACAATATTTGATGGATCTGTAGTGTGAACCTGTGCTCTAACATCTAAGTTTAATACTGTTTAAAATTTATCTAATCGCGGAACGATTTCAGAATTTTGCCTAAATTTTATGAAAATTCAATGTCTACCTTGTACTCTGATTGAAGACATAGTGTTCTCGGTTTTGAAGAAATCAGTTCAAATCTGTGCTCATCATTTATATTCTAGTGTACCAAGTATAATTTACGTATAACAAAATTGTGAACCATAAACTGAGTCTTTTTGGGCTATCCTCACTGGAGGACAGTCACTGTTTATTTTTTTGTAAACATATACTTAATTATAGTGATGTTTTATTAGTAATTACACTTTACCAGTCAGGAGTTAAGCTGTACTTTAACTCCTCGGAGCAGTTAATCTACCTCTTAGTGGAGGATGTTAATTTACTGCTCTGAGCAGTTTATTTACCGCTCCGAGCTATAAATTTACTGCTTAAGTCGAATATTTGTGTTTCTTTGATCAGTGATGGTCAGATCGGGAACTGATGACCAACTTGGCATTAGTAAAAGTAATGATTAACTTATCTTTAGTACCTGATGGCCCAAAATCAGTTAGAAATGCGCATGGGAAGTTGGAAAACAGTTCAATATACTGATATATAGTTTTAACCGAGAAACCTAATCGTTGATCGTATTTTAAATTTTCAATCCAATCAACATTCAACTACAATCCTAAAGTTACGTGAGAATAGTTAGGTAATATTTTTCCAAGCCGACGACGGGAGGAAAAGTATATTTTCCTGACTTACTAGGGATGTGTTACCGGCGCCCCCAAAATCCTCCACCCTCCCAATGACAAAATTTATAGACTTAAAACCACTAGAGATACTCTAGAGTAGTCAGAATTATTTGCCAAAACAATTATCTGGAAATTAAGTTTTTCCAACCAAACGCGGAAGTACAGTCAAAGCGATTTTTAATTTATTTTTAGTCAATGTTAATAACACAATTTGAGCAAATACTCTCAAAACAATTTGTGATCCAGAATTTGTTAACTCGTGTCGGCTCAAGATCTTTATATCCATTAAGCTTTCCATACATATATTGATTGGGGTTCTTCAATAGCTCATGCCTAACTTCAATAACCCGTGCCTCTTTTCGATAATTCGTGGCACATTCAGTAAAATACACCAAGCTCATGCCAATTAAAACAATTTAAATTTCTTGGAAGCATATTTATATTTGTCATATATGTTGAGTTCAAACTGAATTAAATTTATTATTATTAATTGTAAACAGCACAAATTATATTGAAAACAAAGTAAGAAAATTTAAATTGTTTCAACTTGAATCGATTTTGACACTTCGAGCTTCGATTCTATTTTCAAAAATTTATCTTGATAAAAACCCAGCTTTGATTCGAGTTTATATTTCTGTTTCACAAAAAATAACTGCTGACGAACACAAGTGACTATAATAACTTCAAAATAAATTATAACTGATTTATGAGGTCTGAGCTGTCGAAGCGGAGTATGAGTTGGCATGTTGGGGTATAAGTTTTGGGAGAACACCCCAACCTTAAACTTAAAATTCGATTTTACGCCGCTCGTCGCCAGAACAATAGTTCAGAAATTGCAATTTTTTTCAACGACCCAGGCGTCTTGCCTGTTCACAGTTGATTTTTCGGGATTGCTACTGTGGATTCAAGTATTCTAGCTGGCCATCACTTACTATTAAAGATGAGTTGGCCATCACTTACCAAATCCAAGTTGGCGATCATTTACTACAGTAACTAACACTGGCTATCACTTGCTGAAGAACAGTTATAGCCATATACCATTATGGCAGCCTTACTGTATAAAATTTATTTATTTTAATTCTCTGTAACTCCTGAATTCAAGTTTCAAACCCTTAGTTATTGTGTCAATTTGGAAAACCGAATCTACTCTTTCAGAAAATCATCACTTTAGGGCGGTCGGTCTGTGACTGCGCCAGTCACATGACATAGTCGTGCGCGCCATGTCAAATTAGGATGTAAATCTACAGCTCGGCGCCTTTGGTATTAGCCAAAGCAGTTAATCTACACCCCGGAGACGTAAATAAACTGCTCGGAGCAGTAGATTTACACCTTAGGACTAGGATGTAGATTAACTGCTCGGAGCAGTTAATATACAGCTTAACTCCTGACTGTTTACTTAAGTGTCATGTAAAGCAACAAACTTGTAAACGGTTTTATAAAAATTCGGTCAGCTCAAAGTTGGAATACTGTGTGACCATGTTCTAATAATAGTTAATTATAAAGCCGCAGAACCTTAGGTTAATGGTCGTTTGTGCTGAATGATTTTTCTCCAAAAACAGCCTTTCCCTTTTTTTCCTTACTTCCTTTACTTCCTTCATCTATGTATTGATGATTGAAGATAGAGAAAAAAAAGTAAAATGATTATTTACAGTTGTAGAAAATTATACAGAATTTCCTAATTCAAGTTTTGTATTCTAACGACAGTCAAAAGTGTCTCATGGGGAGTACTATTTGTTTTTTACTGAAATACCTAATGAGCTCAAAACTGCTAAAACATAATATTTTTGAATATATATTATTGTGTCATTTTCTGACCATGTTTGTCATTTAAATATAGTACTTATAGCTTACTAGCAACTAGTTGCTAGTTTAGTTTAAGATCGTTTTCTTTTAATTGCTATTGCATATACCTTCTTAATTATTAGGAATTAGGAAGCTTATTTTTGTCCTAATAAACTAATAACACATTTACCTTGACTCCACGGTCACCGATCTTTGACCAAACATTGAAAAACCTCTTGTGTTTTTAATACCTGGAGAAAAATGATACAGACATGTGGCTGTGGCCCAAAGTTTTCAAAACTATTCTTATATTTGTGAACTCACAATCAGTCAGATAAAGGCAAAGGCAAAAGTAGAAAAGATGCACAATTATTAGTTATTACTATTATATTACTGTTAACTGTTAATTAGTATTATTATTATTTACTATTTGCAGTCATGATCTTTCACCGTTGCGTTGGCTAGCTTGCTTACGGTTTTAGCCAACAGTCTATACACATACTTAAACTGCGAGTTTTAGTAAATACTAGTTAAAATATAGCAAACGATGAACGAAGAGCGGTACTAAAATTCTGAAAGCATCTAGAATCTTGACCTATTTGGCTTTTTAGATAGCTGCTGTGTGGTAGATAGCTGCTGACAGCAGCCTGCTGTGTGGTAGATAGCTGGCAAATGTAAATATAGAATTTATTGCATACATATATAATGTATAGTGGATTCGCATCTTTACATATAACATGTAATCCCATTAATTAAATAATGATGTAATAATTACCTGATTGCCTGTGTATAGACTACTTACTGCTCAGTTGCTCTGTGGTCTGTATTAATTCTGCTGCTATATTATTATGTGAAGTCGTTGGTTCTTTTTTTAATTTCAATACTTTTACAATTACGATTCCTGATCTAACAATGACGGGAAAAGATAAAGTGAACGATTCCTTTATTCACTCAAACTATTTTTAGTAACTTAGGAGTGCATAGCAATCCGATTTTGAGGTAGTAATTAATATCATACACCATGAATTCCAAGAGCACAACCAGCTTATTCTCGAATTGTTCTTAAGTGCTAAAACTCGGGCCTCTGGCTCTAATGATTATTTAAAGATTCAAAGAGTACTATGAAATTATGACGTAAAATCTAACTTTTAACGTTTGATCTTCTTTAGATTCAGATAACAATGTGGTACAACGGGATCGGTCTGATAGGAGTTCTTATCTTAGTATCACCTGGCGTGTTGTCAGGTCAGAACAAAGATGTTCAAGGAGAAATCAACAAAATTAGTGATATGGTTTCCAAAATAGAGCGGCCGAATCAAATCATGATCGACAGCTTTGTCCAGCAGATACAAACCTATTGTCCTAACAAGACAATCGATGAGTCAGTCTACGTAAGATTTTGTGTGCTTGTTTTAAGTAACATTGCTACTTCAAATGTTGTTAAGCTTGTTGAAATTAATTATATGATCGGCATGTTATATGGTTAATGTTCTAACATAGTTTTACTTTATTATTTTTTTAGAAACATATATCGACGTGCATGGACTCAAAATTCAACAACACAGCATTTGAAGAAGATATTCGTGAAGCAATTCCTGCTGGAAAATTGGACGAAGTTTTTCATGACATTTGCAAAAAATGGCCGGTTGCCAAAAGTTGCATGCAGCATTTCGTAGATGTTATCGACGAATGCTGGGCTCAGGGTGACAAAGTTAACCGGGTAATGGACAGCATGGTGCGATTCTTTTGCGGTGATAATGACGACGGAGCCCGAATTGCATGTAATTTTATCTGAAGTACCTACACATTAATATTTCATTATTGTCCAGTCGCTGAGTCAGTGGTTAATGCTAAATTGTTTCAAACTGTCTTTAAGTGTTCTTTGCTGACGGTGGTATCAGATGCCTGGACAATTATGGGGATAAGGTCAAGGAATGTATAATGAAGTCACCAAGTCCGTCTGATGCAAGTCAGGATGATATCTGCAGGTAGGTGTTTATTCGAAAAAAATGCACCGTAGCTGTAGCCACGAGTGTACGCTACATAGTGACACCACTAAAATAATGAAAATTAAAATATTTTAATTGCTGTAGGTCCGTGAAGCAGATGCATGATTGTGTGCACCATGGATTGAAACAATGTGATGACTCAACACCCGAAAATCTAGTCAGCTCTATGTTAAAAGTTGTGGCGAAAGCGATTGATTGCCCTGCCATTCATGATCCACCGAGTAGTAGGTTAACAGATTCGGGGGCACCTTTGATGGGTGTCACTGCAATTTTGCTACCAAGTGCAGTAGCTGTCCTATATTTTGGCTTTACAGTATAATTACTCGTGTGATATAAAATTTTAAGTATTTTGTGTATTTATATGCTGTGGAAATGTATCTTTCCTGATAAATTTCTCTGAAGACGGAAACTTTGAAATAATCACTAAAAAACTGCATAGGGTATTTCAAATCTACTTAAATATACAGAATTTTAGTCACTAGAAATGTTCCTTACAGTTTGTATCCTCCTTATCACTAAATCGTATAGTTTTCCTAAAATTACTTACTACTTGGTATCACTACATTTTTTATGATGCATACAATATGTCCAATGTTATATACTTATATGTAATTATTATATACCTGTGCAATAATTGTTTAAGTATGTGTACCTATTTTATTACCTTCATGTGGCTTAAGATAATAGAAGTTGTTATTGTACGTAGAAAACTAGATTTAAATACATTTCGATAAAACTTGCATGCAAGTATTATATTATTATACCTACCTACATAAGGCCATGGATGTTGAATTTATCGAACTTGGCTTGTTTTCTTAAGCTGCTTGGTTGAAAAGCCATTCATTATCGTAGTAGAAAACGTTTCGTATGAACACGCTTTCTCACTTTTGTGAATGATATTTCCCTACTTACATGTTAGAATTATGACAGCAACTTGTTTTTCAATCTCCCATTCCATGTAGTAAAAAAATTGCACTTAAGTTTGTGTGACCATAATTTAAAAGTGCTAAAATAGTGCAAACTATCATTAATCTTGGTACGGATAACCAAGTTGAGACCATTCACGGAACAATAATAAATTCATGGACATTCAACACCTTAATGTGCGTTTAAATGTTAAGTTTTAACTGGAATTTCGTAATAATTCCATAGATATTTAGTATTTCTGTGAAAAAACATAAATGTTCAGGGACACAAAGCTCTGTTTAACTGTTTCAGCAATGATTTTATTGCTAATGGAATATGGAAGTATATAATAAATAAATTAGATATTTAATTTACCGATACTAAATTCTTGAAATTATTTCCAAGTGTTCATCACAGTTAATTATTTAATTTGTATGCCTTTCCAAAACTATTAAATAGGTCATAATACGATACACTCCGCATCTGCTTCAGTTCATTATCCTACTTTAAAGCCCGTTTAGCAGCTTGAAACACGTGCATCTCCATTTTGACTAAATAAAAACCAATAAAGCATTACATACAATTTTATCTGGGTTAAAGAGTTACTGCCTGTTTTACTAACAATTAATTTTGTAAGAATTAAGGTAGTAAAGCGATGTGAATTGAATAATTAACAGGACAGCTTACAAATTTTCGGCTTTGGCTGAATGGGAAGTCGGAAAGGTAACACCTTCGGGTTAGCTAATACCCAGACATACGGATCAGAAATTTCGCCATTAGGATAAAGTTGTAGATAATCTTCCTGAGGAAGACAGTCAATTAAATCGACACAACCGAGTAGACAACCGGTAGGGTAGTTTGTTGGAAAATCTACATCCCCAATAATGTGTTTGTAAGCGTTTTTAATTTGATCAATCGTTTCTGTAGTAGGTTGCTTGTTTCCTGCACATACCCACAGCCTTCCCCTAACAGGTGTATACCATGTGCGTCCTTCGAACCTATTATTAAAATATTAATTGCAATTTATACTTGTTGCAAGAGTCGAGTCGTAAGAATGAATTAACCAAGACACAACAGGACCGGCATGTATATAAACGTTGCAGCGTGCACATCACTGTTGGCTTTGGCCTTGGACTAGGTATCAAAAATTACATTTTAATTCCATCAATAACGAGGGTTGCATATGGTTGCTGAATCGATAAGCAATTTCCAACATCTACTATTTCCTGAAGTTCTGAGTCCTGAATACGATTGCTCCACAAAACTGGAGTGTTCTTCGAACTCTGTTTGCTTCTCTTTTCCAACTGTCCAACGAACTTAAAAACATAAATAACATGTTACACTTTATACTTATGCTTTACTTTTGCTTTAAGTTAATAAACAAAACAAGCACTGTAAAACAAATAGCTGTGTAGACTTAACTAACTCTAAATTAGTTTAATACCTGAAGATCATCATACACTTTTGCGTCACGTTCTACCGTTTCTGTATCATAATTCATTCTAGCTATGTTATTTTTCATTTGAGAGCTGGAGCTGCTGTAGATATTAAAATCGTCAAGACCCGGCATTTCAGGCGTTTCTTCAATGATTCTCCTTCCTTAATCGTAAATTATCGGTTACAATAAAATCAAAAACGATTCTAGAAATACTTTAAAATTATTTTATTCATAAATGTACTTAAAACGCACCAGCAAAATCAATGGTGACCTTAGTTTTTCGCCTCAGTCGATTTTTTATTTCCCTGTATGCTTCTTCTCTCTTTTTTACAGCTTTTCTTTCATCTTCAGATAACCACGGACTTTCTGATGCAAAATAATCCGCCTGGTCATCAATGACCTTAGTTCTTTGAGCACTGGTTCGATCATATTCTAGTAATCGTTCCTTCTGCGAAACTGCACTGTCATTCTTGTTAGTAACATCATCTTGGGGTCGTGGAAGCTTGCTGTACTTCGCCACTAAATCCTGAGTTTTTCGTGAGTTTCCTTCTAAAACTCTATATCTTTCCGAGCGATTCAAAACCTATTTTAAAACAAAAGAATTCGTTATTTTTTATCCCCTATAAATCAGTATCTAATGAATAGAAACCTTTTATATTGTCTTCGACGACAGTCCTTTCTAACAGCACTAACTAGGTAGAACCAGAAAATACGCGGAACAATTAATTAAAAATTATTTTATTGCTTTTATCGAGTATTTAAACCTGTTCATCATTCGTAAACTTTTTAAGGCCTACAGCCCTTGTTTAACGGGAGCCCTAATAGAAAGGTGAGGCACTAAGAATTTCTGGTAATAACGTTTAGTCAGTAATATTATAGCTAGTATCGAACAGAAGGGAGTAAACTAAATTTTAATTTTCAATGGATTTTCCAAGTTTGAAGAGCTACAAAATGATACAACATAATATGCACACAATTGCTCTGAAACGCGAATGGTTCCCCAAATTATATATATACCATGGAATTAAAGAAATTAAAAAATGTACGTACCAAATCGCCACAACAGAAACAAGGTCCTTTTCCTTCTTGGGTGCACACAACTCTTCCACAGGATAAACAGTTATTTATCAGAGGATGTTTTGATGCCTGGCATTCGCAACGGTGTCTTCCTGAAGATAAACAAAAATAAGTAAATTAGTATTGCTCCACACTACGAAGTCAACGCTGAAAAATGAGTTCATTAACATGTAGGTACTTATCTACTACACGAAATAGCCTATGACTCTATGACCTATATGTTCAAAACATTACTTATGTTTCCATTCGATCAATTCGAAGACTGCCTGACTTTTAGTGATGAATCATGAATCAGACCAGATTCTGCTCACTGCTAAATACAATTATCAAGCTACTATCAATTATAGAAACAGACTGAAATACCTGGCAAAATAGCAGCATTGCAGTCAACAGCGTTGATATTAACAAATTTTGTTTTCTTTGGTGGCATTTTGTCTTCAGTTAACAATTAACAAGAACTTAGAACCTGAAAAATACAAAACCTAGAAATTCTGGAAATTCCGACGATCTGGTCTGGTCAAATCTGTTCCCTTTAAATGTTTCCTTTGGCGCTAAAATATCATAGTAATAATGACTCAGATTCTACACTCTATGGATACCTTACTCAGGCAACGATAACTTTGAGCTGACTTGGAAACTTGGGAAATTAACCGAAACCGAACCGAACGTAATACTACTATGCAATGTAGTGCCGTAATATTGTAAAACTATTGTAAGAAAAATATTGTATTGTATTGTAAATTAATATTGTATTGTAGTTGTAATTGTAAATTACAATACAATTACAATATACAATTACAATTCGCACTTTTGGAACCCTGATTAGACCCCTAATCAGGATAAAATTACTGACTTGATATTTACCATGATAACTATTATGTAGATACACGATTTACGCGTACAAAGGCTCAGAACACAATGCAGAAAATAAATTTGATATTGTATTGTAATTGTATTTACAATTACAATTGTAAATGTAATTTTTATAAAAATACAATTACAATTACAATTTACAATATTACGGCACTAATGCAATGCCTGGCAAGAATTTTTCAATTTAAACAAATGGCAGCTTTATCCTTTCCAAGTATCACTGTCACTTTCGGTTGGCCAACCAGTACTGTAATGAGGATTCTTTTCTTTTGTTCTCTCTCTTCGGCCGGCAGCCCACTAACATTAAATTAATTAATTAATATAAATCCTATTGAGTTGACGTCTTGATGGACTGACTGCAATGCAGCTATTTTCCAGGTCTGTCAGTCGGTATCTGTAGTCTATAAGTATATGTGTCTGTAGCAGAGTTCGAGTCTGACTCAGCTTGTAATCGAATGGAAACATTTATATTTGAACATAATTTCAAATACTACATGTTAATGAATTCATTCTTCAGCGCTGTTTTGCTATTTGGAGTAGTGCCGTAATATTGTAAATTGTAATTGTAATTGTATTTTTTATAAAATTACAATTACAATTGTAATTGTGAATACAATTACAATACAATATCAAATTTATTTTCTGCAGTGTGTTCTGAGCCTTTGTTACGCTAAAATCGTGTATCTACATGATAGTTATCACGGTAAATATCAAGTCAGTAATTTAATCCTAATTAGGGGTCTAATTAAGGTTCCAAAAGTATAAATTACAATTGTATATTGTAATTGTATTGTAATTTACAATTACAATTACAATACAATATTAATTTACAATACAATACAATATTATTCTTACAATAGTTTTACAATATTACGGCACTAATTTGGAGGAACACTCATTTGGTTATTTTTGTTGGGAAACAAGAATGCATTATAACACCCCCTGATAAATTACTGTTTGTTCTATGGAAGAGTTGTGAGCACAAAAGGACATCATTTATGGGTGATCCCTTACACTTATTTACACAGATAAACTCTTCATTGAGTCTTGAGGTTCTTCTTCTCTTCCCGTTCACAAGCTCAGCAATTCAGGCCAATTCATCAGCCAGTGCTTACTTGCATAGTTAATTATTCTGCTTCCCCTTTACTTGTCACACTCGAGCTTCTCCAGACCTAGACACAGTGGAATGCAATAGCAAAAATATTTTTACGTAATGACAGTTACAGGCACATCTTCCCTTTTGCTTCCACAATGAAATTGACACCACGTGTCCCGAATGGACGAGTAGAGTGGAGTAAAATTAAATGTATGAGGTGTTAACACATTTTTAGAGCAACTCTTGTACGTATATACTACCACTACCTTCTGGTAGCTATCGGTAAACAACTCGTGTTATATGTTTGAGGAATCCTCTGCTAAGTCACATTTTAAATGGAAACTTTAAATTAATATGTATGTAGTACTAAGGTGCGTAAAGGTGATCACCCCCAAAAGGTGATCATTAGCCGCCGTTTAAACAGTACGGCCTATAAAAATCTAAGTATTTAACTAATATCCATACAGCTTATGGTTTCAACTATCTTTACTACCGATTTCAGCTTCTTTCCTTAAAAACTCTGGCCATGTAAAATAAAATCATGAAAGTTTTGAGTGCTGTTTTGAATGTTTTATGCCGATCGCATTTAAGACCCTACTTTTATATTAACTTTAAATGTATTTAAGGTAACTGATCACATTAAGGGCACTTGGGCCGATGTAAGACTTTCTGCGATATTTTCCTACAGTGACCTGTATCTCTTGCAAATTTTAATTTTCGACACTGAGTATTTTTTTGCACATACAGTTATAAAAGAGAAGTATAATGACCGTTTCTCCTTTAGTGTACGTTGGCTATGTAAAAAGATACAGACACTTGAAGGTTTGAAAAAATAAACCCGATCTCCTTTACGCGCATTAGTAAGTTTAGTATGATGATTGATGATTATGCAATTTAATTAAAGTAACCCAAATCGAAAAATCGAAACACTTTAAATTTTTTAAAAAACGGAATGACGCTGCATCCATTTGACATACGCTCATTAACTACAAAATGTGAAGGTGTTTAAATGAAACAGTAGGTCATTAAGAAAAACAAATACTGCTTCAAAATTGGCAAATAAATAAAACCATGTAAGGGTTTCTCCATAAAAGGTGTCCTCCAGATTATCACTCTTTAGAAACCCTTCCGGAACATTTCATTTTTTGAGCATTGCATAAACGGCTACCTGCAACACGGGACGGTCATCATGGACAATGAACTCTAATGTTAGCGTCATTTATGGACAATCCCTGATGAAATTAAATATTGTAAAATGTCGCAATTTTCTAAAGCCGAATTACGTATTATTTCAATGGCCTTAACTATTTGCTTTAGTTTATATCTCGTTATTAATTATAGGAATTTTGATGTTTAAGTTGCAACACAAGGGAGATTTTAAGAGGCCTGTATTTTAAGTACCACCACAATTTCTGATCTGCGTACGATGAACAACAGCTTTAACACAATACTTTCATTCACGTACGTCATCGCCCAAGGTAACTGTTTTGCATTATTACAAAAAAGTAATCATTTTAAGGCACAGAAAAATACACTGTAAAACGAGTATGGTATTCTCCTCCCCATATATATAGTGAGGGTGGGAGGCCATATCCGAGTTTACCACATCCCTTCACCTATATGCATCTATGAAACCCACTGAAATGGGGAATTATTTTTAATTTTATAATTTAATGAATATAAATATGAGGGTGTGAAAGATGGTAAGAGTCAGATGGTAGTATTTAAATTAATTACGGGGGTGTTCCACCACTCCGGAGGAGGCCGGAGACCTATGAAAAAGGGGAAGGGAGGCTCAACTGAAACTCCAGCTGAAGCTCTCCAGCATAGCTACAGACGGTAAGGATGCTAATTTAGTTTATTTTAATTTTAAATGCATAATTTATTTTTACTACGATTTATGCTTTATTTTTAGGTGTAAGAATTCCAAGAGCAAAGTAGCTCGGTGGCTGAGGTCAAGGCTGTGGATAATGTCATCCACGGCCCTGGCTTCGCCACCACGAGCTCCCGACTTCCTGAGGGATTACGGCACCACATCGACCGTTGACGGCAAACGGACCATGTTCACGGTCGAATGGTGCCAGGTCCCACCGATGGAAATTCGGTCTGCTCGGGAAATTTTGCCGATTATATTTTTGTTGCCAATGAGGATGAGAGTAAAGGAGAGAAGACTTATTAATTTCGCTTCTCATTTTAGGAGGACAAGCCGGCGTGAAAGTCGGAGGCCTGGAGGATTGGCTTCATCCTCCAGTGGCCCTCAGCTCCAACGCCACTGGACGGGACGGACAAGGGACGGGGAAGGACGTTTGCATTGCTGAGCGTTCCAATTGACAAACGTCCACCGTCCCCGCCATTCCAGTTCAGCAGCAACGACTTGTCCTGAATTTTAATAAATTTAATGAAGTAAGTTATTTATTTTTATTTAGGTTAATTTTATTTTGTTCATTTTACAGGAGGGTCGTTGGGGAAGTGGTGCTGACTCCGTGCCCAGCAACCACATCCAGCCCAGAAAGGACGGAGAGGTATGGTGGAGAGTGTCCGGGCTACAGAGGACGGTATGCTACGGACACACACCACACCATTACCACCGGTCCAGGCCGACCAACGACCCTGAATTTTGTATGTCAATCAGGTAAATTTTATAATTTTACATTTTATTTTATTTGAGTTTTTAGTTTTATTTTAGTTTAGTTTGTTTTGCTAATTAGGTTAGTCGAAGAGGTTGGGTGGACGATGACAAAGTCGTGTTGCAGGGAATTGCGAATAGCGTCCCCGCTCCACCGACCACTCCAACTTGGAGGACAAACCCGCAAAACACAGCCTGAGCTGCGGGTTCGCCTCTACCTCTCTCCCCTCAATTTTGGATTTGTTTCCATCAATTTCTGCCTATTTTGTTGTGTGAACCAAAGTCCCTAAATTACGTCGAGCGGGTTCGGGGAACCACTGCTGACGACTAAAATGTATTTATCAATTATTTTATGATTTAATTTTAAGTTTCTTATTTCTAGATTCAATGATGGAAGACATGAGAATCAACGGAAGGTTTGCCAATATAAATGAGAACACTCAACGAACGAAGGCGAGGAGGTAAATTTAAGGATAAATATTTATATTAATTATTCAACTCAAAAAGGAAAAGATAAGTTATATTTCAAATTCAACATTTCCCAAACGACATAAGGTCGAGGGCCACAACTGAATGATAATAATTAATTCATGTTTTTGTTTTGTTTTTCAGATTTCGTCCAATGATTTACAATATAATAAATTTACAAATAACAATTTTATAACTGATACGCTTACGGATGCCACGGGCGTGGCATCTGAGATTTCCAATTCCAGGTCCAGGTTGATTACAGGTAATTCACAATATATATTTTGATATTTAGTAATTAATATAATTTGGTCCAATTGACCTCAATAATTTAGTTACAATAAACTTAGGAAGAATTCGTAGAGAGGAATCGCGAACACAGTGAACACCATGAATAAGAATAAGAATATGTAAAAGTTATCAGATTTTCTCGGTTTCTTGATTTTAGGGTCTTTTTGATGGCACCAACAGGAACCATAGGGACAATCCCCTCGCGTTGCTCTTATTCCTTTCGGAGTCTCCATGTTCCGCAATTCCTTTCTAGTCATTTTTCTACCGATTTTCCAGAAGGGAAAATGGAAAAAGAAATTAAAGATTCTAAAGGATTTTGCAAGAATTGATGACGGAGACCCTCTCTTCTTCGAGGCGTGATTGTTTCTGCCTTAGCTAGTTCGCCTCCGCTCCTTCCTCGCTTCGTCTCCTGTCGCCTCGGGAAGCATCATTTAATTCCTTTCGTGGCTCATAGACGCTGTGTGGTGGAGGGCTGCGAGTTGTATTTATTTTACTATCTCCTTCCATGGATCTTCCTCACTCTCTGTCAGATGGCCGATGCTGTCTGGAGAATTTGAGGAGAATCTGTGGGAGGAAAGGTTGTGAACTCGATTCCTTTCTCAACTGTGACTGCCCGGTTGTCGGGACATATTACGAGAGAAATGTATGTAAAACATATGCTTATTAAACTTACGTATTTGGGCTGGACGTTTTAACTCAGTACCACAACACAGGCAATTCTTATTCTCAAGATCATTACAATTTGAACTATGTATGTACAAATACGTAAAAAGTTAATTGAAATTTATTTTTGTCAAGTGCAAGGGGCAATGATATTCTCTGAAATCGCTGAAGGCTTGTGTCAACAATATTCTCACTTCTTAGTTACAACAGAGTTACCCTCGAGACTGGAAAGACATCCAAATTCTCCTGTCCTTCCACAATCTTGGTTTAATTGGAAATCTTGTGGTTTTTAAATCACATTTTAACGCTACAACCTGTCCAGTGCCCAGTGGGCACCGTCGATGCATAAACTTATAACAACAATCTTGCATTTTTAAACCACAAATAACTAAATCTTTCACTGAAACTATTCTAGGTGACCGCTCCTGCACACCATTTACGATTGCTAAACAGCACAGTTCAAATGCCGTTGGGCCGCAGATCCCAAAGAAAACAAGAACCCAACCACCACGTGAAATTTGTTTCGAAATTTCTTGAGATTCGTTTTTTTTTTAAATTAGATAATAACGATTTTTAAAACAAACTACTATTCAATTATTTGTTATCAGTTTTATATTGAAATCTCAGATACAAATTTTCGTAACATTTGATTAATTCCACGTATTTCAGTGAGTGTCATTGTGGAACTCAAAGGTGAGCCTGACTGCATGGGACATTGGAACATGAGTTGTCAACCTTGCTTCCAATAATGTGTGACAATGGCGCAGGGAGCGCGCGCATAGTTGCAAAATTCCTTAAGAATTACACAGGAAAAGCTCAGGCGGGTGCAGTTAATATTCTCGAATCAAAAAGGGCAAAAGGCGTTAGCTTGGATTAGCCACTGTGGTTAACCAATAAAATCATTGTCACTGGATCTGACGTTGCTGCAGTAAAGCAGATGCTCCAAGGTCACAAATATGTTAGGACCGTCCGGCTTGAAGAAGTAGTAGGAATTGTACGTACACTCTCCGTAAAAAGGCATGTGAAAGACTTCAGAAAATCATATGATACCATCCTAAAATGCAGAAAAATTGGATCTTTTGAACTACATCAGGAGATGTTTCCTGAATTTAGAGTTAGACGTCGATTTCACTGCCAACTTATCCATGGTTAACTTATCTATGGGTAAGTTATCTATGGGTAAACTGCGATTTCACACAGTTTTATCGATAGGTATCTTGAAGATATCTATAGGTAAACTGTTGATAGATATCGTGATTTCACTACTAAACTATCCGTAGATATCTTTTGTGGCGCTGAAGTTTAAATAAAAGGTTAAATTTTTAATTATATATATATTATATGTAATGGGAGAAAGGGCAAAAAGTCCAGAGAGGGCAAAAAGTCCGAAAGAGGGCAAAAAGTCCGGACAGGGCAAAAAGTCCGCCGAAAGAGGGCAAAAAGTCCGCCGAAAGAGGGCAAAAAGTCCCGAGAGGGCAAAAAGTCCGCCAAAAGAGGGCAAAGAGGGACTTTTTGCCCTTATCGGACTTTATGCCCTCTTCGGACTTTTTGCCCTCTTTTGGCGGACTTTTTGCCCGCTCCGGACTTTTTGCCCTGTTGCGGACTTTTTGCCCTCAGCGGACTTTTTGCCCTCTCTCCCATTATATATATTATTAATTAATTATTAAATTATTTAGAAGTAATGTCGTGAGTATGTTTTTATTTTTAATATGTTGACTCGATTAAAAATGGATATGAATTTAAATTTAAGAACAATTGCTACTATGCGTTCCCAAGTTGTCTTAATTAATCGGCAACGGGAAATTCAGTATTCTCGGTTAATGACTCTGCTAACTTAGTATTTTAAAAAGCATTATAGGTAATTTATTCAGACAACTTTAATTATAGCTGAACAATAAAAAAAAATACATACGTAGTGTTTGTACATTATATGGTGCAAAATACTCAAGTTTCTAATTATAATATTATAGCAGGAAAAAGGCCTGGTTTTTGATGTGCACAACAAATTTTTAGCTCCCAGCATGGACCAAGTACGATTTAAAAATAAATATTGTGTAGAAAGGTCAACTTTTGATTACATTGTTATTGGAATACAGCAGCATATTGAAAAAAAAGCTGCTTAATTTTTCTGTACTCCTTTTATAAGGAGTTCCACTTTGAAAATTGATCAGACCATTCTCTGCTTTTAAATAAACTAATGAGCTCATTAATTTCATTGCAGGACCAGTTGTTTCTTCTGTTATTTCTAGATTCAGTTTCCATTTTCAACAAAGTTTTTATTAAATGTTGAATCATTTGACTAAATATAACGAACTGAATCAAATATAAAAGTATATTCCTTGGGTGAGAATAATAGATGCACGTGAAGGAAATGAAATGTCAATTCAAAGCTCTACCCAAAAAACAATATGTTAAATTATTAAGACCCAACCCAATACACAAAATGTAATAAATCACTACTCTGCCAAAGAAAGCAAAACAATTGATCAATAATTTAAAAAAATTAATTAATAAATTATTGTTAATTAATTTAAATTATTTATGAAATTTGTGCCAAAACGCAAGAAAATCTAGAAAAAATCTTAACTTATGTATCTATAGATAGAGCAATTTCACTTGCACTTTATCCATAGACTAGAGATATCTATCAAACTTACCCATGGATAACTTTTACCCATAGATAGGGACTTATCCACGGGATAGCCGCGATTTCATTCACTATCGATGGATAACTTACCTATAGATAAAGTTATCCATGGGTAAAGTTGGCAGTGAAATCGAAGTCTTAGAAATGATTCAGTTGCTACGCAACATGCCGCGCTGGTGACATGTAGTTAGTGTTTAGATGAATTTGTCAGAAACAGTAAGACTAGTATCGAGTGTCTTCTAGATGATGTGAGACACGGAGATGTACTAGGCAATAAATATTTAAATGCCCCTCAAGGATGAGATGCATGATAATGTTATTATTTAGTTGCGCTTCAATGCCCCTTATCAGATGTAGTGCCGAGCAAATCTTTAGGTGCTCTTTAAATATGAGATGCCTTGCAATGTATCTATTTAGATGCTCCTCTACATTGAGAATATTGAGATGAATGAAACACATGCTATATGTAAATAAACCGTTTTCTCTCTCAGTCAGGACGTGTAGGTTGTCGTTTGTTAAAAAATATTTACTATTTATTGAGATCTAAACTATTTTTTACCTCAACACTATTTTCAATACGATAATTTTATTTTAAAGAGAATTTGTAATCGGGCATTTTCAAAGAACTCAGTATCTGTATGCACCCAGTTGAAAATTCACTGAAAGGTAGATAATAATGATTTTTGAATGTGTGTATTCCTTTCCGAGATCATTTTCACTTTTACGGTTCTGATTGTGAGTGAACAAGGAACATAACAATACATTATAATTAAAACTAGAGCAAATAGGGCAGACGGCAGAAAACAAATGTAGGTATATCACAAATCACAACGTCTGACAGAAATATGCGTTTTTATTTTCAGTTTTGTCAAACAATTTAAAACACTTAAATTGTCTTGAATTAAAATTAGTTTGTTTGCGCCCGTTTGTTATCGTACCGCCTTAGGAACAAGAAAATTTACATTACACCATGCCTAATAATTAAAATATTTTCCACTTTCCAACAATTTATTACTTAATTATAATACACTATCTGGTTATGACTTTAAATCTCGACGTCTGCAGTCGTCGTTCAGTGCCACTCGACTAACGAGAGCCACGTCCAATGATCAATTTCTGAGATTTCATAATCAACAATAGTATTGTTAAATGTGTGGAAATGCTAGTCGTATGTTGAGGTAAATAATGCGAGTGTAAAGTGAAGCTGGAAAGAGTTTAGTTGTTTGTGACAATTAAATTACTTTTATTGAACGAAGTGTCAATGTGTAATTTATTAAAGACTAACTATACAATAGTAAAAGATTAACAAGTTGTTGGTTTGAGTTTTGGCAAAGGAGTGTTCTCTCCTTACAATACAAGATCTGAGACAAGCTCAAGAATTCAATCTCATTGTTTTACATTACACAATTAATTTGCATGATTCATTACTTATAATTATTACATAATTTGAAATTCATAACACATGATTCATTATTAACAGATTCATTCTTATAAGCTTGTCCTTCGCCACTTCCTCTGGCATACATTTTAACTTAATAATTAAATAAATGTTACATCGTAATGCCTTTACATTTAAATCATAAACCTATACCTACATACATTATAAGCGATGCCTACATCGCTATAGCTAACACTCTACCCATTATTTGAAGATATATGCCCTCATATATCACACTAATTCCCCGTTAAATAAAAAATTTTCAAATAAGGGAAATAATGCATGTTAAATTAAAAATATTCCTAAATCTCATTAAAAATAGAATATTTACCTACATTTCATAATGATATACCTACCTAAATCCCATAAATGAATAAAATAAAATATTCACTAAATACTAGATATTTTAATCCATATAAATCCATAATCTGCATATAATTAAACACCCAAATAAAATTATATTTCAATAATAAAGTATATACCAATAATAAATTATAGTTCAGTAATTAAAAATAAAATTACATACCAATTATAATTTATAATGCTTCAAAATTTCATTTTACACTAATTCCAGTTCGATGACTCGTTCATTTTTTCGTTCTGCTTCGAGTTCCAGTAGATCTTTTTCGAGAAGAACTCTCAACACTGCAGGTAGTAAATCTGCATTCTTCTCCAGGGCACTTCGGAATTGGCCGGCTTCTGACAAAGTTTCCGCGTCCCAGTCTTCAACGGCCACGTCCTCGCCTAAGTGTTTCCTCGCGAAATCCTGCCGAGTTGAGTAGCGCCTGATGGAATCTGGACAGAAAGCACATGATAATCCAGAGGGATGTGCGTGTTCCTGAAGATAGGACATCTTATTTGTCAAACAGCGGTTGTTCTTCCAGAATTTGACTGTCGCGTGCGCCTCTTCTTCCAG
Source organism: Dicyrtomina minuta (assembly GCA_949802685.1). NCBI lineage: Eukaryota > Metazoa > Arthropoda > Collembola > Symphypleona > Dicyrtomidae > Dicyrtomina > Dicyrtomina minuta. The sequence goes on from OX461811.1 coordinate 39,084,176, forward strand.
AGCTGACAATTCACCTCCTCTCCATGCCCCCCGGATCCTACTCCTAGTTTGGTAGCAATACTTATATTCCCACGCGACTTCGGGGTCGAAGCCATAAGTCACTCCATCGGTTTTAATAAACGTACCCAACTTGCCCCAACCTCCCAGGTAGTAGATCCGATCCTGACGTGGAGTATCACAGTACTTAAAGTCCTCTGCAATACCCGTCGGGCGATGACACCATTCACCGGTTGTCCTTCGCTTGCACTGATGATGAATAGCACCACCAGTAATGCGCCCCCACTCTCTTGAAAATCGTGGAATTGGGAACTCCTCCAAAGAACGTTGAATGCTTCTCTCCTCTTTTTTTAGTACTTTCATTTGCCACCGAATCGCCTCCAGTCTCCTCGTCATTTGTTGTTTAGTGCCATTTGTGCTTGACACAGCTCGTTCATCGTCGCTCGAGTAATCACTCATGTTGTAAAATGAGAAAGAAAAATACAACAATTAATAACTTTTTGAAAATTTTAATGAAAAATTTTACCGAGTCTTCGAGGGCTATCGCCAGCGATCCGAAGGGTTCCGTCAAATGTGGTGTACAGTGGAGGAATGATTTCCACTCTCATATATCTCATGGGCTTGCGAATTGTCCTCTTTGGCCTTTGCGCTGCCTCAGCATCTACTTCGGCTGCCTTTGGGGTCACTGCATTTTTCTTTTTGATGAGTTTCCTCTTTCTTTCCCCTGTGGATTTCTGCGTGTCATCTCGTTTGGATTTTTTGTTTTCAGTTTTCTTTCCTCTCTTAGTCAATCCCTTCCTTTCTGGTAGTTGTGGAACAGGATGGAACTCGCCAAAGTCAAATGGAATTTCATGCGTTCTCCATTCCTCGGGATCTCTAATAACAACTCTCTTTAATTGTGAACAATTAACAAACTTAGGTATTTTTACGCCTTGATAATCAGGATGTAATGGCCTGATTTCAACATTTCCATACTTATCTTGGTCCTTAGTAACAATACATGGACCAAAATATTTAATTATTAATTTCTCTGCCATACCTACTATTCTTACTTTTATGCCTACCCTGACCGTATCATTTACTTTGAACACATCCTCTCGACGCTTCCTGTCATAAATAATTTTTGCCTTCTGATGTGCGTCGGCTAATTCTTTAGCTGCATTCTCTCTATTCTTAAGGAATTCATTTATTGTTGAATTTCTAGAGTATCCCTGTGAGCTAAAGAATGTATCTATAGGCAAGATAGGTTCCTTTGCATATAATAATTCATATGGTGTATACCCTGTGCTTGCATTCACTGCTGTGTTAAATGCGAATGTAATGTATGGAAGTATTTCGTCCCAATCTGTGTGTGTTTTATTTACATACATACTTATCATAGTGGTCATTGTTTGATTTGTCCTTTCTGTGAGTGCATTCCCTTGATGATATGTAGCTGCTGTGGATCTATGTCTAGCATTGAGCTGCATAATAACCTCCTGAATCACTCCACCTTTTAACTCTGCTGCATTGTCTGTTATGAGTTTCTTGAATGCCCCGTATTTACATATTATTTCCTGTACTAAAAACTTAGCAATGCCCTCAGCCTTTCTGTTTGGAATTGCCTTAGTAATCGCATAGCGAGTAAAATATTCTGTACAAACTATGACATACTTATTCCCATTTATTGATTCGGGAAATGGACCTAATAAATCCAAACCAATAGTATGAAACATGTACTTAGGTACTATAGGTACCATGAATCCAATTTTTCTCTGAGTGGAATGTTTCCTAGCCTGACAATGATCACATGTAGAAACAAACCATTTAATATCCTGCTGCATGTTAGGCCAATAGTATTTTGAAGTAATACGTTTTTCTGTCCTCAATACTCCCTGGTGTGCAGCTAGATTATCTATATGATATGCTTTTAATATGTAAACCCTTAATCCCTTGGGGATTAAAATTCTCGGCCACTTGGTATGTACTGAATGATATACCCATGCTCCGTCCGCATTTCTCTCACAGCTCCCTTTCCTTTTTGCTATGAAATTTTGTAATTCCTCATCCTCAGCCTGTCTCTTTACTAACCCTAACCCTGACGGTATGTACTGTTGATGTGTTTCCCAATCCTCCTCCTTCATAGTTATTTTAGCTATGTTTACCTCAAAAATTGCGTTCCCTTGATATGCATCTATATAATTATCTTTTTCCTCATCCTCCTGAGTAGCCTGCGTAGCTGGATGCCTACTCAATGCATCTACATTCGTATGCTTTTTCCCTGGCTTATATTTGATGTCATATTCATAATCTCCTAATTTTATGAGAAACTTAGTCAATCTACAAGTCTGGTCATGCTTTTTGGGTTGTAAATATTGTAATGCTGAATGATCTGTAATTATAGTAAATTTTCTACCATATAAATACTCCCTGAATTTCCTGCATGCGAAGACTGCTCCCAATAATTCCAGATGTCCTGCCGGGTAATTTGCCTCTGCCTTCGTCAGCGACCTGCTTGCATACATAATGGGTACCTCTTGTCCATCGATTTCTTGACTTAGAATAGCTCCCAATCCTTGATACGATGCGTTCGTCGAAACGATACATGGTAAGTCCTCTCGAAAGTGATGAAGTACAGGTGCCGTTATTAAAGCTGTCTTAAGGGTCTGGTAAGCCTCCTCCATTTCTCGAGTCCATTCATATTTTGCATCTTTTTTCCATAATTCAGTCAACGGCTTCGCAATCTGTGCGTAATTAGGTATGAATTTTCGGTAGTATGAGGTCAGTCCAACCAATATTCTTGTTTCATGAACATTTTGTGGGCGGGGAAAATCTCGAACTGCTTTGATTTTTTCTTCATCTAGGTAGATACCTGTCCCGTCCACAATAAATCCCAGACAACTGATCCTCTTAAATGCAAAATGTGACTTCTCTGGATTTAATGAAAGTCTGTACCGTCTGAGCCTGTTGAATAGCCATCTAAGCCTCTGCTGGTGTTCCTTGAAGTTCGGGGCGTGCACTATAATATCGTCAATAAATACCAACACATATTTCCATTTTAAATTACATAATGCGGTGTCCATAAGGAATTGGAACCATCCAGGACAGTTCTTCATACCGAACGACATCCGTTTATACCGATAAGTCCCGTTCGGAGTGATAATCGTAGTTTTGTCCCGGTCTTCCGGATGTATAAGACCCTGATGGAAACCCGCATACAAGTCAACCGGTCTGAAATATGATGCATTTCTCAGCGCGTGGATGATATCGTCAATCCTGGGCAACGTCCAAGTGTCTGCTATTGTTACTGCATTTAATTTTTGATAATTAGCTACCATACGAAAGCTTCCTCCCTTCTTTTTTACCAAAAATACAGGTGATGCCCAGGGGCTGTGCGACTCTTCCAATATGTCTCCTTCAATCAACTCGTCCACTTGCCTCGCGATCTCTTCCATCTCCTGTGGTGAACCTCTGTACGGTGGGCTGCTCTGCGGTGGATGGTCTCCAGTATTAATCCTCATTGGGGGTAAGTCGGCTGGCTTAACTTCCTTAATAGACCAAGCAAAAATATCAGAAAACTCAAGACATAAATTGCGTACCTCTTGTTTTTCAGCCTCCTCCAAATCGGGATTAATATTCAGTTTATTCAATTGTTCCTCTGTCAAGGGCTTGAAATCCTTTGGTGGTGGAATTTCTGCCTCTGCTGGTTTCCTTTGATCTGCCGCTGCCCGTTTCCTATGTATTATAGTGTAGCCGTCCTCGTATGTACCTACTACCATCCCTCGAAATATTTTCTTTGGTTTTTCTGATGGGTTGTAGATTAAAACTTCTGGATTTTCTCTCTTGATAATTCCTCTTGTTACGAATAGCCTCTGCTTGATGTACACATTTTGATTTGGTTCTAGTAGTACTTCTGCCTTGTCCTGATGATTGTAGATTAGCTTCACCATTGTAGCCGAACGTGGGGGTAAAAAGACTGTTTCCTGGATCCTCGCCTTGTCATTTCCATCGTGGATAGGTACTGTGTATTTTGCGTACTTAGAATTTCCCACTGTAAAGTCAAAGGGCTTGAGGTCTCCTTTTCGTGGAATACATCTCTGCTGTGCTGTGTCTATAAGTATGTCATATTGCTCCAAAAAATTATATCCTTAAATTATAGGTGGTTGTACATTTGCTAATACCAATGCCTCTACATCAATTTTATCTCCATTTTTTAGTAGAGTTAAATATGTCATTCCCATAGGTGACTGTGTCACACCTCCCAGTCCTTCTACATGAAAATCCAATAATGGGTAAATATTTTCTGGCCTGATTATTTCCTCACTAATGAGTGAAACAGTAGCTCCCGTGTCCAGCAGTGTAGGATAGTCGATTCCCTCATAGTTCATAGTAGTATTCGGAGTTCCTTTTCCATCCATAGACATCATAGCCTGAGTTGAAGTTGAGTTTTTTTCTCTTGGTCCCGCTGTGACGTCATTCTGCCTGTGGATGGGTTTACGTCCTTGCATTCTCTTGCCTGCTCTCCATTCTGCATTCTGTGGGACTCTTTTTCTTGTTCTGCTCCGTCTGAACGTCTGTTGGAACTCAACCTCCATCTGCTGCCAGTCGGTGACATTCTTCCTTGTCTCGTACCAGTCCACTGCCTCACCTCGCATAGTAGATCCAAATAACTTACATTTCTCCTTTTCGTCACGTACTTCCATGATGGCCGTGATTAGATTGAAATGATTGATATGGTCCTGCATATCTTCCAGTGCTGGATCGAAATAACGCTTCATATTCCCCCATGTAGGATCTTTCAAACTCATACTCGTATTAGTTATTAGTTATTTCCTTCCTAATAATGAAATTATGTTATGCCTAACTCGCTAACAATATCCTGTACAATTTTATAATATAAAAATGTATTTCCCGATTTTATTAACCCAAGAATAAAATTCTATGAAAATAAAAAAAATTAGTTTAAAAATAAACTGCCTGATTCTGTTGCTCTATTCTACCTTGCTCGTAGATACCTACTCGTATATAAACTTAACAATAATTTAATTATTGAATAAGCGAGCAACAAGGTGATTGTGTCAAAGCTACCCTGCCTTGATTACTTGAGAATTTTATTTAAAATTACTCAATACTGTGGATTTTATACTAAATACCTACTCGTTTTAGAATTCCCTTCGTGACCTATCTCGTCAACAATCACCCAATTCGATCGAAAATAATATGTATACTATTAAACCCTTTATATAGCCTACATATGCTCATGAGACTTCTCCCTAGTTAAAGCTTTTTGAATCTTAAGAATTTACATACCTTGTAGAAGTGTATGATGGATCCAGACTCCAGTTGCCAGTAACTTGACCGTGAACTTCCGTCCTTTTGATTGTGTGTATTTGTCAGTTTTGTCCACGTCAACTTTTCTCCTCTCAAACTTGACTTCACTCAGTGTGTTGTTATGCGTTTGCAGAATAATAATTACTAAAGCTACTAAAAATTAAGCAAGGTCGGGAAAAGAATGTGGGTAGTGTGCACTTTAACTATATAGGTCGTTTGGGTTTTTTACACTTATCTACTGCACAATCAAATACTTATTCTGCACTACAAGCCTAATTACTTATCTCAACCTTTCCTGACAACTATCAAAATCCTCACCACGGTGGATACCATTGGAAAAAATAAAGTTACTTTTAAATCCTTTTTAGAATAAATTAAAAATAATATTTGCCGTGCTTATTGGTATCTCACCCTTTTCCTCGAGGAAGGCAGTATTAGATTTTACCAGTGAAAAGAAATTAAATTCGACCAAAAATAAATAAAATATTTTTCAAAAATAAATTTACTCAAAAATACCGTAATTAAATTTTACTGCTGTTAAAATGATTGCGCAATACTAATACCTTTTTCCGCCTGAACCGCCATGTTAAATGTGTGGAAATGCTAGTCGTATGTTGAGGTAAATAATGCGAGTGTAAAGTGAAGCTGGAAAGAGTTTAGTTGTTTGTGACAATTAAATTACTTTTATTGAACGAAGTGTCAATGTGTAATTTATTAAAGACTAACTATACAATAGTAAAAGATTAACAAGTTGTTGGTTTGAGTTTTGGCAAAGGAGTGTTCTCTCCTTACAATACAAGATCTGAGACAAGCTCAAGAATTCAATCTCATTGTTTTACATTACACAATTAATTTGCATGATTCATTACTTATAATTATTACATAATTTGAAATTCATAACACATGATTCATTATTAACAGATTCATTCTTATAAGCTTGTCCTTCGCCACTTCCTCTGGCATACATTTTAACTTAATAATTAAATAAATGTTACATCGTAATGCCTTTACATTTAAATCATAAACCTATACCTACATACATTATAAGCGATGCCTACATCGCTATAGCTAACAGTATATTACAATCAATAAACGACTCTAATGGCAACGCATATAATATGTGATGTAATATTTTAAAAGATTTATGAAGGCTACTGGAATGCATGTGAGGTACATCTGAAAATCAAAAGGCATCTAACACATTATAGCTCGGCCATCTAAATAGTGAAACGCTTCTCGACGGCATGTGCGGTGCTTCTAACCTCCATTGGCATCTAACACATTTGTATATGAGTAATCTAATAAGTGAGCAGCTTCTAAATAGCATTAAAAAATGTTGAACGACATATAAATTGCATGTGCAATACATCTAAAAAGCAATAGGTATCTGATTCATTTTTACCCACATCATCTAAAATTTCGAACGCATCAGAGCAACTTCAAAAATATTAGCGAAACACCTAAACGATAACTAGTGTCTTTCTCGAAATCCAAGATGCAGTTTTGATGTACAACGGTGGCTCGAAGTTATCTTCGAAGCTTCTCATAGTCATCAAGGCCGTCGTAATGCACTTTTAATGAAATTCAGTTAACCTCGTACTTCAAATCTAGATTTCTTCACGGAGAGTGTAGTCACCGTAAAAGTAGAGTTTCAAAAAGAGCATCACGTCAGTTTCCGTTTCCTCCAGGCGTTTTTTGGGGGCAGATCGAACTAAACATATCAGCAATTCACTCTGCAGGAGTCAACGGCTCAGGAATAGTTGTGGGTGGAATAGACTCTGGAGGGGACTACAAGCATCCAGCTCTGTTCGATAATTTTCGTGGCGACTACGGCTGGTTTGACCCGTACTATGGGGATCCATTTCCAAATGATGTGCAGGAGCATGGGACCCACACAATGGAAATTATTGCAGCTCAGCAACCATATGGACTGGCTCCAAGGGCCAACTTGGATCAACTTGGATGGCTTGTAGAAGCTGTCTACAATACGGATGTTTGGAAGGTGGCGTTGCAAGGTGTGTATGCAGTGGATGCTCTGTCCCACTCTTTCCGATGGAACTGATCCTGATTGCAGTAAAACACCTCACGTATTCAACAGCAGTTGGGGTTCATTTGAATATTATAAGAGTGGTAAGCCAAAGTCTTCAAAAAGAGTCAAACTATAGTCTACTTTGTTGATATACAGGAAACGAGTTCTAAAATTTACGAAATTTTTGAAATTTTTAAAATTTTAGGTTTTTTGTATTTCTTACACCTTACAATTGTTTTTTGTACACAAATTTCAAAAATCAAGTTTCAAAATTTTGAATGAAATTAATTATTGTTGATGAAAAAACCATTACATATACATTTTAAGGCCTTTTTCGTTTTTTCAAAAAATAATTTTACCGAAAAAAACTCACGAGTTTGTTGTTAAGCAAATCTAAGTACCTAAGTTATTTTGGATGCTATTTTTAAAAACAAATATGACGGGAAAATTCGTGAGGACACGTTGGTGCGTGTTGCTCGTTCGTCTAACCCTGTTAGTTACATTTACAATCTAAGCTTCAAATTCGTCCATACTTTAATTTCACACGCATAGAATCTTACGAATTCCTTAATATAATTTAAGTAAAAACAATAGTTGGTTTAGCTTTGCTAAATCTTGGGAAAAGTATGGTCAGACCAGACCAGACAAAAGGGGTGAAAGTAACAAAGGAAAGAATGAAACTTGAAGTTTCCTGTTTTTAATCTCATTTCATTTAATTTCAGCTAGTTAATTAGTAGAACATCGGTTAGTTATAGTTTTCAAACTTTTGTCACTGTGATAGGGGGGGGGGGGGTGAAGTCGAGAGAATTGTCCCGGAAATGATCATTTCCGGCACCAAAAATTCCGGACGCATCCGTCAGGACGCACCCGCCTCGACGCACCAATCTGGGCGCATCCGCACGGACGCACCCATCTGGACGTACCCGTCAAGACTGTACCGTCTGGACGCATCCGCCTGGAAGTATCCGTCCGGACCCACCCTTCTGAACGAATCCGTTCAGACCCACTAGACGCATCCGTCCAAACGCACCCGTCTGGACGCATCCGTCCGGGCCCACTAATCTGGGCGCACCTGTGTCGACAAGCCTATCTGGAAGCACCCATACGAACACATCCGTCTAGACGTATTCATCTGGATGCACCCGTCTAGACGCACCCATCCGGACGAACTCGTCCAAACGCACCTGTCTGGACGAACCCATCTGGCCTCGCCCGTCTTGACAAACCGATCTAGACGCACCCGTACGGACGCATCCGTCCAGACACGCCCGTATGCACGTACCCATCAATACGCATCAGTCCTGACGCATCCGCCTAGTCGCACCTATATACTATATAAACGCAACCATCTGGACGCATCTGTCCGGACCCACTCGTCTAAACGCACCTGCCTGGACCCACCGGTCTGAAAGCATCCGTCCGGGCGCACCCACCCGGGCGCATCCGTCTGGACGCACCTGTCTGGGCGAACCTGTCTAAATGCACTCGTCCGGACGCATTTTCCTGGTCGTACACGTCTATAGACACATCCGCCCGGACCCATCCGTCTGGATGCACCTGTCCGGGGAACTAGGATTTATTTCAGACAATGATAGATTTTAAACTTTTGTCAGGGTGATGGGGCTGAGAGGGGGGTGGGGGTTAGTTAAAGGGAAATGTCCCGCAAATGAAAATTCGGATTGTGGCAACCCTTGTTAACTGGCCGATATTTATCTAAGCGTGTATATTCAGATAATTTTTAAAATGTCTCCTATGAGTTAGCTAATACGTACGAGGAATTTTTAATTATGAAAAAATCAATACTATACTCGAACTTAATAAAATTATGTACGTTAAAGCATTGCGTCTTGCGATTAACTAATAGCAACCGATATCTGCCATTTTGTATTGGAATTTTGGATCGTCAACTCTAAACCTAAACTCTGCCTACATTAGAATATTTTGTTAATCTGTATTTCGTTTGGCATCCGAATGAAAATCACTCATCTACGGCAACACAAGATTACACTTTTCGAAGGTTTGCGTGAATAATTTCAGCATTTATTTAGTTAATGTTGCTGCAGTTAGGGTCCATAAAGTTCAAAATCAAATTCATCCGAATGAGTAAAACTAGATCCTCCTATTAAGTTAGTGCAGCCTGGTGTACCAGGATTTCGGTCATGGGATTGGTAAGCTTGACCACCAAAAGAATACAAGAAAGCGGCCCCGTCCAGCCCAACGTAACACTTAAATCGGACCTCGCTATATTATGTGTCCCAACAAATGGCAAAATATTCTGCTTTTGTGTCTGCATTTGGGTGTATTTTTCATATTATAAGTAATTCAAAAATTTAAAATAGGGCAAAAATAGTCATATTTAAATACCTAGAATAACATAGGGGATAAGGGGAATGTTCTATTCCACAGTGAATAGGGTAGGGCAGGGCATATATAATTGTACATTAAATAAATAGCAAAAGGGCAGCGACTTTTCAAAATTGTCCAGAATTTAATTAAGGCATGGATAGCGGCAGAATACTGCTAGGTTATAATAGTGCAGAGAAGCGATAGCGGAATCCAACTGCCCATCACTGGAAATGGGGAAGGGGTCCATTCAATTGCTAATTGCGGAAAATTGGCTCCCGTGATCGTAATCAAAAGCAATAGTGAACTCCACGCACGCTTTTGTGAACTTTTAAAAGTATGCAGTTTGATGAACATAGGGCCAAAAAAATAGGGGGAAACAAATGCGGCCTGTGTTCAGCCGTTCAGCGAAGAAGCTACAGACAGGCGGACAAAACCATTTTATTCTGTGCTTAAAGGGCTCAAGCTCAGCATCTACTAAATCTAAACACAGCTATGGATTGAGTTTGCATTTTTTTGCCCATCTTTTAATATTTAGTTTTACATTTTGAGCCCGAGCTGAATGTTATTATTATTGCTGTTTGTATATTCATTTGCCCCAATTGCAAAGGACTCAAATAATCATGTATTGTTTCCTGTAGCGCTCAAGTCGAGATGAATTAGAAGTTAAGTGCATACTGTGCATATTCGGCCTACAAATTGAGAAGACTGGAAGGAAGACCCAGACAACAGTGGTTGTGAAAGCTTTACTTAACCTCCAGAGCTTGTGATGCTGAAAAAATCGAGAGACACAAGATTTGGCCCTTCGTGTTTCACAACTCTCGGCGAAGCCGTAAACATCTTATAAATATGCACACATGAAAACCCTATGCTATCAATATTGTGATTGGTAATGGAAGTATGTAATGGAAAAACAAACCCATATTATTATGTCATATAGAACTACATCTTCAATGTGGCGCGATCTATGAAAATGGTTTCAATGGCGCCGTTGGATTTTGGATGGAATGGACTAACTAAACTCCTGAAGCTAGATTTTCAAAATTCCGGTAAATTATGTAGATAGGTAGTATTAATAATACTAATAAATTTTTCCCGAGAAGAACCCAAAGGATTTGAGACGATGCGATGTCCCTTGAGTCCCGGTTGTCACTGAGTCCGAACTGTGTTAGTTTTATCGCTATCTTCAAATATCGTAGAATGGGACAATGGGATGTAATAATATGACAAAACTAAAAATAGTCGCAGCGCTGGTAATTTTTATTGAACATCGTTGAGTTGCGCAGTACAAGCCGTATAAACATAAAGATCAGTGGCATAACGAAAACACAAAAAGTGTCACTATTGGAGGCTTGTATTTGCGTCTTGAGTTTTATATTCATTTTATAGTAACATTGCTATAACTAATAATTCGAACAGCGCTCATGTAATTTAGTCATTGATGATAATTGACAGTAATCATCCTACAGGCCTACTACAGCTGTGTTCAATAAACTGAAAGCCAGCGGAGTTCGGAAGCTACAAGTTAGCCAACAGCCAACAACTGTCGATATAAGTTAGCCGACAATTACCGGATAAACATATAAATTAGCTGACAGTCGACATCCGAGAAAGACTACGAGTTGACCAACAGCCAAAAATCGACATACAATTTAGCCTATGTCCGAAAAAATGAATTTTTAAAAATTATAATTGTAAACACTTTAAACTACAGGTATTACAAATCCTAGCACCCAACATTCTTTATTTTATGTAAATATATATTCATTTGTTGCTGTCTTCAACGCAACTACCCCGTACTGCCTCCCCATACTTTTTTTTACCCATACATTAATCACATCTGCATAAAGGGGGCTGGGGATTCGGATGCAAGCAAATTAAAGTTCTTGCAAAACAAGGGGAGAGGGGAAGGCCGAAGGAAGTCTACAAAATTTATGTCTGCATAGAAAGGCCTTTCTTTAGTACTTTATTCAATCCAACATGTCATTTTCATCAAATCTTCAAAACAACCTAATTTTCCGCAAACTAATTTTTCCAATAACTAGGGCAGAAATACTTTGAGACTTCAAAAGTGTTAAAATTTCACGACTCTTAACATCAAAAAAATTACCAAATAATCAGTAAACTTTAAAGTTAAATATAATGTATAGAATAGAAATACAAGTATGCAAAAAAAATCATTCGAAATGAAGAGTTTCAAAAGTTTCAAAACTTTAAGACCCTTGAAATCAAGACTTCAAAGAGACTATGCCATTCAAGCCTGTCAAAATCAAGACACTTATAGAATCATTTTCGAAATTCTCTTTTCAAACAATACTCTTAAAATCAAGGCTATATAGTAGTTTCTTCTAAGACTCAAAATAAAGACTAGCAACAGCCTTAAAAAATACAGCTTATTTGAAGACTTGTCTTATTTTATTCAAAACTCTTGAAACGAATATATACATACATTTCAATTTACTGATTATTGCGATTAAAGAATTAGACATAATAACACAATTTGTTTCCACAATTTGCATATTACATTTTTATCAAGCTTTTCATGCTCTTTTCAGATAGATAAGGCTTTTAAAATTAGTTTTTATCCTCATGGTTAGAAATGTAGATGTGTGTAAAATCCAAATCTATGCATCCAGAATTTCATTACATTACTTTAGGCGTCTCGAGCTCTGGGTAGGTTCGAAAATCTTTTCCACTTATTTGCTAAATTATTTTCCCATGGATTCAAAGATTTTTATTTTCACCTTATTAGCAACTACTTTTTCCCACTATACTACTACTAGAAGCTTGAGTATACATGCTTATGCCAAAGAGCTTACACAGCAATTGAATAGAAAATCAAAACATAGAACATCAACACGAACAAAATTTAAATTATTTATTTAAAATTATAGGAACGCTAAAAAACGCAACTTATTGATCTATACTAATGTCATTGCTCGAAATGTGGTAATAAACAAAAGATTTTTACTTTTGTAAAAACCCCTCCCGGGGGGGGGGGCAGGGTCCTATTGTTCCCTCTGAAATTTTTAATTCCTAATTTTAATCAATGGGTACATACTTTATTATGTACCTATGCTTAACATAGGCTTGTCCCTCCCTGGAAAATTGACCTTCAGCAGCCACTGCCAATGATGGCCATCTTCATTAAAGGACAGTTTTAAGCTTGTTTTTTTGAATAAATTTATCTTTATCTCATACCTAATTAGCATAGTTAAAAACAAATTTTTCGGAAGTCTGCTAATTTGTACGTAGGTTTTGTCGGCTAACTCATATCGACAATTGTCGGCTGTATACGTCTGCAACACTAGTCTTTTGTTGCGACTCAGTAGTCTACACAATTATAAATAAATATAATTAATTGAATTATTATACAATGACCACCTGAAACCGGCGTTAGTTGGATTTTGTTATTATGATAATAAATACACAAAAATACAGTATGCTATCATTGTTTTAACTTTTTTTTAACTTGCTCTCCTCTACAAAGCCATTCAACTCATTGTATTCACTGACTTCTCTGTCTCACTAGTCAGCCAAGGAACACTCATACCAGTGCAAAGTCAGGTTGAAGGAGAGGAAGTATGAATGGGAACAATAAATATAACAAGACGCGAGTACGTATAACAAGGGTAACTATATAATTACGTAATAATGCAGTGCGGATATATAAAAATCACAACAAAACAGTCGCGGGTCTAGGAATGATCATGGGGGGGGGAACAATGTTAAGCGGCCATTTTGAAAAATGGTCACTCCTATCTCTGTAATGCTAAAGACATTGTTTTAGGGGGAGGGGGGGTTAATCACCTTATAACCCGCCCCCAACCCCTTGGATTCACCCTTGCAAATGGATAGCTCGCACTCTCAAAACTCATACTTAAGAAGATCTAGTATTTGAAGTTACTCCGCTTCTCCAATGTTGTCTCGTCCGGTGGTTGTAGGAAATTTCCTATCCGGACATTTCCCACCCGAACATTTGCTACCCACGACCAATCCTACTACATTTCCAACCTATGTTAAAAAAGTAAGTTCGCATCGTGCAAAAAGATGAAGAAAGAAACTTTATGTATTTTTATTACAAGGAGAAGCGCTTTAAATAATATAGACTTGCTAGGAAAGCAATAAATATCTTTGTTATACTATCACAGCAGCATTTTATTTCTACATTAAGCATGCATTGGAAATGTCCTAGGTATGGTCGTGGATATGAAATGTCCGGGTAGGAAACATCCGGGTAGGAAATGTCCGTTTACCGTCTCGTCTGTACTCTATACCACTTTCTACAGTGACGGATGGAATCGTAACTGGATCTCTCTCTGCTCTTACTTAGAACACTCCGATCGGAGCTGAAACTCACTATAAGTGTATAGTCGCAAAGGCAATTCAACAAGTGCCACTAGCAACATTTGGTTCCTTAAGTAAATCATTGGCGCATAAGCTCTTCACACAACAAAAAAGCAGCGTTCATCTGATTTAATATAGTTACCCATGGCATGGCTATGGCTTGGATCAATTTGATTCAGTAGATCGTAATTGTACTGTAAAGGAAAAGAGTAAAGACGACGACTGCATTGAGTTTTAATTCAAGAGGACAGGAGTGTCAATGAGTAAATTAAATTCTGTCCAGAGGGTTGGTGCACAGAGAATTAAGACGTGTTTTTAACACTAGAATAAGCCAGTGAATAGGCTTTATGGGTACTTGACTTGGAATCATATACAATTTCTAAGGGAAATAAAATTAATCCTTAGGAAGTTTTGAACTTCTGTGCTTCGAACTTCGAATTTTCATTGATCATGCATATTCCCAGCTGGTATACTGACATTTCCCGACAGGATGTCCCCCCCCCCCCCCCGTATATCTTCCCCCTAGTCAGTAACACTGGACACTTTCCCCCTAAGCTCGCATTTAAAATACTATAACTCCCCTTTTCGCCAAGTAATATAAAGTTATTTAACAAAGTTTAGTAAAAAAAAGTTTTGGTTTATTTTTTTATTCTCAGCTTATATTTTTTAAGTGATTTATAGGATGTGATCGATCTGATCATGCAAATTTGAAGACTTTTAGTCGTAGTGAAGAAAAATATAGTAGCCCACATATTCCTTATTCCGTGAAGCTTTTCTATATAAACTGTATTATACTTTTTTATAATATCTTTTACGAATACTTTACGATGCAAATAATATTTTTAAATTTGAAACTACTTTTTCCACAATTTAAAATTTACAAGTAATCTACTATGTTTTAGCTACAGTTTTATGCTATGATTGTTATTGTTGTTAAGCTAGCGATTTTTATATAATAGTAAGGTATATCGATCACGAGAACACAAGACACTTACGTTGTAGTTTTAATGCAAGATTCCCAATTTCAAATTTGAATTAGGGTTTTCAAATTTTCATATAATATTAATAATGCTCAATCAGTGATGTCCTTCGTTAGTTCTGCCTTTTTTACAAACATTTTGAAAACAATGACGTTTTGGGCAAAAAGCGGAATTATAGTACTTTAAATACGAGTTTGCAGCTTGGGGTGAAAATGTCCGGTGATAATGTTTGAGGGGAAGTGTCCGGGGTAATAATGTCCGAGAGGAAAATGTAGGCCAATACCCATGGAGCAGTTAAACACTTTATTTTCGTATATCTTCGAAATTTCAACTTAGTGCTACGATGACAGAACATGAATATTAATAAAAAAGTTCTCGGAGTTTATAGTGCAATTTGACGTATGTCCGCTACACACACTAACTCATCTGCTACTGTATTAAAATTGTTTGCAATAAATTTACTGACGTTACTAACTATGGATTAGGAGTTAATATCGGAGTAGGCTACCGCACCGATTGTCTTCTCGATCTCGACCTTATATACCCTTTCACCAACCCCCTCCCCTAGGACGTCTTGGTAGTTGGTGAACTATGGGGAAAACTTAGGCCTTCTGACTAGCGAGGGAATATGATATTCTCTCTTAATTTTCATAAAATGTATTCAATCAGGTCACCTGATTCGGCCGCTTCGTCCGCTGAACTAAATGCTCGGCGGCGCAAGGAGGGAGTTATCTGTAAATCTCGGGGATTTTATAGTAATTCCTTTGCTGCTGAGGATCTATTTTTAAATCTCAAGGATTAAGAATTAAGAATAAGGCAAAACGTCAAAGAATTGATTTTTCTACATCAGCTATACACTATATAACAGAAATTACATATAATTTTTAGAAAATTAAATCTAAAGCTTGTCAACTGACAGAGGACAATAATAAAAGGAAAAGACCCCTCGATTAGAGAACCCGCTGCAATCTAAAACAACGGTCTAGTGAGCTCCATAGTTATATAAGCTCAAACCAAACACAAACTAGTTTGCAAACTTGTAACTACAAAGTGAAAAGAATAAACAGTGGTACACTATATTTAATATACACATCATAACAAGGTCTTCTAACTCTGGAGTTATTATTATGAGTGTAGTGTAGTGAGCACGGATCAAATAATTTCATTTACTAAATTCGTAACTGAACAATGTAAAGAGCGCTGATCTACACAAACCGTCGGAGCAGGTGCATCGCTCAACTAAAAGTTCCAATTGATCTCTTCTTGACTTTAAACGTTAACGGTTGTCTCCTCTTGACAAACCACGTAACTGTTCTGTAACATTTACACAATTATATGTATTTATTATCAATCCAGTGTGTTACAACATTTTCAGAACCGCCCCTTTGATAATGAATGCAGATCTATTGATGACGCATTTAAAAACGCATGATAAAAACACAGAAAGACGATGCTATACTGAAAGCGGACCTGATTGAGCTGATTTACTATTATTAAAAAAGCAAAATTAATGGAGAAAGAAACAATAAAAGCCTTGATGAACGAAAAAACTAGTGTGGAAGTTTGTACATGACACAAAAGAATAGTAAGACAACGGAGGGTATAAATCAACAAAACATCCGTGAAAATGATTTCCCCGAACATTTTGGCATTTAAATAGCCGAGAATAATATCGACAAGGAAAACGAGAGCTAAAAAGGAGACATTCCATTCATATTGGAGTTTACATTATATTGAGAAAAAAATACTAGTATGCAGACCCTAAACGTTGGGCTATTTGTTTTAGTGTTTACACGATTAGTTGCGTGTCAATACGAAAGTGAGATAACGTGGACGATCTCAAAAACGATGTCGTGCGAGGATCAGCAACAGGTAGGATGCCGCTGTGAGACGATCAAACTGGAGCTAAAATCTTCCGCTAAAATAACGTGTGCTTGTGGCCATCCGGGTCAAGTAAGTTAATAACATTATTGAAGCTTAGCTGCCGATCTTCTATTTTTCTTGCCTATATTATAGTATATATAGGTGACGATCTTTGCCTACAAGAGTTTGATTTTCTGCTTGTTGTGCACTAATTTGAACGCGCCATTAGTCCTAAAAGTAACGGCATTTTAAGACAAAATAACGATAATAACGACATGCCAAAATTGGTCGTTCGTTGCTTTTGCTAATGTCGTTACTATTTTGACGACATGCCTGCCCTAGTGGATTGTGTACAGACGCTAGTAGACCTAGATCCTGCTTTGAATTTTTTCTCGCATAAAAGTCGTCTCAAGCAACAGAACTAAAATTAACATTATTCTGAGTATTGCACAAAATTTGTTTTTTGACTTCAGGTTGCGCATCTCCAAGGATCGGGGGACAATTTAGCATTTTATAACCAGGAAATCACATGGACTATAGAGAATTGTAGTAACATTACAATTCACGGCAGAGTTTTACCCCATACTGAAGGGGTAGATTTTAAATTACAGTTCACAAACATATCTGCCTTTGAAATTAAAGAAGACGCATTTGCAAATATTTTCCGTAAGTACTACTATTCATTCCTACATCTGTGTAACCTTTAATATTATTAGCAGCATATGAAGGCACACAAAATTAGATTTTACAATTTAGTTTCTTTGAAACCAGACTCCGCTGTCTTACCTGGTTGTGGGACACTTTTCTCCTGGAAATTTTCCTCCCGGACATTATCCTCCTGGTCTTTTTCCTCTGGGCATTTTCCTCCCTGACATTTTCCTCTCAACTCCGTACCGAGGACATTTACCTCTCAGTGTCAAAATCACGTCACTAAAATAAACTAGTGTTCTTTTCCAGAAAATTAATGCTTTGTTTTCATGTTAAGAATGCCTACGAATACATACTTTCTGGGAAGGAACACTAGTTTAATTTAAAAATGCTATTTTGATACTATAAGGGTAATGTCCTCTGTAGAAATTTGGGATTAAAAACTCCGGGAGGAAAATGTCCGGGAGGAAAACTTCCAGGAGAAAAAGGTCCAAGAGAAAAGTTTCCGTATACGGTCTTACCTGAGAAAGCGAAGAGGAAAATATTTCGTAAAGCAGAATTCAATGTGAACAATATTTTTGTTTGTTTGCAGTACTGCGTCTAAAAGATATTCTAATAATAATGTGATATTGAAATTTGTATGGGTTTCCAGGTTCGACATCTTCCGCAAATCAACACAAAAGTGTTATGTTTAAGAGATGTAAAATAGAGAATGTTCCTCCTCGAGCATTTCCAGCCAACTTAGAAACAATTGAATTTGAGGATTGTGAAATCAAGACGATAAAATCAAATTCTTTTAAGCAATTGTACATGAATAAAATGGCTTTCAAGGATACGATAATTGATGATATAGAGCCGAACGCATTTTATCAAGATTTGGTGTACTGGATCGCACGAAACTCAAGATTTAAAAGAATTCAAACAAATTCTATTACAGGAGGAATTCAACGTATGAACTGGTCAATGTGTACAGTAGATAGTATAGAGACGAATGGTATCGCTGCAGTTATCGGCCATTCTCTATTTGAAGACTCCCACTTTAACCGGGTTGAGACAAATGGACTAACAATCCACGGATGGAGTTCTCTGTCACTGATCAATAATGTTTTTCATCAAGTTAACAATTGTGCTATAGACTTAACAAAACGATCGGACACGGCCGTGTTAGCCGTTATTAAAGGAAATGTATGGCATAATCCGAGTCCAAACTTTATTATCACCGGTCAAGTGAACTCTACAATAGCAGCCGTCCAAAATAATACATTCATGGAAGTATGTGTGTGTGGTAATACATTCACACCAATGATAACTACAGAAAGATCCAAGGAATGGTTTGTGACGGAAGTATTAAAAAATAGTCGTTGCCCAATAACTGACAGAGCCTCGGAGTGTTTACAGCGGAACGAAACTTTCCTATTCTTTGATGAATTATATTTGCTCTGCAAGGAGTATGCATGTACTCAGGATATGCAATCAGTAAGGACCATCTTTACACTAAAACTGCCAGACCATCTTTTTTTAATTGCCATGGGAACTCTTGCTGGTGTTATTATTCTTTCACTTCTCACCACAATATGTGCATGTCTCCATAGACGACAGAAAAGCACCACCAAACAAAATGAAACATCGGCCATGACTAAGCCTTTTGGTGGCTCACGACAAGATTTTGCAGATACTATGTCACATAAAATGTCACAAGAACTTCCATTGCACCGGCCAAGATCCGAAATTTTTGAAAATGTAGAAATGGAAGACAAAGGGGTTCAAACCATGCCAAATGAACTCAGTACGGATGTTCTAGAGGGTCTTCGGGAACAACTCTCCAGATCCGATTCATTTTGGGATGCAAAAGAAACTATTAATCATCTTTATGAGCTCATTCAAGTTCGGGAACAATCCACAAACAAATCTCCTTTTTCTTGTCCTCCGGATGTAACTATGTGCAATAATGACACTGGTGCCTCCTCCTCCTCTGGCACAACCCCCCTTAAAGCCAACAAGAATACCAAGAAAACTAATACATTCATTACTCTGCTCACAACGCCAACGCCTCCGCCTATCCCACCACACCCTGGAGTGAAAGCATTGCGATTGGCTAATATTCCTCAAGATAATAAAACATACGCTCAAATTCTGCATGTACCAAAGACTGCTACTCTCAGTGACTACACGGATCCTTGCGACGCACAAGTCCATATTTACTCGGAGCTTAAGATTCCGTCCAACCAACGTCCACATGCGAGTAATTCTAATGTCATTCGCGAAACACCTTTACCTAGTGCATTTTGTTTTCCTACGCCTTGTGATTACAACGATCCAGATGTTCAAACACACGTATGCGCTGAACTTAGTTGTAGGACATGTTCTCCTGGAGATTATCCCCCCGAACAGTGACCCCGGACATTTTCCCCCCAAGCCCTTTATTAAGATACACTAAAATTGCACATAATATGAAGCAAAGACTTTAGAGTTGGTTAGTAAGAAAAGCTATTTTACTTGTATTTTGGGTAACTGTAATATCTCAAATGTCCAATGCAATCTATACTTAATTAAGACTGGAGTGCGGTATGCGATAGTATGCGTAGTAATACATGGAAAAAATCAATTACAGGGTAGAATTTATAGCCAAAAATTAAAGCCCTTGATTTTGTTAAAAAAGTGTAAAGGTTGCATAAAAAAATGCAGATGTTGTAAGCTAAATGACTTACATGTTTTTATGTATTTTTTCATGATTAGTTTACTTATTAATATTTAACTTTCAATGTTCCCATTGTGCATGTGTGTATATTTCGCATTCTACAATAAGTATGCGAAATTTTCATATTTTTAGATTGAAGTAGCGAGTAGTCAGTACACACTAGTGGATCATTTCGGTTAACACTTTATTTTATCAGCTAGTACTAGTAAGTTTATTACTCCCTTATATGTTTAAAAATGTTGCTGTATGATTAAAAGTACCTAGGTACATACTACCTTAATTTACTAGGTAACTAGTAAGTTACTAGTAGGTTACTAGGTAATTTACTAGGTTAACATAAAATTTTTCCTTGTATTACTACCACTCTCAGGGTTTAATAAAGTATACTGCACATTTTATACTTGAGATATCGTAATTAGCCAAAATACAATTATTATGCAGTTGTTTTTACTAACTAAGCTTAAATTATCACCTAATTATACACCCCTAACGCATGAGTAATTCAACGAGATAATTATTTTTTGTTGACAGTCAACTAGTTACTATGCTTAAACGTTGATTAACCCTAAGGGGTCAAGTGGTTTCTTCCGTTTCTATACAATTAATTAAAAACTGAAAAGTGGTGTCCCAATGAAATAGACTCAGTGCACTGTTTTCGAAATTCAAGTACGCATAAATTTTGACTTACAAGGGAACCACTTAAAGTGGTACCCTCCTGTTCAAAAACAAGTATCTACATTTGATTTTCCCCTTTAATTTCCCTATCAAATGACATTTCATTCATGACTCAGGTCACACTGCATCACAATACCGCATGAAGTTCAAACACAGTTGGCGGATTGTTGAGAATGGGTGAGTTGATATGGTTCGTACGGTAATACCGTACGAACGATATCAACATATATATATATATATTATATGAGCGAGTGTATTATGATTGGCGTTGTCAATTAAATTCGTGAGTGGAAGTTATCTTCCGAAAGCGCATTTCACTGGTATGAACATTTTAGTGTCTTAAATAATGGTTTGTGGAAAAATGTCCATGGGGTTGGGACTTCCGGGGAAATGTCCAGGAAGAACATGTCCGTATACCGCTGAACTTAAATATATTCAACAGCTCAAATATCTCGACCAAAATCCTCAACTATTTAGCACAGCAAACACTAATGCAGGGACTACTGAACAATCTGAACTTATAAGACCGTCAACTAATATCATGTCTCAAACTTGCCAGCGACCCTTACCAGATGTCCCTTCGTTTTCCTCAACAGTGCTTTAATTATGATGACTTTGTTAGTGGTGCAATAATCAATGTCATCACTGCCGATGGTCTAGTCTTCCTTATAGTGGAGAAGACAAATAAAATTATGAAATCAATTAATACTATATTATTGATCAAATAATTGATGCCTCCAAATGGCTTATATTGATTAAGTTTGCTGAAACAGAGTATCTTCCATAGACCCTATATTTAAAAATATTTGCAATTCTGGATGTATAAAAGCATGTTATTATTCTGTAAAACTGAAGTATCGAAGTATGTACTTTAATTAATACATCGACATTTTGCCTGTAACTACCTCTATATCTCCCATCCGAGACTGTATCCCTGCCATAGCTTCGAGAGAAAAAGCTACACTTTCATTTAAACAAAAACCAACATATTATACTAACGATAAGATAAAAAATTTTTAAGCTCAACTACTTTTTTCTCGAACAATTTTGAAAAACGGAAATTTTAAAAATATTAAAAGTAGAGAATTTCGAAGATTTAGACGATTTGCCATTCTTAGTGCAACTCGCTTGCCTTTCAATCTGCTAAGAGGGGAGAGGGAGAGCAGGGAGTTCTGGAAAAAACGCATAAAGGATAGGTATAGAATGGGGTTGAGTAGTGTAGTATCTATCGTTCAGTGTAACTGCATTTGGAGCTATTACAATCCTGTGGGAAGTATGAGTGTACCGTGTAACAGTACCAAACATTGTAATCTCGCATTTATCGACTGAACATTGAATACATTTTACTAGATTAACTTTTTTAAATTGCATATCGTTAGGCAATAAGAGTAAATAAAGTATTAACTAGTGTTTATACATGACATTTTTGAATACAACAAATACAAGACAAATGTTGTTTTGCAGAAACAAGATATGTGCCTAATTCATTAATCAAGGAACTACTATTTTGAGGCTGCATGGGCTACCTTTAATTGTGAATAGCTATCAGTTACAGCATACCGTAAAGCTTCTATTAGAACACGGGTGTTCAATAGCACCCGGGTCTCTAATGCAGCCCGGGTCTAGCTGAGTACTTTGATACACAACCTGGGTCTCTAATACACCCCGGGTCTCCAATACAACACGGGTATTTAATACACTGCGAGCCTAGGGCAACTCATATTTCAGCTTATATTTCAATACACTATCATATGGTGTACCTTTGAGCAATATTAAAACTACTTTTTGGGCAGTTGAAACGACTCTAGCGCCCTTTACTGCCTTAGTTTAAGTATTTATGTGCCCCTTAGTTTTTAAAATTAGCTTTTGAGAGCGCTGATTTTGGGTATAGCCCGGGCCTCTAATACAACCCGGGTCGCGGGTAAAACTTTGAAATATAACCCCGGGGTACTATTAGAAACGTTACGGTACTTGTACTTTTTAACTGCATCGATGATATGTATAGGGTTTGGTGTCAATTGGCACGCTTGTAATTAATTATTATTCATTTAATGTTCGGTACTGAACCGAAGTATTTGGTACTTTTACCTCAATTTCAAAGTTCGTTCAACTTCACAATTTGTGAGTTGAAATTCCAGCATTATTTAGTCATATGTAATGTGAATCCAATATTCTTATTAGTGTAAAATTACCTCCTCGTTGACATCGACCACGATGTCACATATCTGTAAGCTATTTCTAAAGAAATAGCAATTTAGCTGTAACTTTCCTCATTCCTAGCATTTGATGTAAAGTTATATTCCTCGATCTGGCTCGGTTCCTTATCAATAATCTAATTATGTTAATTTCTACATTCTTCACATTTCCTACTTTCCGACCAGTCAGCCTCATCCTTGAACTCATGTTCTTTTCTATATATTAGAATCTGCCTTCTAGTCCACGTGGACTAGAACTACATTTATACTAATTACCTCTTATTTCGAGAAGCTTCGGATTGTACCATGCGGTCCGACCATGCCGACTTTTATATTTCATCAGCCATGTGGCATGACCACGCTTTCAAGCTCTCATCGCCACAACTCAACCTAAAATCTTCAGACTCAATTCAACCGTCTTGCGGATCAGACTTACAAACTGATTCGCTTCACCTGTATCATTTACCACGTCTATTGTAAACTATACACCAAAATTTACCTTCATCTTCTTATAGTTAAATAAATCTAATTTATTATTTTTAAAGAAGTTGTTGGTTTCCTGTGTTGAGTCCACTGGTGGAATTATTATTATTTTCATCAGCTTCATCTACTGCATAATCCAAATATTTAGAAGCTACTACAATTCTGGTATTTAGGATTTTGCATCAATCTACCTTCACGAAATTTGGGACAACAGCTTTACGACCTGGAGTCTCATATTTTGTCTTTTACACGAATTTGGGTTCGCCACCGAACATGGTCCTTCGAACCGGATGTCAATTGCCGGAAACAAAGTGTGGACATTATTCGAGACCAATATTTGTGTTAAAGTTGTTTTTCAAAAATTGAAAATATTCAACTTACCCCAGGGTAATATATTTTCACATCATCCTACTGTGTCTAGTGTACACCATCCAAAACTGTGAACTAAACTCCTATTGCTATTTTCACTGCTGTGAAAACTCCAGCATTAGTTCCAGAACCTGTGTAAAGTCTTTGAAATAAACATTTTTACTGGCTACTTCTGTGTGCACTAACAATCAATCTCAATTTGTGAACTTAATATTTTACAGTGACTTGCGGGTGGGTAAAATATTTATACTTAGTTCCAAAACTTTCAATCTCCAAAATAAACCAATATTTCAAGCTATCATTCAATCTCAATCTGTGAACTTCATGTTTTACGGTGACTTGCGGGTGCGTAAAATATTGCTACTGGGTTCCAGAACTTCCTACTTACTGAAATTTATCAATATTTCATATTAACAATCAATTCGACTGCGAGCTGGATATTTTACAGTGACTTGCGGGTGGGTAAAATATTCCTACAAAGTTCCAGAACTTCCTTTCTTCTGAAATAATTCAATATTTCACATCCACAACCATGAGTTCAAAACTGGCTGCCGACGCTGCTGCAAAGATGTTCTCAATTTCAAGCCTTGAAAAATGAATCAACATTTTTAAACCACCGCTGGAGTTCCTTAAAAGTATCTACTACTTCTCCCAGCATTTTATTCAATTCATCTTTCTGTCCAGGAGTTCTTTAAAGGTCCATGAAATCAAATTTCTACTGCTTCTGGATGAAAAACTGTCTCTGTCAAGCCCTAATTCAAATTATGTTGAGGAGAATCCAAACCACCATGACCGGACTGGTCAGCCTCGTGTCTGTCTTCATTGGCTGGACAACGAGATCAACAATTTCGTCACAACAAAAAGACTGCACTTACTCCCTGGACGTGCTCAAATCTCCAGTTAAACCGTGGGACCACATTCTAATTCACAGCATTCTGGAACGACTTACAATCGAATCCAGACAAGATTCGGAATTACTTTTTGAATCCTCAACTAACCCACCTCTGGAGAAAACACTTTTATATCTACAAGCAAGAGCTCGTGCCTTGGGTGCAGGATGAAGCCTACATCATTGCAGATGAAGACTACAATTTTTCATCTGGATGAATTTCTGTTCGAGTTGTCGACTCATCTCATCTCTGGACTACAAACGGTAAATGTACAATGTTTACTTATCCAGAAAATCAGCATCCATCCATCATCCCATCTCTCACAATTCCACTACATTTCACATCGCAGAAGAAAACGTCGAAGAAGATTCAACATTCTCAGTTCTTTGTGAAATCCAGTTCTGTGTTTTTGTGAACATACATTCTATTATTTTGGGGTAATAACTAGTGTTTCATTTCTAGAAATTAGTTATTAATTATTTCATGTGTGTTACATTTTATTTATTTTGTAATCATTCAATTCAAAATTTCCAAAACTAATCTTATTATTACCTGCGCGTAATACTTTCTTCAACTACTCATAAGTAATATTACTTGTAGTTAGTCATTGTTAAATTTATTATGTTGTGTATTTTTGACAATTCAACATTTCCAGAAATTCAACTCTATCATCATCAAATCATCATGTGTGTATTCCTTCGATAACTCTACAATAAGTTGTCATTATGTGTTAATCCAAATTTTAATCCCTGGTGTCATTTCGTTCTATTGTTTTTATGTTTTGAACTTTAATTAGTTCAACCCGGGGAGTATGTTCGGTACTGAACCGAAGTATTTGGTACTTTTACCTCAATTTCAAAGTTCGTTCAACTTCACAATTTGTGAGTTGAAATTCCAGCATTATTTAGTCATATGTAATGTGAATCCAATATTCTTATTAGTGTAAAATTACCTCCTCGTTGACATCGACCACGATGTCACATATCTGTAAGCTATTTCTAAAGAAATAGCAATTTAGCTGTAACTTTCCTCATTCCTAGCATTTGATGTAAAGTTATATTCCTCGATCTGGCTCGGTTCCTTATCAATAATCTAATTATGTTAATTTCTACATTCTTCACATTTCCTACTTTCCGACCAGTCAGCCTCATCCTTGAACTCATGTTCTTTTCTATATATTAGAATCTGCCTTCTAGTCCACGTGGACTAGAACTACATTTATACTAATTACCTCTTATTTCGAGAAGCTTCGGATTGTACCATGCGGTCCGACCATGCCGACTTTTATATTTCATCAGCCATGTGGCATGACCACGCTTTCAAGCTCTCATCGCCACAACTCAACCTAAAATCTTCAGACTCAATTCAACCGTCTTGCGGATCAGACTTACAAACTGATTCGCTTCACCTGTATCATTTACCACGTCTATTGTAAACTATACACCAAAATTTACCTTCATCTTCTTATAGTTAAATAAATCTAATTTATTATTTTTAAAGAAGTTGTTGGTTTCCTGTGTTGAGTCCACTGGTGGAATTATTATTATTTTCATCAGCTTCATCTACTGCATAATCCAAATATTTAGAAGCTACTACAATTCTGGTATTTAGGATTTTGCATCAATCTACCTTCACGAAATTTGGGACAACAGCTTTACGACCTGGAGTCTCATATTTTGTCTTTTACACGAATTTGGGTTCGCCACCGAACATTTAATATTATTTACAGAACATTGGTAAAATTAATGTGATTGTTTCTATATACAGTGTATTAATATATTTAAAATATTTCAATAGTCCTTCTCGCTAACCCTTTTTGCTACAATCAATCATATGTTGGATTCTGTTTGCGTTGCCAAAATAGTCGTGTTAACGCATTTCTGTGACTTTTGTTTGGGAGTTGGTTATATTTATCGTTAGTCAGTGATAAATTAGTTTTCTTAGGATGTTGGAAAGAATAAATTCAATTTATGTACATTATAATTCTTGTGTACGACTTTTAATTCGATTTCAATTATTAATGCTTTAATGCTTACTGCATCTAAGAATATCGTAATGCATAACGGCATAATGTCATTAGTTGTAGTGTCTACCAACGCAATGTCCATCGACGTAACGTCGTCCGGTCGTCGAACCAGTGTGCAGTGGACGAATTATTTTTTTGGGAAATGTCTGGCTTCTAAATGCCGTTGACCGAACGTCGCTTCGACTCACTATATAGTCAATGTCGCCAGACCTTCTTTTCTGTATGTTGCGAAGTTTTTACCGGATTCCGGTTGAAGTTCTCTGAAGGTGTCTGCAAGTCCCTGCAACTGATTAATAATATTGTAAATTGAACTACAAATAATTTCTTTTCAAAATATACCATTTCCAGAGGTAATTAATATATTTCTTCATAAAAAGACATTGCCGTATATGTTCGAATAAGCGCCGCATCTCGAATAAAGCTCTAGATTTTATTAGCCTGTAGCCCACAGGCGCATATGAGAATTATTATATAGAATACATGTAAAACAGAAAAACAGCTGAATAATAGTAGGAACACAGTTTGGTCGAAAGGGATGTAGGACATTTTCCTTCCGGACATTATCCTCCCAAGGCATATCGAGAACATTTTGATCCCAGTTCAGTATCAAAATCACTTCAGTCAAGAAAACGAGTTTATCCCTGTTTCGACGAGTGTTTCTTTCCAGAAAATGTATGTATTCTAAACTATTTCAAAAAACCATTCAATCATATCTAACTATAAAAAGGGATAGTGGACGGGGTACGCGTGGTGCTGGTACAAGTTGGCTTGAACATTAGCACAGATACAAGGAGGCTAGGTAAGAGTGGTTCAGTATCAAGCGGGAATAGTGCGAGCAAGTCCGGCACGATTGCGCTGTTCAAAAGCGCCGGCATAAGTTGTGCTAGTGCGAATTTTTCTGATTGTTTTCTTAGCCCATGTAACAGTAGTACAGGATCAATATTCACTGATTCTAGTGGGTCTAGTAGCAGTTGCACGGTTAAAGATGGCTAGGCACGAGGGGCGCTGGTACACGAAGTACCGGTACAAAAAAGATTTGTGTATGAATATATCACGCCATTAAAATTCGTGTGAATATAATCTACAATATAAAGAGGGTTTCGTGGTTCTTGAGGCTCGAAAAGACACTGAAATTTTGACTCGGATTGTTTGATTTGGTTTTGACTAAGACTATGACAACAGTCCCCACCATCCTTTTAAAGTAGTTTTAAATACTTTACTTCCACTACCGACTTTCAGTGTTGGCTACGGTTAAGCACATCATTATCCATGGACAATAATAATAAAATTATTATTATTCAATAACAATTATTCAGAAAATATTGAAAAAAAAATTAGTAATAATTGAATAACAACAAAAATATTTTGTTCCTCATATAATGAGAAAGTAAATCTTTTATTTACAACTGGCGCACTATTACGCTTGCCATTAAGACACAGTAAGAACAAAACACATCATTCACAGGATAATTATGGTTTTTGTAAAACAAAGGATACAATTATTTTAAATAATCAAATAAAAATCAACTATGAGATAAATTCATATTATATAAATGATTATGGGCGATTCGGCATGATCCTCGAATTGTAGCAACTACTATTTCTTCAATCATTCTTGATGGAAGACGCAGTTCTTTGCGAAAAGATTCAAAGAACTCTGTTATAGTGCCCCTAGCTCCAACAAAAAGTCCAACCACTTCCAACTTCTTCAGTTTGTACTTGTCCAGAAAGTAAGGAATGCAAGGGTTATAATGAGCCTGCTTTTCTATATTAACTTCTTCCGCTTGACTACAGGATTGCTCCATACGTATTGTGGGATCTAAAATGTACCCTGACAGCAGATCTTTTCGCCAGCAGATGTCAACCCTTTTGGAAGCACCATCAGTAACTTCTTCATGTACAATCCAGTCAAGTGTTCTCAGATGATTAGCAATGATAGTTCTTACTTCATGATGTCTACTATTTCTCAGTAAGCTTCCCACATGGCATTTCCCTAGAACATGAGCGAGGGTTTCTTCCTCCTTGCAGTGCCTGCAAAGGGATGAATCTAGGGAACGACCTGGAATTGCTTTAACAGGATAAACATTAGCAGACATTTTTAAAGCATTTAACCACTCTGAAGACGTTAAGCCACGCTTTCCACTAATAATTTGATTGCCGTACGGACACTCTTTATACAATTCAACGCCTTGTCCTCGAAGTGGAAATGAACACCATTGAGCATACTCTTGAATCCTTAAACTGTTATTCCCGGATAGGAATAGACAATGAGAACTCTCATAAACCACTGGGTGGAATTATGAGTATATGAAAAATGATGGAAAATATGGAAAGAAATAAATTAGGCGCCTTCCCCGTCCATGGTATTTCTCGTTCTGATTCTTTATTTCACTTCAATGCACTGAGGCTAGTATGTGTTGAGATCAATGGTATAGTGATTGAATGTTAAAACAAAGAATTATATAGTGTGTACTTGTGTGTACTTGTGTGTGTGTGTTTGTGTGGAGTGTACGTTTTATTGAGGTCAAAGCAATAAAACTTCTATCCTCTCCTCTTCGAGGAGTTAATGTAAGGATTGTCACTGTAGAAAGGGATAGGATGTGTGAATTTAGTGAGCGACTAAAATCACTGCTGTGACAAATAATATTTTAGAATATTCTCTGTAATGCTAGAGAATATTGTATGTCTCAGCTTGTTATTTGTACGTTGTATGTAGTGTGTGTATTCCCTTGTGTGTTGAGTTATGTACTATATATATTGATGGATATGTAATGTATTGTGTGTGACATATGTTATATATATAGGTAATAATACCCTCCTTGGGGAGGCGCCTTCAACGTGTTTGTATTGTTAATTGAGAAGTTGTAAGGGGTGTTGAAGACGGCTCTCCACACCAATTGTTAGGTTTGAGTTGTGAAGGGGGAGATAGTCCATTGGTTGTTGTGGGGGAATCACATTAGGTGCATTTGCAGGATCATTGGGTAGGTACGCATCCTCCTGGTCGGCAGGTGAGTAGATGGTCCAACTGCGGAAAATGATCCATCCAAGTAAAGCATAGATGCAGAGGAAGAACGATCCAATTGTAAGGGCAATCCATTTGATCGGAATCCAGGTCGGTCTTGAGGTCACTTCTAGAACAGAGTCCAAGGTAGGTGGAGTCTCTATAATCCATTGTACAGATTTAAGTGTAGTAGGGAGATCCTCTGTGGCATCGTATGACGTTGTTTGATTGTTGAATTGTCGGTGGCCAATGGTGAATGCTGCTCTCAACGGTAATGTGAAGACTAAGTCCGGGCAGGGCCGAGTTTGATTGTTGTCCATGGTAATGTTGAGTGTGGCGCAGTAGACATAGAATTTCCCTTTGTAGACTTTCACTTGTAGAAGAGTCGGATCAACATCGTCAGTACGGGGATTGCAGACAGCATACTGATAAGCCAGGCGATTGGCATAGAATTCCAGCTGTGGATAAAATAGTATAAACTTTCTCTTAAAATCTTGCCTGGCTTTGTTTTAGGATGCAAATCAAACTTAGTTTGAACTTCATCCCCATCAAGTTTCAAAGCTTTAATACAAAATTCCATTTCGGATTTCAAATCTTTGACGAATGGGATATATGGGTCATTACAACTTAACAACACAACACAAATGTTATAATGTTGAATAAATGCTTTCCAAGTGGATCTCATTATTTGAAGTCCCCTATACTTTTTTGAGGTGTACAGTAATGCATTTGGAGAATCGTGAGGGATTGCAAGAATATCTTCAACAGCACTTCGAACAAGTTTATCCAAGTCTTCAAGAAATTTCTGGGGCAATTTATTTAACGGGGCTGTTTGTAGTGAATATGTAAGACAAGGCCGTAAATATTGATTGATAATGGCAATCTTTTGATTTGGAAATAACATAGGGGTTCCAACTAGATTTTGCAAGTCTTTAGTAAAATTCCTTATTATTGAAGCCGGATCAAAAGAAACATTATTAAAGTTGACACCCAGATATTTAACGGTTTCATCTTTCTTTATCGATTCAATAACATTATGATCATCAACCACTAGCGGATCTTCACACAACTTTCCTTTCACGATGTTAATGACCTTACACTTACTTATATTAATTTCATATCCAACCTTGTTAAAATTGTTATCAACAACAAGGTTGAGCCACCCAACCACGGGTGTTCATCGGTGGAGCGGTCTACCGATTCTTATTATGCACGACGCACGGTACACCCGCATGCCGATGCCCACCGAACTACCGCGCTAGCCACCGATTGGCTTTCAGTGAAACGGTATGTATCATATTGCTGGTCACTATTCCATACCACAGCTTCACGTTAGTTTTATCATATTCAACAAGTTTCATTCTACAACAAGAAAGTAATTCCGCAAAATCAGTGTAATTTTGCTCAGAAATGTGAAAATAAAGCAATTACTTGTATAGTTACTACCTTGGCAATTCATAGAATGTACCACTACCACTGCTTTTTCGACTGTCACAAAAATAGCTGTAGCTTCAAGGTTTTCGAAGTCAGTAGTTATGTACTTACGCTAAAATATTAAGTTTATTTGTTTTCTAAATGTTAAAACTGTCACACTAAGATGCTGACAAAACGGAAAAACGAAAATTAGATTGTAGGAAACAAAATTAAATATAAAAAATCTAAAGTTGCAAACCTAACAGTCTAGACTGGAAGGAACCTGAAACCTTTTTAGTCAATTATTCGACCCCTTCGATACTTTCAATCCATAGCTCTAAAAATAAATTGTTGCATTTAATCTTAACGTCAGCTGATGGTAAAAATCAAAATAAGGTTTACGGTTGAGTCAAAATGTGTCATCTTCAGATTCAGTCTTAATATCAACTGACGAGAAATCGGAAGAAGGTTTACCGTCAACCGTTAAGCCAAAATGTTTCTCCTTCAGATTCGATTTAACCATAAATTTCCTTTTGATTTCTGACCAGTTTGGCATTGGAACTTAATCTGAACGTGATACATTTTGGCTTCACGGTCAACGGTAAACCGGGGTTACTTTGATAAGTGATGCCCAGGCCGGTTGCACCTGTAATCGCAGTCAACTGTCGACAGTTTAGAGCCACAAAGTTCTGCAGCTGCATCAATCAGTTTCAACCCACCATCAACATCAACTATAACCTCAACTACAGGAATGATTAATTTAGTTTATGAAAAGTTGTTTGAAGTGTCATTATTTGAACTTCCACACACCCTTAATCCACAGTACGGGTTCATTTTGATGACAAAGACAAAAGTAAGATTGAAAATACCTTGGATGTTGTAGTTTCAAGTTATTGCAGTGTAATTAATGGTTGCTTAATATTAACACTAACCAAATTATTTGCAATATTAAGAGATACTTTCAAAACTAATGTATCGTTTTAAATTTTGTATTGCTAGCACATGGTTGTAACAATATAGAACCTAGTTTCTTGTACGACTAGATTAACTGGCACAATTAAATAAGAAATACATAATTACAACATTGTATGTGATTTATTTATTTATTGTGCGCTTGATTTCATTTTTCCTAACTTATTAATTATACTTCATTCATTCATATTTCATTCATATTTTCATATTCATATTCATAGATATTCATAAATATGTTAAAAAAGCATATTTCCGTAAACGCGATATCCTTGAATTCAGGGTCAACTTAACAGTTACTTAATTTCACCTCAAAATTCGTATTCAATTTCATCCATTTCTGGTATTTCCACGTGATATTTACTAATTGTAAAGAACAAGTATTAAATTCTACCGGCAGGTGGAGTACCGACGGTAATGCGGTCGGTTACCGGCCGATTCGGCAGATTTGTTTTAAGGTAGTGCTCCGGCCGGTAACCGTGAACACCCGTGCACCCAACACACAATCTTTTAATCATACTATGGCAACACTCCGGGGTTCTCCGATTCGTCTTAATATGGAATTATTAGTTTGTTAAATAAGTAGTAAGTATAGGTATGTGCTTCTAAACTCAAGGCCATACCTAGCGACAAACGGACAAACTGTCACCCACTACACATTGAAGCCTACAGCTAAACACAAACAGGCTCCCGTAGTGTCATAATAATAGTGAATTATTCTGTTAAATGAGTATTAGGTATATGCCTTTATATGTTGTAATTAAAAATCATTACTGCTGATTTTCACTTCTTCTGAATTTTTCAGTAATAATTAGTAAACAGTTTCAGATCAGAATTTATCAAGAAACACACCTTATAACGTTAATTTTGTTGTATTTTTTTGTGATAAATAAGCAGTAGGTTAATGGTTTAGGTTAATAGTGAGTGGCTAGAGTATTACGGGGACGTTAGCTGTGCGGTCTGGAGGGGGGGGGGGGGCAGCGACCCCAGTTTTCAGAACTGAATGGAATTATGAATATTAAATTAGTACAATTTTTAAATACTATCCCGTTTGATTTTTCTGCGTCCGGCACCATGACCAACTGACTGAAAATATGAATGATATTAAGTGTAAATAATGATAAGCATATCATTCAACTAGGAGCATGCCTGTAACTAAACTGTGACTACCCCCAGGGGGACGTTTTTATTTGGAGTTTAGTATTGGATCATGCTAAACGTAATGCTAATATTCGATAGGCAGTAATTAATTGAGTAAGAACCAGGAAGACAAGTATGGTTACACATTAATAATTAAAACGTTAGCGGGGGTGGGGGGTCTGAGGGGCGCAGCTCCCCAGCTTTGAGAACTAATTGGAATTCTGAATATTAGTAGATATATATAATAACTAGCAGTACGGCCATTGGTGGTCAACAATGGGTCGTCATCGGGACACAATTACATGGTGGGGGATCTCGGTGTCTGTGTAACTTTGCAGAGAATTTGTTAATTTTGCTATTTAACACAGGCACTGCGTTCCATCACTATGTAATTGTGCCCCGATGACGACCCATTGGTGACCACCAATGGCCGTACTGCTTGTAAAATATATAATGATATGTAAAACAAACAAAATCTTAGACCTTTGGTTAATGGCAGCCTTAGCAGCAACGCTAGGCAATTTAAAGTTTGCGCGAGTAGTAAAGTTCGACACTCTCTTTTTCGTAAGATTATCAAGTAATCTGCACTGCAAGGATCTGTCAGCATCGCAATCTACTTTGTAGGATCGCCCATAAATAATGTTATCGGTTGGGTCAGTGGACGTAGTTGGGTATTAGGGAAATTGTATGTTTAAAATATACGGTTACGTAATGTTATAGACTTGATAGGAAAGTGGATCCGTAGTAAAATAGTAGTTTTTAACTGTAGTTAAAAAACTTAAATAATTATTTTTCAAAATTTCAGCAAACGAAACATCCATTTAAAGCCCTTAAAAACTGAGAAAAAGGTATTTTTGTTATAGCCCTACACAATACACTATACAACCTTTTTTGAGGTGAAATTTTCAAAAAACGTAACAGTTTTTTTTAACAAGTGCTAATCGCTTGCCAAAAAACTGATCCGCTTCCCGTTATTTGGAATCTACTCGTCATTACCTATCACTCGCTCACAAGATTCTCGCGCACGCACTTAAAATGGCTGGTGGAAATACTCACTGGTCATGGAAGATTACAGGCACACATGCACAGGATGAGACTAGCCAATTCACCTCTGTGTTCACATTGTGGACTAGAGCAGGAAACAGCACGTCACTTTCTAGCTGAGTGTCCGAGATATATCATGGTCAGGAATATTTATCTAGGTGCATGCATCTTAACAACTGATCAACTACTACTGGCTACACCAAGAGACTTGTTGTCCTATTCTATGGCAACAGGTCGTTTTGCGTAATGCCTAAATTAAAGCTATAGTATAAGGGTAGTCTGCAATGGGCCTATTAGTGGCCTGAGCGGCATTTTGCATAGTATTATACTATGCAAGATCCGTTCAAATACAATACAATACAATGGGCCACGACTCTGGCCATGGGCCACGACTCTGGCCATGGGCCACGACTCTGGCCGTGGGCCACGACTCTGGCCATGGGCCACGACTTTGCACATGGGCCACGACCGTGACCATGGGCCACGACTATGGAAATGGGCCACGACTCTAGCCATGTGCCACGACTCTGGCCATGGGCCACGACTTTGCACATGGGCCACGACTCTGACCATGGGCCACGACTCTGGCCATGGGCCACGACTCTGGCCATGGGCCACGACTCTGGCCATGGGCCACGACTCTGGCCGTGGGCCACGACTCTGGCCATGGGCCACGACTCTGACCATGGGCCACGACTCTGGCCATGGGCCACGCCTCTGGCCATGGGCCACGACTTTGCCCATGGGCCACGACTCTGGCCATGGGCCACGACTCTGGCCATGGGCCACGACTCTGGCCATGGGCCACGACTCTGGCTATGGGCCACGACTCTGGCCATGGGCCACGACTCTGGCCATGGGCCACGACTCTGGCCATGGGCCACGACTCTGGCCATGGGCCACGACTCTGGCCATGGGCCACGACTCTGGCCATGGGCCACGACTCTGGCCATGGGCCACGACTTTGCACATGGGCTACGACTCTGGCCATGGGCCACGACTCTGGCCATGGGCCACGACTTTGCACATGGGCCACGACTCTGGCCATGGGCCACGACTCTGGCCATGGGCCACGACCCTGGCCATGGGCCAAGACTCTGGCCGTGGGCCACGACTCTGGCCGTGGGCCACGACTCTGCCCATGGGCCACGACTCTAGCCATGGGCCACGACTCTGACCATGGGCCACGACTCTGGCCATGGGCCACGACTCTGGCCATGGGCCACGACTCTGGCCATGGGCCACGACTCTGGCCGTGGGCCACGACTCTGCCCATGGGCCACGACTTTGCACATGGGCCACGGGCCACGACTCTGGCCATGGGCCACGACTCTGGCCATGGGCCACGACCCTGGCCATGGGCCACGACTTTGCACATGGGCCACGACTCTGGCAATGGGCCACGACTCTGGCCATGGGCCACGACTTTGCACATGTGCTACGACTCTGGCCATGGGCCACGACTCTGGCCATGGGCCACGACTTTGCACATGGGCTACGACTCTGGCCATGGGCCACGACTCTGGCCATAAGCCACGACTCTGGCCATAGGCCACGACTCTGGCCGTTGGCCACGACCCTGGCCATGGGCCACGACTTTGCACATGGGCCACGACTCTGGCCATGGGCCACGACTCTGGCCATGGGCCACGACTCTCCCCATGGGCCACGACTCTGCCGATGGGCCACGACTCTAGCCATGGCCACGACTCTGGCCGTGGGCCACGACTCTGGCCATGGGCCACGACTCTGGCCATGGGCCACGAATCTGGCCATGGGCCACGACTCTGGCCATGGGCCACGACTTTGCACATGTGCTACGACTCTGGCCATGGGCCACGACTCTGGCCATGGGCCACGACTTTGCACATGGGCTACGACTCTGGCTATGGGCCACGACTCTGGCCATGGGCCACGACTCTGGTCATGGGCCACG
The DNA here is from genome assembly GCA_949802685.1 of Dicyrtomina minuta. NCBI lineage: Eukaryota > Metazoa > Arthropoda > Collembola > Symphypleona > Dicyrtomidae > Dicyrtomina > Dicyrtomina minuta. The sequence continues at coordinate 39,120,532 of OX461811.1, forward strand.
ACTCTGGCCATGGGCCACTACTCTGGCCGTGGGCCACGACTCCGGCCGTGGGCCACGACTCTGCCCATGGGCCACGACTCTGCCCATGGGCCACGACTCTATCCATGGCCACGACTCTGGCCGTGGGCCACGACTCTGCCCATGGGCCACGACTCTGGCCATGGGCCACGACTATGGCCATGGGCCACGACTCTGGCCATGGGCCACGACTTTGCACATGGGCCTCGACTCTGGCCATGGGCCACGACTCTGGCCATGGGCCACGACTCTGACCATGGGCCACGCCTCTGGCCATGGGCCACGACTTTGCCCATGGGCCACGACTCTGGACATGGGCCACGTTTCTGGCCATAGGCCACGACTTTGCACATGGGATACGACTCTGGCCATGGGCCACGACCCTGGCCATGAGCCAGGACTCTGGTTATGGGCCACGACTCTGGCCATTGGCCACGACTCTGACTATGGGCCACAACTCTGGTTATGGGCCACGACTCTGGCCATGGGCCACGACTCTGGCCATGGGCCACGACTTTGCCCATGGGCCACGACTCTGGCCATGGGCCACGATTCTGGCCATAGGCCACGACTTTGCACATGGGCTACGACTCTGGACATGGGCCACGTTTCTGGCCATAGGCCACGACTTTGCACATAGGATACGACTCTGGCCATGGGCCACGACTTTGCACATGAGCTACGACTCCGGCCATGGGCCACGACTCCGGCCATGGGCCACGACTCCGGCCATGGGCCACGACTCTGGCCATGGGCCACGACTCTGGCCATGGGCCACGACTCTGGCCGTGGGCCACGACTCTGGCCATGGGCCACGACTTTGCACATGGGCCACGACCGTGGCCATTGGCCACGACTCTGGCCATGGGCCACGACTCTGACCATAGGCCACGACTCTGGCTATGTGCTACGACTTTGCACATGTGCTACGACTCTGGCCATGGGCCACGACTCTGGCCATGGGCCACGACTTTGCACATGGGCTACGACTCTGGCTATGGGCCACGACTCTGGCCATGGGCCACGACTCTGGTCATGGGCCACGACTCTGGCCATGGGCCACTACTCTGGCCGTGGGCCACGACTCCGGCCGTGGGCCACGACTCTGCCCATGGGCCACGACTCTGCCCATGGGCCACGACTCTAGCCATGGCCACGACTCTGGCCGTGGGCCACGACTCTGCCCATGGGCCACGACTCTGGCCATGGGCCACGACTATGGCCATGGGCCACGACTCTGGCCATGGGCCACGACTTTGCACATGGGCCTCGACTCTGGCCATGGGCCACGACTCTGGCCATGGGCCACGACTCTGACCATGGGCCACGCCTCTGGCCATGGGCCACGACTTTGCCCATGGGCCACGACTCTGGACATGGGCCACGTTTCTGGCCATAGGCCACGACTTTGCACATGGGATACGACTCTGGCCATGGGCCACGACCCTGGCCATGAGCCAGGACTCTGGTTATGGGCCACGACTCTGGCCATTGGCCACGACTCTGACTATGGGCCACAACTCTGGTTATGGGCCACGACTCTGGCCATGGGCCACGACTCTGGCCATGGGCCACGACTTTGCCCATGGGCCACGACTCTGGCCATGGGCCACGATTCTGGCCATAGGCCACGACTTTGCACATGGGCTACGACTCTGGACATGGGCCACGTTTCTGGCCATAGGCCACGACTTTGCACATAAGATACGACTCTGGCCATGGGCCACGACTTTGCACATGAGCTACGACTCCGGCCATGGGCCACGACTCCGGCCATGGGCCACGACTCCGGCCATGGGCCACGACTCTGGCCATGGGCCACGACTCTGGCCATGGGCCACGACTCTGGCCGTGGGCCACGACTCTGGCCATGGGCCACGACTTTGCACATGGGCCACGACCGTGGCCATTGGCCACGACTCTGGCCATGGGCCACGACTCTGACCATAGGCCACGACTCTGGCTATGTGCTACGACTTTGCACATGGGCCACAACTCTGGCCATGCACCACGACTCTGGCCATGGGCCACGACTCTGGCCATGGGCCACGACTCTGGCCATGGGCCACGACTCTGGCCATGGGCCACGACTCTGGCCATGGGCCACGACTCTGGCCATGGGCCACGACTCTGGCCATGGGCCACGACTCTGACCATGGGCCACGACTCTGGCCATGGGCCACGACTCTGACCATGGGCCACGACTCTGGCCATGGGCCAAGACTCTGGCCGTGGGCCACGACTCTGGCCGTGGGCCACGACTCTGCCCATGGGCCACGACTCTAGCCATGGGCCACGACTCTGGCCGTTGGCCACGACTCTGGCCATGGGCCACGACTCTGGCCATGGGCCACGACTCTGGCCATGGGCCACGACACTGGCCATGGGCCACGACTCTGGCCATGGGCCACGACTTTGCCCATGGGCCACGACTCTGGCCATGGGCCACGTTTCTGGCCATAGGCCACGACTTTGCACATAGGATACGACTCTGGCCATGGGCCACGACTTTGCACATGGGCTACGACTCCGGCCATGGGCCACGACTCCGGCCATGGGCCACGACTTTGGCCATGGGCCACGACTCTGGCCATGGGCCACGACTCTAAGCATGGGCCACGACTCTGGCCGTGGGCCACGACTTTGGCCATGGGCCACGACTTTGCACATGGGCCACGACCGTGGCCATGGGCCACGACTCTGGCCATGGGCCACGACTCTGACCATGGGCCACGACTCTGGCTATGTGCCACGACTCTGGCCATGGGCCACGACTATGGCCATGGGCCACGACTCTGGCCATGGGCCACGACTCTGGCCATGGGCCACGACTTTGCACATGGGCCACGACTCTGGCCATGGGCCACGACTCTGGCCATTGGCCACGACTCTGGCCATGGGCCACGACTCTGGCCATGGGCCACGACTCTGACTATGGGCCACGACTCTGGCCATGTGCCACGACTCTAGCCATGGGCCACGACTATGGCCATGGGCCACGACTTTGCCCATGGGCCACGACTCTGGCCATGGGCCACGACTTTTCACATGGGCCACGACTCTGGCCATGGGCCACGACTCTCGCTATGGGCCACGAATCTGGCCATGGGCCACGACACTGGCCATGGGCCACGACTCTGGCCATGGGCCACGACTCTGGCCATGGGCCACGACTCTGGCCATGGGCCACGACTCTGGCCATGGGCCACGATTCTGGCCATCGGCCACGACTCTGGCCATGGGCCACGACTTTGCACATGGGCTACGACTCTGGCCATGGGCCACGACTCTGGCCATGGGCCACGACTTTGCACATGGGCCACGACTCTGGCCATGGGCCACGACTCTGGCCATGGGCCACGACTCTGGCCATAGGCCACGACTCTGGCCATGGGCCACGACTCTGGCCATGGGCCACGACTCTGACCATGGGCTACGACTCCGGCCATGGGCCACGACTCCGGCCATGGGCCACGACTCCGGCCATGGGCCACGACTCTGGACATGGGCCACGTTTCTGGCCATGGGCCACGACTCTGGCCATGGGCCACGACTCTGGCCGTGGGCCACGACTTTGGCCATGGGCCACGACTTTGCACATGGGCCACGACCGTGGCCATGGGCCACGACTCTGGCCATGGGCCACGACTCTGACCATGGGCCACGACTCTGGCCATGGGCCACGACTTTGCCCATAGGCCACGACTCTGGCCATGGGCCACGACTCTGGCCATGGGCCACGACTTTGCACATGGGCCACGACTCTGGCCATGGGCCACGTTTTTGGCCATAGGCCACGACTCTGGCAATGGGCCACGACTCTGGCCATGGGCCACGACTCTGACTATGGGCCACGACTCTGGCCATGTGCCACGACTCCGGCCATGGGCCACGACTATGGCCATGGGCCACGACTCTGGCCATGTGCCACGACTCTGGCCATGGGCCACGACTTTTCACATGGGCCACGACCCTGGCCATGGGCCACGACTCTGGCCATGGGCCACGAATCTGGCCATGGGCCACGACTCTGGCCATGGGCCACGACTCTGGCCATGGGCCACGACTCTGGCCATGGGCCACGACTCTGGCTATGTGCCACGACTCTGGCCATTGGCCACGACTCTGGTCATGGGCCACGACTCTGGCCATGGGCCACGACTTTGCACATGTGCTACGACTCTGGCCATGGGCCACGACTCTGGCCATGGGTCACGACTTTGCACATGGGCTACGACTCTGGCCATGGGCCACGACTCTGGCCATGGGCCACGACTCTGGCCGTTGGCCACGACCCTGGCCATGGGCCACGACTTTGCACATGGGCCACGACTCTGGCCATGGGCCACGACTCTGGCCATGGGCCACGACTCTGCCCATGGGCCACGACTCTGCCGATGGGCCACGACTCTAGCCATGGCCACGACTCTGGCCGTGGGCCACGACTTTGGCCATGGGCCACGACTCTGGCCATGGGCCACGAATCTGGCCATGGGCCACGACTCTAGCCATGGGCCACGACTCTGGCCGTTGGCCACGACTTTGCACATGGGCTACGACTCTGGCCATGGGCCACGACTCTGGCCATGGGCCACGACTTTGCACATGGGCTACGACCTTGGCCATATTTCCACGACTCTGGCCATGGGCCACGACTCTGGCCATGGGCTACGACTTTGCCCATGGGCCACGACTCTGGCCATGTGCCACGACTCTGGTCATGGGCCACGACTCTGGCCATGGCCCACGACTTTGACTATGGGCCACGACTCTGGCCGTTGGCCACGACTCTGGCCATGGGCCACGACTCTGGCCATGGGCCACGACTTTGCCCATGGGCCACGACTCTGGCCATGGGCCACGACTTTGCCCATGGGCCACGACTCTGGCCATGGGCCACGTTTCTGGCCATAGGCCACGACTTTGCACATAGGATACGACTCTGGCCATGGGCCACGACTCTTGCCATGGGCCACGACTTTGCACATGGGCTACGACTCCGGCCATGGGCCACGACTCCGGCCATGGGCCACGACTTTGGCCATGGGCCACGACTCTGGCCATGGGCCACGACTCTGGCCATGGGCCACGACTCTGGCCGTGGGCCACGACTTTGGCCATGGGCCACGACTTTGCACATGGGCCACGACCGTGGCCATGGGCCACGACTCTGGCCATGGGCCACGACTCTGACCATGGGCCACGACTCTGGCTATGTGCCACGACTCTGGCCATGGGCCACGACTATGGCCATGGGCCACGACTCTGGCCATGGGCCACGACTCTGGCCATGGGCCACGACTTTGCACATGGGCCACGACTCTGGCCATGGGCCACGACTCTGGCCATTGGCCACGACTCTGGCCATGGGCCACGACTCTGGCCATAGGCCACGACTCTGACCATGGGCCACGACTCTGGCCATGTGCCACGACTCTGGCCATGGGCTACGACTATGGCCATGGGCCACGACTCTGGCCATGTGCCACGACTCTGGCCATGGGCCACGACTTTTCACATGGGCCACGACTCTGGCCATGGGCCACGACTCTGGCCATGGGCAACGAATCTGGCCATGGGCCACGACTCTGGCCATGGGCCACGACTCTGGCCATGGGCCACGACTCTGGCCATGGGCCACGACTCTGGCCATGGGCCACGACTCTGACCATGGGCCACGACTCTGGTCATGGGCCACGACTCTGGCCATGGCCCACGACTCTGACCATGGGCCACGACTGTGGCCATGGGCCACAACTCTGGCCATGGGCCACGACTCTGGCCATGGGCCACGACTCTAGCCATGGCCACGACTCTGGCCGTGGGCCACGACTCTGGCCATGGGCCACGAATCTGGCCATGGGCCGCGACTCTGGCCATGGGCCACGACTCTGGCCATGGGCCACGACTCTGACCATGGGCCACGACTCTGGCCATGGGCCACGACTCTGACCAAGGGCCACGACTCTGGCCATGGGCCAAGACTCTGGCCGTGGGCCACGACTCTGGCCGTGGGCCACGACTCTGGCCATGGGCCACGACTCTGGCCATGGGCCACGACTCTGGCCGTTGGCCACGACTCTGGCCATGGGCCACGTTTCTGGCCATAGGCCACGACTTTGCACATAGGATACGACTCTGGCCATGGGCCACGACTCTGGCCATGGGCCACGACTTTGCACATGGGCTACGACTCCGGCCATGGGCCACGACTCCGGCCATGGGCCACGACTTTGGCCATGGGCCACGACTCTGGCCATGGGCCACGACTCTGGCCATGGGCCACGACTCTGGCCGTGGGCCACGACTCCGGCCATGGGCCACGACTTTGGCCATGGGCCACGACTCTGGCCATGGGCCACGACTCTGGCCATGGGCCACGACTCTGGCCGTGGGCCACGACTTTGGCCATGGGCCACGACTTTGCACATGGGCCACGACCGTGGCCATGGGCCACGACTCTGGCCATGGGCCACGACTCTGACCATGGGCCACGACTCTGGCCATGGGCCACGACTCTGGCCATGGGCCACGACTCTGGCCATGAGCCACAACTCTGGCCATTGGCCACGACTTTGGCCATGGGCCACGACTCTGGCCATGGGCCACGACTCTGGCCATGGGCCACGACTCTGGCCGTGGGCCACGACTTTGGCCATGGGCCACGACTTTGCACATGGGCCACGACCGTGGCCATGGGCCACGACTCTGGCCATGGGCCACGACTCTGACCATGGGCCACGACTCTGGCCATGGGCCACGACTCTGGCCATGGGCCACGACTCTGGCCATGGGCCACGACTCTGGCCATGGGCCACGACTCTGGCCATGAGCCACAACTCTGGCCATTGGCCAGGACTCTGGCCATGGGCCACGACTATGGCCATGGGCCACGACTCTGGCCATGGGCCACGACTCTGACCATGGGCCACGACTCTGGCTATGTGCCACGACTCTGGCCATGGGCCACGACTATGGCCATGGGCCACGACTCTGAACATGGGCCACGACTCTGGCCATGGGCCACGACTTTGCACATGGGCTACGACTCTGGCCATGGGCCACGACTCTGGCCATGGGCCACGACTCTGGCCATAGGCCACGACTCTGGCCGTTGGCCACGACCCTGGCCATGGGCCACGACTTTGCACATGGGCCACGACTCTGGCCATGGGCCACGACTCTGGCCATGGGCAACGACTCTGCCAATGGGCCACGACTCTGCCGATGGGCCACGACTCTAGCCATGGCCACGACTCTGGCCGTGGGCCACGACTCTGGCCATGGGCCACGACTCTGGCCATGGGCCACGAATCTGGCCATGGGCCACGACTCTGGCCATGGGCCACGACTCTGGCCATGGGCCACGACTCTGACCATGGGCCACGACTCTGGCCATAGGCCACGACTCTGACTATGGGCCACGACTCTGGCCATGGGCCAAGACTCTGGCCGTGGGGCACGACTTTGCACATGGGCTACGACTCAAGCCATATTTCCACGACTCTGGCCATGGGCCACGACTCTGGCCATGGGCCACGACTTTGCCCATGGGCCACGACTCTGGCCATGTGCCACGACTCTGGTCATGGGCCACGACTCTGGCCATGGCCCACGACTCTGACCATGGGCCACGACTCTGGCCATAGGCCACAACTCTGGCCATGGGCCACGACTCTGGCCATGGGCCACGACTATGGCCATGGGCTACGACTCTGGCCATGGGCCACGACCCTGGCCATGGGCCACGACTCTGGCCATGGGCCACGACTCTGGCCATGGGCCACGACCCTGGCCATGGGCCACGACTTTGCACATGGGCCACGACTCTGGCCATGGGCCACGACTCTGGCCATGGGCAACGACTCTGCCCATGGGCCACGACTCTGCCGATGGGCCACGACTCTAGCCATGGCCACGACTCTGGCCGTGGGCCACGACTCTGGCCATGGGTTACGACTCTGGCCATGGGCCACGAATCTGGCCATGGGCCACGACTCTGGCCATGGGCCACGACTCTGGCCATGGGCCACGACTCTGACCATGGGCCACGACTCTGGCCATGGGCCACGACTCTGACCATGGGCCACGACTCTGGCCATGGGCCAAGACTCTGGCCGTGGGCCACGACTTTGCACATGGGCTACGACTCAAGCCATATTTCCACGACTCTGGCCATGGGCCACGACTCTGGCCATGGGCCACGACTTTGCCCATGGGCCACGACTCTGGCCATGTGCCACGACTCTGGTCATGGGCCACGACTCTGGCCATGGCCCACGACTCTGACCATGGGCCACGACTCTGGCCATAGGCCACAACTCTGGCCATGGGCCACGACTCTGGCCATGGGCCACGACTATGGCCATAGGCTACGACTCTGGCCATGGGCCACGACCCTGGCCATGGGCCACGACTCTGGCCATGGGCCACGACTCTGGCCACGGGCCACGACCCTGGCCATGGGCCACGACTTTGCACATGGGCCACGACTCTGGCAATGGGCCACGACTCTGGCCATGGGCCACGACTTTGCACATGTGCTACGACTCTGGCCATGGGCCACGACTCTGGCCATGGGCCACGACTTTGCACATGGGCTACGACTCCGGCCATGGGCCACGACACTGGCCATGGGCCACGACTTTGCACATGGGCCACAACCGTGGCCATGGGCCACGACTCTGACCATGGGCCACGACTCTGGCTATGTGCCACGACTCTGGCCATGGGCCACGACTATGGCCATGGGCCACGACTCTGGCCATGGGCCACGACTCTGGCCATGGGCCACGACTTTGCACATGGGCCACGACTCTGGCCATGGGCCACGACTCTGGCCATTGGCCACGACTCTGGCCATGGGCCACGACTCTGGCCATGGGCCACGACTCTGACCATGGGCCACGACTCTGGCCATGTGCCACGACTCTGGCCATGGGCCACGACTATGGCCATGGGCCACGACTCTGGCCATGTGCCACGACTCTGGCCATGGGCCACGACTTTTCACATGGGCCACGACCCTGGCCATGGGCCACGACTCTGGCCATGGGCTACGACTCTGGCCATAGGCCACGACTTTGCACATGGGCTACGACTCTGGCCATGGGCCACGACTCTGGCCATGGGCCACGACTTTGCACATGGGCTACGACTCCGGCCATATTTCCACGACTCTGGCCATGGGCCACGACTCTGGCCATGGGCCACGACTCTGGCCATGGGCCACGACTCTGGCCATGAGCCACAACTCTGGCCATTGGCCACGACTCTGGCCATGGGCCACGACTATGGCCATGGGCCACGACTCTGGCCATTGGCCACGACTCTGACCATGGGCCACGACTCTGGCTATGTGCCACGACTCTGGCCATGGGCCACGACTATGGCCATGGGCCACGACTCTGGCCATGGGCCACGACTCTGGCCATGGGCCACGACTTTGCACATGGGCTACGACTCTGGCCATGGGCCACGACTCTGGCCATGGGCCACGACTCTGGCCATAGGCCACGACTCTGGCCGTTGGCCACGACCCTGGCCATGGGCCACGACTTTGCACATGGGCCACGACTCTGGCTATGGGCCACGACTCTGGCCATGGGCAACGACTCTGCCCATGGGCCACGACTCTGCCGATGGGCCACGACTCTAGCCATGGCCACGACTCTGGCCGTGGGCCACGACTCTGGCCATGGGCCACGACTCTGGCCATGGGCCACGAATCTGGCCATGGGCCACGACTCTGGCCATGGGCCACGACTCTGGCCATGGGCCACGACTCTGACCATGGGCCACGACTCTGGCCATGGGCCACGACTCTGACTATGGGCCACGACTCTGGCCATGGGCCAAGACTCTGGCCGTGGGCCACGACTTTGCACATGGGCTACGACTCAAGCCATATTTCCACGACTCTGGCCATGGGCCACGACTCTGGCCATGGGCCACGACTTTGCCCATGGGCCACGACTCTGGCCATGTGCCACGACTCTGGTCATGGGCCACGACTCTGGCCATGGCCCACGGCTCTGACCATGGGCCACGACTCTGGCCATAGGCCACAACTCTGGCCATGGGCCACGACTCTGGCCATGGGCCACGACTATGGCCATGGGCTACGACTCTGGCCATGGGCCACGACCCTGGCCATGGGCCACGACTCTGGCCATGGGCCACGACTCTGGCCATGGGCCACGACCCTGGCCATGGGCCACGACTTTGCACATGGGCCACGACTCTGGCCATGGGCCACGACTCTGGCCATGGGCAACGACTCTGCCCATGGGCCACGACTCTGCCGATGGGCCACGACTCTAGCCATGGCCACGACTCTGGCCGTGGGCCACGACTCTGGCCATGGGTTACGACTCTGGCCATGGGCCACGAATCTGGCCATGGGCCACGACTCTGGCCATGGGCCACGACTCTGGCCATGGGCCACGACTCTGACCATGGGCCACGACTCTGGCCATGGGCCACGACTCTGACCATGGGCCACGACTCTGGCCATGGGCCAAGACTCTGGCCGTGGGCCACGACTTTGCACATGGGCTACGACTCAAGCCATATTTCCACGACTCTGGCCATGGGCCACGACTCTGGCCATGGGCCACGACTTTGCCCATGGGCCACGACTCTGGCCATGTGCCACGACTCTGGTCATGGGCCACGACTCTGGCCATGGCCCACGACTCTGACCATGGGCCACGACTCTGGCCATAGGCCACAACTCTGGCCATGGGCCACGACTCTGGCCATGGGCCACGACTATGGCCATAGGCTACGACTCTGGCCATGGGCCACGACCCTGGCCATGGGCCACGACTCTGGCCATGGGCCACGACTCTGGCCATGGGCCACGACCCTGGCCATGGGCCACGACTTTGCACATGGGCCACGACTCTGGCAATGGGCCACGACTCTGGCCATGGGCCACGACTTTGCACATGTGCTACGACTCTGGCCATGGGCCACGACTCTGGCCATGGGCCACGACTTTGCACATGGGCTACGACTCCGGCCATGGGCCACGACTCCGGCCATGGGCCACGACTCTGGCCATGGGCCACGACTCTGGCCATGGGCCACGACTCTGGCCATGGGCCACGACCCTGGCCATGGGCCACGACTCTGGCCATGGGCCACGACTCTGGCCATGGGCCACGACTCTGGCCATGGGCCACGACCCTGGCCATGGGCCACGACTTTGCACATGGGCCACGACTCTGGCCATGGGCCACGACTCTGGCCATGGGCCACGACTTTGCACATGGGCTACGACTCCGGCCATATTTCCACGACTCTGGCCATGGGCCACGACTCTGGCCATGGGCCACGACTTTGCCCATGGGCCACGACTCTGGCCATGTGCCACGACTCTGGTCATGGGCCACGACTCTGGCCATGGCCCACGACTTTGACCATGGGCCACGACTCTGGCCATGGGCCACAACTCTGGCCATGGGCCACGACTCTGGCCATGGGCCACGACTATGGCCGTGGGCCACGACTCTGGCCATGGGCCACGACCCTGGCCATGGGCCACGACTCTGGCCATGGGCCACGACTCTGGCCATGGGCCACGACCCTGGCCATGGGCCACGACTTTGCACATGGGCCACGACTCTGGCAATGGGCCACGACTCTGGCCATGGGCCACGACTTTGCACATGTGCTACGACTCTGGCCATGGGCCACGACTCTGGCCATGGGCCACGACTTTGCACATGGGCTACGACTCCGGCCATGGGCCACGACTCTGGCCATGGGCCACGACTTTGCACATGGGCCACAACCGTGGCCATGGGCCACGACTCTGGCCATGGGCCACGACTCTGACCATAGGGTTACGACTCTGGCCATGGGCCACGACTCTGGCCATGGGCCACTACTATGGCCATGGGCCACGACTCTGGCCATAGGCCACGACTCTGGCCATGGGCTACGACTCTGGCCATGGGCCACGACTCTGGCCATGGGCCACGACTCTGGCCATAGGCCACGACTCTGGCCGTTGGCCACGACCCTGGCCATGGGCCACGACTTTGCACATGGGCCACGACTCTGGCCATGGGCCATGACTCTGGCCATGGGATACGACTCTGCCCATGGGCCACGACTCTGCCGATGGGCCACGACTCTAGCCATGGCCACGACTCTGGCCGTGGGCCACGACTCTGGCCATGGGCCACGACTCTGGCCATGGGCCACGAATCTGGCCATGGGCCACGACTCTGGCCATGGGCCACGACTCTGGCCATGGGCCACGACTCTGGCCATAGGCCACGACTTTGCACATGGGCTACGACTCTGGCCATGGGCCACGACTCTGGCCATGGGCCACGACTTTGCACATGGGCTACGACTCAAGCCATATTTCTACGACTCTGGCCATGGGCCACGACTCTGGCCATGGGCCACGACTTTGCCCATGGGCCACGACTCTGGCCATGTGCCACGACTCTGGTCATGGGCCACGACTCTGGCCATGGCCCACGACTCTGACCATGGGCCACGACTTTGCACATGGGCCACGACTGTGGCCATGGGCCACGACTCTGGCCATGGGCCACGACTCTGACCATAGGGCCACGACTCTGGCCATGGGCCACGACTTTGCACATGGGCCACGACCGTGGCCATGGGCCACGACTCTGGCCATGGGCCACGACTCTGGCCATGGGCCACGACTCTGGCCATGGGCCACGACTCTGGCAATGGGCCACGACTCTGGCCATGGGCCACGACTTTGCACATGTGCTACGACTCTGGCCATGGGCCACGACTCTGGCCATGGGCCACGACTCTGGCCATGGGCCACGACTCTGGCCATGGGCCACGTCTCTGGCCATGGGCCACGACTCTGGCCATGGGCCACGACTCTGGCCATGGGCCACGACTCTGGCCATGGGCCACGACTATGGCTATGGGCCACGACTCTGGCCATGGGCCACGACTCTGGCCATGGGCCACGACTCTGGCCATGGGCCACGACTTTGCACATGGGCCACGACTCTGGCCATGGGCCACGACTTTGGCCATGGGCCACGACTCTGGCCATGGGCCACGACTCTGGCCATGGGCCACGACTCTGGCCATGGGCCACGACTCTGGCCATGGGCCACGACTCTGGCTATGGGCCACGACTCCGGCCATGGGCCACGACTCTGGCCATGGGCCACGACTCTGGCCATGGGCCACGACTCTGGCCATGGGCTACGACTCTGGCCGTGGGCCACGACTCCGGCCGTGGGCCACGACTCTGCCCATGGGCCACGACTCTGCCCATGGGCCACGACTCTAGCCATGGCCACGACTCTGGCCGTGGGCCACGACTCTGGCCATGGGCCACGACTCTGGCCATGGGCCACGAATCTGGCCATGGGCCACGACTCTGGCCATGGGCCACGACTTTGCACATGGGCTACGACTCTGGCCATGGGCCACGACTCTGGCCATGGGCCACGACTTTGCACATGGGCTACGACTCTGCTGATGGGCTACGACTCTAGCCATGGCCACGACTCTGGCCGTGGGCCACGACTCTGGCCATGGGCCACGACTCTGGCCATGGGCCACGACTCTGGCCATGGGCCACGACTCTGGCCATGGGCCACGACTCTGGCCATGGGCCAAGACTCTGGCCATGGGCCACGACTCTGGCCATGGGCCACGACTCTGGCCATGGGCCACGACTCTGGCCATGGGCCACGACTCTGGCCATGGGCCACGACTCTGGCCATGAGCCACGACTCTGGCCATGAGCCACGACTCTGGCCATGGGCCACGACTCTGGCCATGGGCCACGACTCTGGCCATGGGCCACGACTCTGGCCATGGGCCACGACTCTGGCCATGGGCCACGACTATGGCTATGGGCCACGACTCTGGCCATGGGCCACGACTCTGGCCATGGGCCACGACTCTGGCCATGGGCCACGACTCTGGCCATGGGCCACGACTCTGGCCATGGGCCACGACTCTGGCCATGGGCCACGACTCTGGCCATGGGCCACGACTCTGGCCATGGGCCACGACTCTGGCCATGGGCCACGACTCTGGCCATGGGCCACGACTCTGGCTATGGGCCACGACTCCGGCCATGGGCCACGACTCTGGCCATGGGCCACGACTCTGGCCATGGGCCACGACTCTGGCCATGGGCCACGACTCTGGCCATGGGCTACGACTCTGGCCGTGGGCCACGACTCCGGCCGTGGGCCACGACTCTGCCCATGGGCCACGACTCTGCCCATGGGCCACGACTGTAGCCATGGCCACGACTCTGGCCGTGGGCCACGACTCTGGCCATGGGCCACGACTCTGGCCATGGGCCACGAATCTGGCCATGGGCCACGACTCTGGCCATGGGCCACGACTTTGCACATGGGCTACGACTCTGGCCATGGGCCACGACTCTGGCCATGGGCCACGACTTTGCACATGGGCTACGACTCTGCTGATGGGCTACGACTCTAGCCATGGCCACGACTCTGGCCGTGGGCCACGACTCTGGCCATGGGCCACGACTCTGGCCACGGGCCACGACTCTGGCCATGGGCCACGACTCTGGCCATGGGCCACGACTCTGGCCATGGGCCACGACTCTGGCCATGGGCCACGACTCTGGCCATGGGCCACGACTCTGGCCATGGGCCACGACTCTGGCCATGGGCCACGACTCTGGCCATGGGCCACGACTCTGGCCATGGGCCACGACTCTGGCCATGGGCCACGACTCTGGCCATGGGCCACGACTCTGGCCATGGGCCACGACTCTGGCCATGGGCCACGACTCTGGCCATGGGCCACGACTCTGGCCATGGGCCACGACTCTGGCCATGGGCCACGACTCTGGCCATGGGCCACGACTCTGGCCATGGGCCACGACTCTGGCCATGGGCCACGACTCTGGCCATGGGCCACGACTCTGGCCATGGGCCACGACTCTGGCCATGGGCCACGACTCTGGCCATGGGCCACGACTCTGGCCATGGGCCACGACTCTGGCCATGGGCCACGACTCTGGCCATGGGCCACGACTCTGGCCATGGGCCACGACTCTGGCCATGGGCCACGACTCTGGCCATGGGCCACGACTCTGGCCATGGGCCACGACTCTGGCCATGGGCCACGACTCTGGTCATGGGCCACGACTCTGGCCATGGGCCACGACTCTGGCCATGGGCCACGACTCTGGCCATGGGCCACGACTCTGGCCATGGGCCACGACTCTGGCCATGGGCCACGACTCTGGCCATGGGCCACGACTCTGGCCATGGGCCACGACTCTGGCCATGGGCCACGACTCTGGTCATGGGCCACGACTCTGGCCATGGGCCACTACTCTGGCCGTGGGCCACGACTCTGGTCATGGGCCACGACTCTGGCCATGGGCCACTACTCTGGCCGTGGGCCACGACTCCGGCCGTGGGCCACGACTCTGCCCATGGGCCACGACTCTGCCCATGGGCCACGACTCTAGCCATGGCCACGACTCTGGCCGTGGGCCACGACTCTGGCCATGGGCCACGACTCTGGCCATGGGCCACGAATCTGGCCATGGGCCACGACTCTGGCCATGGGCCACGACTCTGGCCATGGGCCACGACTATGGCTATGGGCCACGACTCTGGCCATGGACCACGACTACAAATTAAATATTGGAATTCAATGAATTTTTAAGCCAGCTTCAGTTAATGGTTTTATCACTTCGTACGGGTTACGGAAGAGTAACCTTTAATAGAGCTCCTATTTTACGTTCAGATTTTCACTTTTTTTACGTATAGTAAAAATTGTATTTTTAACCCATCCATAAGTACTTTAACGGTTCCTGGTGGACATGTTTGCGGGTTTTTATTTTACCTTGTCTTTATATGATTTACCTAAAACAGTATCATGGATGGCAAAGTACTGGACCACGTTAATTACATTGCATGGTCGGGAGTTTCTAATTTTTAGTTTACGGTATATTTACACCTTGCTGCGAAATGCAATTTTACTACTATAGTAAAACTTTACACTAGTTTTTTAACTACCTAGGGAGCTTGCAAAAATAACGTTATGGAAAAATCAGTAATTTTGACCCCTACCCCCCCTTTTTTGGTATGTACGCACATGTAAAAGGATAGGGCAACTTGACCCCTACCCCCCCTAAAACCGATAACGTTATTTATGCAAGCTCCCCTAGGTTTAGTTTTATCGCTATTTAAATGTGTAATTCGCTGTGTAGGACGCTTATTAAGTCAGTCATTAAAACAATTTGTAAGATTGTTGTCATTGAAATATAATTTTGTCTTATTGTCACACAAACAAAATATAGTCACATCTTACAGTGACTAGATTCGGGAATTTAATACATGTAGGAAGCAACATGTACCAAACCACCACAGCAAAAACAAGGTCCCATCCCTTCTTGAGTGCACACAACTCCTCCACAGGACAAGCAGTTATTTATGAGGGGTTGTTTTGGTTTTGATGCCTAGCACTCGCGACGATGTTTTCCTATATTGACGCACAAAAATAATCCAATACCTATATGTATTAGTATTCTTCTCTTCTCAACACGATCTTCGTACATATAAGCAATGGTTATATTACAATTTACCTCCTTGGGTTGGAATCATAACATAGCGTAGCAAACGATTAAGTGCATTCGCTGAAGTGATAACAATTATCTTCTTCCCTGTGGATAACAAGATGTGTAAGAGTCTACATCTAAACTATGCTCAGTTTAAAACGCATGTACTGTGCAATATTTGCAGCATATTAATAATTAATATTGTTTTATAATCCGATTGAAAGCGAAGCAAGATGTTGGAGAATATGATAACCATTTCAACAGGCACGATTTTCATACACTCTTTTGCTATCAATATTAATATATTAGTAATGATTTCCATATAAAATCCCGCTCCATTATTGTTGTTTGGTAGGTTCTGTACACCAGTAATTTAATTTATACTAGGTAGGTAATAACCATTAGCCATCCGACGTGTGCTTTTTACTAATTGAGTAAAAGTTATTAATCGTGTAGCAATATATAGCAAATTGACTATTTATATTAATTTGATTTCAGTTTCAATCTATTCTCATCCAAGATTCCAACCAAGCCAGATGCAGGTTTTTGTGGCCGCATGTAATGAATTTTTATGCAATGAGAAACAAGTAAATAACTGTGCTTATAATATGCTTTGCTACGTAATTGTGTACAATAAAGTTTTGTAATACATTTTATATGAAATTAATAGACAATTTTTATTTCTTATAGTTCAGCAAGACGCTTTAATCTAGAAATGGATATAACTCTAGGTAAAGAACATAATATAGCACAAGTGAAAAGTTGAGCAAGAAAGTAAAACTGGTAGTTATTATATACTGTACAGTCCACAAAGGTGATAAACTTGTAAAATATATAGTGTAAGCTACGTGAGATCAAATCTTGAATATAAAAAAGCAGTTCATTTGATTTGATATTGACAGTATTGAGCGGAGTCACTTTTAACCTACGAGTTCAGAAACTCACAAGTCCAAGCTTATTAAATACATATAGCTAGCTACTGATCTACTACAAAGAAAGTTTCGTCTACATAGACAAAGACAAGTAGGATTAAGATTAAAATAGGAACTTTTACAGGATACATACTGATAGGGTGATACAAGATACAATATAACCTACAGACGAAGTAACTACAGATTATTAAGAGTAAAAACATAATAGGAAACCATTATACTTTGTGAGCTTAGAACAGGTAAGATTGGAAATTACGAGTTGTTATAATGTATAGGTAAGATCAAGATCTACATTTTAGTAAGATTTAATAAGCACGGAGACCGCCATGAGCGTAAGCGGGACCAGCGTACCCGGTAGCGATTTGACTACCATATCCACCGTGAACTCCCAATGGAGCAGCATACCCTTGGTGGGCAATAGCTTGACCGGCGTATCCGGCATGGGCGATAGCGGGGCCATGAGCGTATCCCAAAGGAGCAGCATGGGCAAGACGGGCAACTGGAGCAGCGATGGCCTTGGCAACTGGAGCCACAGCGGCTTTGACGACAGCTGGAGCGGATCGTTCAACCACGGCGTTGAATCCATTGACAGCATCAGCGGTGTAAGTCACGGTACGGATGGAACCGTCAGGCTCAACAAGGGAGTATTGTCCCTTGACGAGATCTCCATCACGAGCCTCTTGATGACTGTGTTGATCTCCGGTAAGACGGTCGGCCACGCTGTAAGCGTAGTTGTATTGTGGATGAGGGTCATATGGCTCTGGGACGGCAACCCTGGCTACTGCTGGAATTGCCTTGGCAACGGCAACTGGAGCAGCAACACGGGCAATGACGGGGCCAGCAGCATATCCGGCATGAGCGATTGGAGCAGCATATCCAGCATGAGCCAAGGGAGCAGCAGCGTACCCGGCATGACCAATGGGGGCAGCGTACCCGGCATGACCAATGGGGCCACCGTATCCACCTTGAACAATTGCTGGACCACCGTATCCACCACGAAGTTGAGCTTGAGCGACGGCCACAAAAGCCAAGAGAGCAGTGATCTAATAGTAACAGTAGTAATAGTTGTATTAGTGGACAAGTCCGTACATAGTTCCCTTTTTAATAATGTTTCATATAATAAATTCCAAATTATAATACTTTGCTAATTTTTGTATCAATTTTTTGTTAGTATTCCTCGTATAGTAAGTCTCTTACCTTTCCGACCATGTTGGAAATCTTTTTAATTTCGAAAATAAATAAATAAATAAAAGAAGAAAAAAGATAAGAGAAAATAAAAGTTGTTGTTGAGAGGAGAAGTGGGAGAAGTTGAATGTGATTTCCAATGGAGCTAGGCTTGACTTTTATAGAAGGAAAATGTTGGTGTGGCTTCAAGTTAAGATAATTGCCAACGTTTTATTTGGAGTAAATGTCAAATTCAAAAATGTTTTGTTAGGTGCTAGTTGATTGGCAATTGGAATTACAATAAGTTGGTGTAGGTAAGTAAGGTAAGGTAAGGCAAAAATGTAATCGTAATTAGTAATTGAGCAGATTTGGGTTGAGAGGAAATTGGAATGAAGTGATTAAGCAAAATAGAGTAAAAAGGGAATGAGAAGCGCGTTTGCTTCTGTACCCGTCGACTCTCCCCACAATAGCAGATGCTGTGTGCAAAGTGGAAATCACAATCACAGTGTATTTTATACGGCAATATCATAACCAAAGCTATAGGGTATGCCTACAAAGTACATTCATAATAGGGTAGGTTCTGTATAGGTTCCGAGCTAATGTCCATCATGTCAGTATATAATAAAGCTGGGAAAGAAAAATCAAACTGAAGCAAAGAAAGAAGGGATAAAGGAGCTGTAAGATAAGTTAAAAGTAAGAGTGGGTTTGGGAATACGAAACAAATAAATTACAACATGCTCCTGACGTGTCAAAATCCAATACATAGATAGTAATGTAAAATGCTTAAATTAAATGTCAGACTGAGCAAAGTGTATCACTATATCGAGATTTCTATTAGATATTTAGATACTTGGGAAAGATTGCCAAGCGGAGTATACCGAGGAGAAGCCAAAGCATTTAAATTCTTGAAACTTCACCTGTAATTATGGACAAAACTTGATCAAATCCAATCACTCTCCATACTCTTATACAATATTAGTCCACTATTAGTTGCGCGCTCTTGTTTCGATATTTGATTTGATTTGATTTCTTTAAGGATATAATAATCAAGATATAATAATATACCCTGCTTTTGCTTTACCTTACTCTTATTATGAGTGGTACTATGGATAATTAAGCGGTTGTATAACATTCACCTTCCTAGTTGGTCTGCTATGGCTCTGGCTCTCATCTGGTCAGATACTGATCTACTTGAATATTAGACATATCTGTATATTATTAAATTCACTAATGAAAGTGTATGTACCTACGTAACTCGTTTGATCCAATTAGAATTTAAGCATTTGATATACATAATAATAGCGGTATTGACTGACGGACGAACTGACAGGATTCAATGGATACGGCATACGGCAATAATCCAAGTAAAAAATATTATTCGCCCCAGGCAGCTTAAGCAGTACAGCGATGGTGATAGATATGGTGATATTGATTAAAATGGCATTTTATTGAGAACTCACTCATACGTCCCTATAGGTAGATACTTCCAATCGACGTAATAATGAATGATGACAATGTCTTTGTTTACCCTGGCTAATGAGTTACATATCAGTCACTCACGATATAATCTCCATCTCAACCTCAACTGTTGACTGTAAATTTTAGACTTAAAGTTTAAGTCGTCGTCGCCTTCAGCCTTCAACTTTATCCTCGTCAGAGAGCGACAGAAGAATGACAGAATTAATTCAAGGCTCTAATCTCATCATTTCTTTCTTGGTCGGACTACAATAATGTCTACAGAATTAATGACGTAGGCACGTACGTATGACGAATGACGCTTGGATAATTTAATATTAATTTAAGCACATACAGAAATGGCTCGTTAAAATTGGAACCCCAAAAGTTCTTGTCTTGCTCCTTTAAAGTTTTATAACTAGAAAAATAAATTTATCATAATTGTGAAGTTATTATTGATGAGATTATACCTTATTAAAAAATGGCACAGTAAATTGCATAAAATGCATGTCGTCTTATCGTTCGCGACATGCAAAACCTTACACTGTCGGTGTTGACAACTACAAGCAGCCTAACGACTCAATATTTGTGAAGTACATGAATGTGGTTGACAAAAATAAAAAGTTATTATAAATTAAAATTAATTCAAACTTATGTACTTGTGCTTTTGAATCTGTAGATATTAGGTGTATATTTGGTTTTCGCGTTAGTTGCTAACATATTTGGTTGTTAATTACATTAAATATTTTCATCGTAATGTTCTCAAATAAATTACCTTCTTTAAAGGTAATACGAGAAGAGCATTTTTAATTCAAGAGAGAAAGATACTTTTTAGTGCATACGTATGCATGTATTAAAATAAACTATGGCTCTTCCCATTCTGCAATGGGCCTATTTTTTATTGGCCTGAGCGGCATTTCAGTAACTTCATGTTGCTGGATCTCCTTCAAATACAATACAATACAATGGCTCTTCCCAGATTAGATTTAGTAAATATTTATTATTTTTGTTAAGTACAAGATGAGAGAAAGTATTTGTATACAATTTATTTGATTATAGCATGGCATTCATGGAAGATGGTGATAGAACATTTCGACACGAAATAAACACCGGAGCTGCTTAAAATTTAAAATGAGAGGAAATGGACATTTAAATACACGCCGGTTTTTGACACCCGGCCATATAAACCTATAAGACATTTGATAAGCCCATCCATAAAATAAGCTAAACTAAGTATCACAAGCAAATATGCCTATGAACAAATATTAATTTACGTTTTTTATTCCGATGAGAGCATTTAGTTTAGTCAAAACATTTAATAAGCTGATAACTTGGTTACTGCATTGCACTAGCATTACTGACTATGTAGGTATGTAGCTACTGTAGAAATTGCCAATAAGACAGAAACAGAGCTAAATACTTACATGCATTTTCGTGTGGTTACAATATCTCTCTCAGGCTTAATTGAATTTACATATTGCATTTTGAATGATGCATACACTTAACAATTTAAAATGGTAATGACGCAACAGCAATCAGTTTAAAATTATTGTTTAGAGTATTGCACATGAATTTGAACTGCGTGTACCTATACTTACTAATACGGCAGCATAACCTTTTATCCGTACACATAATTTTAATATTTTTGACTAACACGCCCCATTTGATTTTGGCATTGGCTATATGGGCATCAAATGTCATATTTTTGTGGATGGGTATTAAAAGTCTGAGTATCCAGTGTCTTATAATCAAAACAGGCTTGTACAGGCGGTGGGCAACAGGGCAGTTGCCCACTCCGAAATGAATTTTTAACATAGGTTACAATAGAGGAATTTAAACCGAGATGGCCGCCTTATATCGTCGGTGTGAAGAATCAAAGTGATTCATGTCCATTTCTAGCTAGATACAAAATTCGCTATCTACAATAAAAAATATGATCCTACTTAAAAGCATGTACTTAAATAGATTATTTAGCACTTTTCAAAAAACATGTTAAATAGAACATTTTGCATTCTTCAAAAAAATGTAGGTAAGGTACATCATCAGAATCTTTTGCATTTTTCAAAAACTCGTAGTTAACATTTTGTACATCTATGTCATGTTGTTTTTTTGGCATACCTCATTTTAATTTTATAGCTTATGGAAATGGGACATTTTTATTCTTGACTGTCAACATGTATTTGCCCACCCCAGAAAATGTTTCTAGATCCGCCCCTGGGCTAGTATGATTTTAAACATAATAAGGTCAAATATTTGGTGTATCATCGTTACTTTACGAGTAAAGTTTGGAGAAGTGCATATTATTTCTAAAATAAAAATTTCCACTTGACTTGTAGCATAAGATAAAGATATTATAGTCCGGATTTTAAAAATTCTGGAGCTAGTATTCGGTCATGTATGTACGTTACACACATATAAAGTAGTACAAATTGCAATTTGCAATGTTTTTCGGACCTCGATTATGTCCTTACGAACTATGGTTACCGTATCTACATCATATTTATACGCTGATATCATGACAATTATAATTTGACTGTATGCCACAAAAATCAGAAGAGGTACAAAATATTTGGACAAGTTTAAAAATTATTTATTCACCACTCCGGTTATTGCGTTCATACATTTTAATAATACAGTTCTTCCTGCATCGTTTTAACCATATTTTTTGTATTCTTCAGCAAAATCCAAGTATAGCCAACCCTTTGCCTTATTACTGTTCTCTTTTGCCTCGCGTAAGTGATATTATAATGAGAAAAAATATAGTAAAAGTAATCCACTCGTGATTCGACCGTTAGTGTAAAAATGTGAATTACGTGTTAGTGCTATATAATATAATAACTTGCAATATCACATACTACAGGTTACTTGATTTAATTTGAATGCATAGGGAATAGCTGAGCAGCTAAATATACAATAAGGACTAAAAATTCATTGCTGTATGGTTTTATTTAAAAATTTGAGTAATTTTATGAAGCTTCATAAAAACCATCATTTCATAAAAAATAAGAAACGTGACTAAATTGAACTATGCAAGATTGTACCTATATGGGTAAGTACTTTAAATTAAATACATTATTACTCTTCCTTATGGTCGCTGTTTAACAAAATACGAAATTACACGGAGTAGGAAGTGGGATTCTTTCTTTTTTTTACTTTTTGTTTTTTCACCTTTTTGTGCATGTTGAAATTTATTACCGAATTATACAAAACAGATCTGAAATTTTTTGAGAGGTTCTCCTTTTAATTGAATACAACGATTGAACTTTTATAAACTGTCCACAAATTATTAAGTAAGATGTAAAACCAGCCAGTTGCAGTACCAACAATATGAATTTCCAGAGCACCACTTAAAATAGCAGATGAATTTTAAGAGATCTCTACGACTACGCATACTGAAATAATGATGGTGTGATGACTGATGAGTACTGTATAATATAATAGGTTATCCGAGTGCAACTGATAGCTTAGTATGAAACTATCAACGATTAATTAACAAATTAATACGCATTATTAGTCATACATGAATCTATACTATCCGGTATAAGTAGAGCTATTGAATGCTCGTGTGTCACTCCATCGCTCGTTATTCCGTCATCAAACATTCAACAAATTCAACTGGTCTCCTATGCAAGAGAAATTTTAACGTTTATAAAGGCCGTAAAATACTTCAAAAGCATCTCACAGTGGGGTACATAATATTTATATATTATATAGGTAGGTACTACTAAAATTCCATTTAAGGTAACCGCTTTAGAAATTTAGTCGAACTACATGAGTAGTTAAGTATGAAATGATATAGAGTAAAAATGATTGTGATTGCAATGCAATAGTTGATCTCCTGCAGGCGCAGACTGCAGACTGCAGTGCAGTTAACAGCAGTTACATTTACATATTATTATGTAAACACATTCATTCATTCAACCCCGTCGTTCTCACCTCACACTCATTCAGGCAACAGGAGTAGTACATTTTAGCAGCTTCATAATATTATAGAGATAAGTATAAAGTATTTACTTACATAGTTTTTGCTATTAATTTAGTACATGTAAGTAGGGGGTAGTTGTTATTTTATGTTTTCTTAGAATCACAAACATAATATTTTAATGTGATAAAAATAAAACCACTTGGAAATTACGATTACGCGCATTACTTGGTATATTTTTATTTTTGTTAACAAATTACACGATAATTCATCACTTCCCCCAGGGCCATTCCCCATTGATAGCCATTTAAATTAAGGTTCGTTTTTTTTAAATGAAAATATACTTCATACTTATATATTATAATATATAATATGGCATATTTTGGCGTTTTAATTCATTCAAAATTCGTGTAAACAACACAGTCAAATGCTACATTACATATGTAACTATTGTGTATTCATGCATGATTTAAGCAAACATAACATAAGTACATATGACATATATTCGCATGCTTAATATACCTGAACATTACATTCTCACGTGCCAGGTGTAGGTACTTAAAGTGGATTATACAAAATGTAAGTGTAACTACTAATACAATAGTAACGTTTACGCGTAGGTGTGGGTACTTATCAAAACTGCGCTACATAACATGTAATTACATCCAGCTCCGATGAAATGTTATGCTCGCTAACGTTTGATGTTATCTCTAGTTCTGCCGCCTAATCACATGAAGAATCCATGAACTGAAGATACACTATATATGAAACATACACGATTGACGATTAATTAAAAATAACTAAATCTAAAATAGTTATTAAGGTAGCAGCATTATAGATAATTCATGATGAGCCTATTCTTGTCCCTCTACAAGCCCTGTCCTGGCTCGATTCCCAAAATATTCCTGATTTGGAAAATTAAAATTTTCTGGTATTTCCTGAATTTTCAATTCCTTTCCCGCTTTTTTCCTGTTTTTTTTCAGATTTTCAACTATTTTTTCAACTTACAATACTGTAATTTTTTTAAAGCTTTACTTTGTAGTTAAGGAATACTTTACTGTTTCGAACGCTTAAAAACAGTAAATTTTTATTAAGTTCATTAAATTTCAAGAATATACATAGCTGAAACGTAGCTAAAACCTAGAACCTATCAAACATTTCCTGGTATTTCCTGACATTCCCTCATTTCTTAAAAATATCCTGATTTCTCCCTTTTTTTCAAAATCGTGTTCTTCGATATGCCAATATTGAATTCTACAAGCTAGTCACAGCCAAAATGGCATTTTTCCTCTTCCCAGATTTTCCTGCTTGTACATAGCCCCCTTGTATACCTACTTAAGTACGTGTATTAATAGGCTATCAGCGTTCCTCCAAAAATGAATGAGAAAAAAACTCGAAATACTGCATTTATTCTTTATTTTTTATGTAATTAAAAATGTGAATTTACTGAAGTGGCGTTATGAAGTAGTGGATCTACGCTCCGTGACGAATCGTCAATCGTCACTGACGATGATAGAATGTTCTATGAATAGTATGAATGAATTAAAATCAAACGATGGGGTCTGGGGTCAAGTGGGATGCAGACTTCACTCTTACTTCAATTTTTACAGGTGGAGTTTTGAGTGTGAAATTGCTGGTAAAATACAATACTTCATTATGTACATTTTGCATACTGTTTAATAAGACGTGAAGTGAGGAGATTTGGAGATTTTCTTTGACTTTTGAAAGATATGAATTTCCCGCTCCATACCGGTCGACAGCTCGTTCGACGGTTCTCATGCGCCCAAAGTAAGCCCCACCCAATCTCGTTCGTGAAGACCGAGAGGAGGAACGCTAACAATAAAAAACATGGGCAAGCTAAAGACATCTATGTAGAACCCTGAAACGTTTTCCTAACGTACACACAGTGTGTGTGCAGGGCCGCGGGACCTTGCAAATATTGCCTCATTGCGTTATAAGCAGGAGGAGTATTGAAAATTGAAGGTGGATGATAGGGGGCTGCAATAAAAATGCTTTTAGTTGACATTTCGGGAGTGTGAAGCACTTTGTCAGCCGGCTATAATATTAATGTTTGCCACGTTACTTGTGTGTTGCGTTTACATTTCTAGGTATTTAATTATTTTAAAACTAGAACGAAGCGAGTATTGTTTATTTTCCGAGGTGCAGAATTGTGCTTGTAAATGTTTGACTCGTCTTCAAATTAATTTTACAAGCTCAGTAAACATGTGATGAGTTTTTATAATTTAATGCGTTGAATTTTATGCTGAGCACCTGTTTGTAAAAAGGTGATAGCATAGGTGCAAGTGCATGAACTAAAAAATGCAAATATTTACGGGAGGACTGAAAAGGAGCTCAAAAACCGGGAAATGGAGCTAGGTAAGTTGTGCGAGTTTCCAAAGGCGAGGACAAAATACGGCAACTGTATTCATCATTGGATTACACCAGAATCGCGGTTGCTGCAACTGTCTCGTCCGACGGACAGAGAACGCAAGCGGGGCCGTCTAAATATTAAACAACTATATAGTCCACACTATATGACTGTATCTATCTATATTCCTGTTTTTATAGCGGTTCTGGATGTTGGATCGCAATCGCTATCGTACAATCAACTCAACAAAAGGCACCTACATAATATATTTTTAGTGTAATAAAGCAAAAAGCGAAAGCTCTCTCGTGTAACACAGAAGACGAGCATTAATAAACTTTACTTGATTAAAAGAACTAAGAAGTAAGAATATAATATACTATTTATAAAGGCTAGACATTGATTTATTAGTTAACCACGTTCAAAGTTTAGTTCATTTCAGGTCACAAAACGAGTAAAATTTGAGAACATCGTGCTTATACTTGCTAAAAAAATTTCATTTATACCATTGTTTCTTATGGTTGACAGTGGGAAAGTTGATGTTAATATACATTTGCTACAAGATCAAAGATTAAAAAATAAATAAGATTTACTGATTAAATCAAGTATTACTGTTCCTTTGTTGTTATTACTGTATTTTTGCTTTGCTCTTCTTAGTTCACAACAAACTTAATTGCAACGTACGTACATCGAAGTTTAAGCTATAATCATCGCACTATCTAATCTACGGCGTCTCATCTAAAGGTTTGAAATTTCATTTGTCATTCATCGAATTATTCGGCTATTCTATCCATTGGCTAGTAGCATCTTGATTATTATAATTGTTGTCACGAGTCGAAATATTAGAAATTTTAATTGTGTTCAGCTTGTCAGGAAAGTATTGTCTTGGTGTATGTATACATGTACAGTCGGAAGTTCAGAATGAACATGAGTTCGTGTTCGTAATACGTAATAGGTGTATTTGTTTTTTGTCTGATTTCCAGAATTTCGGGATTTTGTAACTTATGACGTAGTCGTTCATCATTATTTACATTCCTCAATCATATTTTATAGTTTGAATTTGGATTTTAACAAGTGATTTTCTGCAAGTAGCAAGTGTAAAGCTAGCCGGCCCTCAACCGACCGTCGAATATGTGAGCAGCTATCATTATGTATGATTAAGTTCAATATACAATAATATATGGTGTTGGTTAAATGTCGGGAGGAGATTGAATTTTATACCGGCCGTATATTTAAATCTTTACAGCTGAAAAAATTCATGAAAATACTAAACATCGAACGTCCGGAGGTTTAAAGCTAGATACTTTCAAAAATAAATATTGATATTTGTGCATACTCGTTACGGATTTTAGATTGTTATTAATAATCGGCAGTAAATGCATGATATGCGACTTACTTATACCAGATCCACCTGATTCTTAAGTTAGTCAAATCGGAAAGATAACTATATGGATTTTAGGCAGTAGTAAACCATTAGTGCGTACGTGGTGTCAAAAACTATGTACTGTATGTTTACTGAGTGTACTGTGTCTGTGTCAAGTTTTTGTGTAACCATGCTCTACTAAATCTACAACAACCTTCTTTCTTACGCCTCCAACTATTAAAGAAGACAACACAGTCAACAGTTGAATTTAACCTTGCTGCCCTAAGCGAAAAGCTGTGAGCAACGACAAGGACGGAATGAGTTAAAAAGGACGCTTTTCTGGTCTTGTGGTGAATCAGTGTTTTTCTGGAACCTCTTCAGGAATTCAAAGTAACAACCTTCCAGACAATTCCAGGAAACGAGGCAACTGTCTATGGTCCTGGATTTCGGTCGTCAGTCGTATTTATAGGCACGTATTCTTTTTTACACACATTCAGCATTTCTGCGTACGTAGGACGGATGATCAGTTGGTGACAATAAGTGCTCACCCTAACCTTTACATGTTGGTTTGGCTACCTCATTCATTATCGGCTCGTCCTCCTTGAGAGGCTGAACATCAAACGCTCGTAATAGTTTTTATTCTTGTTCAGCACAACGACTATAATCGTGCCATATTCAGCTTGAGGATTGACAATGAGTCAGAAGTAATTCATTAATTAGGTAACCTGAGTTTCATTGTTTTAATTAAAGCATTTAGTGATTGTATTTGTCTTCGTAGTAATAACTTAACTATTCCATTTATTTTGTATTCCTAAAAAACACTACAACTGTATGTGCTATTCAACATTGCTTTAAGCTTTAGAACGCCGAGTCCAATCATGAATGTTCTGAATTAAGCAGTCACGGTCAACAATAAAGTTTATCTAATTAAAGTGTGCTAGAAAGCTAAAGTTTGGCAAAGTAAATTAAATGTCCATCGGCAAGTGCTGCTAGTTTATAAAGAATATTCGGCAGTGCTCTATCAGCGATAGTACTTTATGTAACTATTTGATGTTGATTATTGTGACAAAAACTGCTTAATCAGTATCTCGGAATACAATAATCTATCATGTAATTATTACTTTAAGTGCATTCAGTTAATACTTTATAACTTCGATACTATTCGGATTTGGCTCTTGATTGATTTTCATATTTAAATCGTTAGAGTATATAATTAGGTAACGTATCTACAACCTTTAGGTAGTTATTAAAACCGCTCGGGCTTTTTTTACTTCGTCCGGCTTATATTAACATGCCTAAGCGCAGCTATCCATACAGTACCACGTACAGCATAGGTATTTGATTTGATCCCGCTTTAACTTACTTAATAATATTTTTTAATTTATACATCTTTTTTCACTTTCTTGTGACAACAAGTATCAGTTATAGCATTTTCCGCATTTACGTACTAAAAATTGCCGCAATTTCGTTTTATGCCTAAAATTTTTCGTGAGTAGAACAACCGTGTGTGCATATTTTTTAAATTCTGTGAGGTCTACAGCAGAAAATAGCTCGTGACGGAGTGAATTCGGTTCATAAGTATATGTTATAAAATTCTATTTGTTTTATTCTATTAGGTCGTGGTTCAATGCGCTTACCAAATTCAGAATATTTAAGGACATCTGTGACGAGTCCAAAATTAATCAAAATGGATAACTCCTCTGATAACGGGAACCATGGTTACTCCTCCCTTAGCTCAGGAATGTCGGGAATGACTTCTGCTATAAGTATCGCGTCACCGAAACCAATTGACCTAAAGTTGACACGAGGATTAGAGGAATCATTGATACCTCACGGTGTTTTTGAGTCTGTTGAAGAAATGACGCATCGAATGGAAATTTTAAGCAGATTAGATGCATTGGTCAAAGAATGGGTTCGAGATCTGAGCATTAAAAAAAGTTTGCCTCCATCTGTAGCCGAACAGGTAAAAATAAAAAATATCTACTTTTCCAGTGTTTAGTACATGCCAGTTTTTTGTGATCAGTACCTTGTCACTGGCATCAATGTGTATTATGTGGCATGTATGTGATGGCATGGTGTGCCAGTCAGTAGTACATATAAATAATATTATGATTTGTTATTACTGACGTAAATGCCACAGTTTCATGAAAAATTAATAATATTCTTTTTATTTTTGACGTTATGTATTACATGATGCATTTATGCCGTTTATGACACTTTACGCAACAATCACTCTCATCGTTGGTTTACTACCTTTTTGCCAGTGCCAGTATCTGTATTTTTAAAATTAATATTAGTACTATATATTTTAAAATTATTAACATAACAGAAGAATTACTCTTGTTATTATTCTAACCGTGATGTAACCTTAGTTACATCTCTCGCGAAGTATCCTCTCTTCCTCTCCGTTTGCTATCCTCCTGCCCTATTTTTTGATTAATTTTAACCATTCCACTTTAATTTCAAATTCGCAGGTTGGGGGTAAAATCTATACATTTGGTTCCTACCGGTTAGGAGTTCATAACAAAGGAGCTGACATCGACGCTCTCTGCGTAGTGCCCCGCCATATAGAACGGACAGATTATTTTGCATCATTTTTTGAATTACTTAAGGAACAGCCCGAAGTGTCAGATTTACGTAGCATCGAAGAAGCATTTGTCCCTGTAATAAAGATGAAGTTTTCTGAAATAGAGATTGACATGTTATTCGCTCGACTAGCTCTTAAAGAAATACCTGACGATATGGAGCTGACAGATGATTCTTTGCTTAAAAACTTGGACCAGAAATGTGTGAGAAGCTTGAACGGTTGTCGTGTAACAGATGAAATATTAAGATTAGTTCCCAATATCGATAGCTTTCGACTTGCACTACGAGCCATAAAACTGTGGGCAAAACGTGAGTACTAAAGTATAATGCTACTATTAATTTTTTTATTAATTGATTCTTACGAGCGATTTTGCCGCAGCCCATACATTCGGTTTGATGTAGTAGTATTGCACATGTACTAGTACACAGTGCAGTATTTAATACGACAATGCTGCACTGTAAATCTTTAATTCATAATAATTCAGACGTAATTTTCATATTTTATTTTTTATTTTAATTATTGATGAATGATTTCAGGACGTGGAATTTATAGCAACGTTTTGGGCTACTTGGGTGGTGTGTCATGGGCAATGTTGGTTGCTCGAACCTGTCAACTTTATCCGAACGCCGCAGCTGCAACGATAGTTCAAAAATTTTTCTTAGTCTTTTCCAAGTGGAAGTGGCCTCAGCCTGTTCTTCTGAAGCCCATGTTACCTCAGAGTGCGCAGTGTCCTGTTTTCAGTGTTTGGGATCCACGAGTAAGTTTTTAACCTTCATATAAAGTGTCATTTTCAATTTTTCATTCATGAAAATAATGTATTATTAAAATATAAAATAAATAAGTTATTTTAGGTTGCTTCACCATCAATATTTTTAAATTCTTGTGCAGCTATTGAGTTTTTTATATTGATATTTATTTTCAGATAAACATAGCGGATAGGTATCATTTAATGCCTATCATTACTCCCGCGTATCCCCAACAGAACTCTACATTCAACACATCAATTTCTACGAGACAGGTTATGATCGACGAATTCCATAAAGGTAAATATATCAGGTCACTTGAAGAAACTTTAAATCGATTAGCAGTAATACCAAATTAAAATTATAAATGGCCTTCTTGTATAGTGGACAGTGCATAACGAAATCGTAGAATGTAAAGAGCTACAAATATATTGATTTCTAAATAATAAATTGTATTTCAATTTCAGGGCTAACAATCACTGAGGAAATTTTCAGCGGAAAAGCTACATGGCAGAAGCTTTTTGACGCTCCAAATTTTTTCTCTATGTATAAGTAAGTCTATGCGAATGTGTTTTTATTAAATCGAAGTATTAATTTTTAATTATACTAGATAATAAGCTACAAATAAACATCCTTTTATTTGTAATTTAGGCATTTCATAGTTTTAATTGCGAGTTCATCGTCAGCAGAAGACCAGTTGGAATGGTACGGATTAGTGGAATCAAAGATACGACATTTAATAACCCAGCTAGAAAGAAATCAACACATTCAGTTACCACATATTTGGCCAAGATCATATTCGCCTGTGAATCCTTCGCCAGATAAAATTCACTGTACACAGTGGTTTATTGGTTTGATTTTCGCCAAATCCAAAGACAACGTAAATATTGATTTGACTTATGATATAGTGTCTTTCAGAAATGCAGGTACGTTTTGCATCATTTGTTTTTTGAAATATTTAAATAACATAATATTTAATGAAGCTAAATATTTGTTAAGTAATTTTCTATATATTATTTAATTCCCAATCACAATATGGGTTTTAACAACCGGCGCTCATTAAGTTTATATTTACATATAACTCTTAGTATCAGCGGAGCTATTAGACAATTATTGGTATTGGGATTTTTTCAGTGAACTTTTCGGCTGACAACCTGAAAATTCTAAAAGAAGGCATGGAGCTAGAAGCTTCTTACGTTAGAAAAAAAGAGTTGAAACAGTATCTTCCAGCGGAAGTGATTGGAACCAACAGAAAGGTAAAGGAAACCATGTTTGTGCTATGCTTGCTGCTTTATTTCGGTTTGGTAATAAAAAAGGTGCTGAATTATGTAAATTAAGACGTTATTCTTTATTTATGCAATTGGCAGACTAGCTATTTATTCTTTATCGGTTTCAATTTTACTCTGAGCCGGAGTTGTTTGTTTATATTTTCTGTCTTGATCTTTTGTTTCGATTATTCCTTGTGGCGTTGGCACTCTGACCGTAAATGGTTTGGGTTGGGCTGTAGCAATTAACAAAATGTATGCTTGTGTACGCTACCATTTGTGGTAAATTTTAGGCAAAGTAGATATAGTTTTTCAAAGGGCACTATTTGATCAGGTCGCTGTCATCGCTACAAATATTTTATATGCTCTATCAAATTGTGAATGTTGCTGGTGCTTCACTTTCGTAAGGAATTACATTTCACTATCTTTACTCTTTGATGGCAGTAAATCGGAATGCGATAAATTTTTGTGTTAGCAATCTTTTTAATGTATTCAGTTTCAAGAGAATTGTAAAGCTTATGAAATTTAAAAATTTTCTCCATAATTTTTTAATCTCGCTTTACTAAATAGCTTCATGGTTGTATGTAAATTAATGAACTTAACAGCATTTGACTGTATACTTATGCCTATAATTCTTGATTACACACAGTAATAATAGTTAAATATATTCTTCTGGTTGGATTTGGAAGTGATTCCTAAAGTGCTAGCCTTCGTTACAGAGTAGCTGATGCGAAATCGCGTTCATTAATAATTGTTTTTATTTAATTCATTTTTGCCTTTGTTGCTGTATGCACATATTATACAATTAGTTAAATATGTTTTATGCAAGTTTTGTACTTTGCTATGATCGTTTCATATCTTTTTGAATCAGATTGTAGAAATATGTAGAATGTAGAATATTTTAAATATTTATAACAAATTGAAGTTGATAAACTTAAAAACTAAACATTGCAATAATAATGTTTGGTGCAGGATAATGATGGAGATGGAGAAATTAAAAAGCGGAAACGTTCTTCAACTTCCATGAGTGAAGATACGACTCCGAAAAAGAATAATCGGACAATCGACGAGGAGTCGGGAAATGATGTAAGTCCTAAAGTCTCTCCATCTCCTTGATCACCTGCATTATTCTTTAATAGATTATCTGTGTTTTGAGTGACACCTTATCCTGACATCACCCGTACTACCAAAACCAAAGTGAATCAAAACTATTGTCATGTGAGAAATACATTAACTCTAGACGTTAGTTCATAGAAATGGGGCACATAAGTTTTTTCAGTTTCATAAGTAATGAAAAACATGCAAAAGCTCTCGAGCAGCCTTGAACTTGAATTACTTTTACGTACATGTTTCTTCATTCATTAATTAATGCCGGATGTGATACTCAAATTAAGTTTTTAATAACTTATTTATAAAGCAGTCATGAACTGTGTCGATCAGTTCCTGCATGGTATGTAATTTTCGTAATATTATTCTTTCCGCGTGAGATATCAACCTGTTTTTATATCTGAATACAGTTTTTGTTTTCCTTCTACATTAATCGTTCACTTTTGTCTACAATTTCTCCATTTTCTGGGTTTAGAATAACAGTTAAAATGAAAGGTTTACGACTAACGAAACCTATACTTATTTGATATGGAATGAAAAACATCTGTACTCCTCTTGACACTATTTTCGACTCTTTGACGTGTGCATTTTATTAAAGTCTAACTACAGGGATAACTATAGACTAATTTTTATGTAGCCCCATTTGTTTTTTAGCAATTATTTTATTATTTTCAACTGGAATAGCCTCATTTTCTAATGGAATACCAATTTTTTCTGATTTTCATTAACACTTTGTCTTATAAATCACATATAACGAATGCATCGATTGACCAGGATAACTAATTGATTTATCAAAATGAAAGTGCGGCTTCCAGTTTCTTTGTAAGTACATTTTTATTTGTTGTAATTTACTAGACGAGCTTAAACGGCGAGTTAGATTCTGACACATCGTTAAGCTTCACCACACTGCAAACCAATGACAGGAGCTCGATACAAGTAAGTTTTATATATGTAATTAATTATGCTGCATGCATTGTTTCTGCATTTAGTTTATTTTTGTAACTGTAACTACCTTAACTTACGATTAGTAGCTGTCCCGAAATTATTTGTAAACCATAATGAAGTCATTATTTGATAATAGTGTTGATGATGTTTATGAAAGGCCGTTGGTCTTAAACTACATACGAAAATTACAGCTATTTCCTTATTATCATAGGTTGAAGAAGTGTCAAGCGTATGTGAAGCTGGAGCTGAGGGAGATACACAAGATGGAACGACCACCACAGCCATTCCAAGTGGTCTGAATGCAGCAGCGCTGGAAGTGCCTTTTTAGACGTAAATAAAATTGAAAAAAAAAATAAATAAATATAAAACGCACCAAAAAATAAATTATTTGTATTAGATTGTATTCAAACTGACTTAAATAACGTTAATTATTAAAACTTGGTTATGATTTATTATTATTATTAAGTAAATTATTATTAAGTAATTGTAGTGTTATTGATTAGTATAAGAAAACTGAATGGTTGGAAGTGTCTTTGTGACAGTGACATAAGGATTAGAAAATACTACTAAATACAGTGTGGTAGAACAGTAACCTACATGTGTGAATACGAATGCTAGTTTTGTTGGATTGCAGGATGGATTGCATGTTCGAATGACGAATGAGTGACTTCATTAGAGGTTAACGTCCTTGTCATGTGTAGATAGATTTTTGTATTCTTTGTGCTACATGCGTACTACAAATACCTTGAATAGTATAGGTAATTATAAAGATAATTTCACTGAAGTATCAGTAGTTACATTCAGTGCTGTTAATTATTGGTAGTCCTACCTGAGTAATTAATGAACAATTTAAATAAAGGTCTGTTTCCACGGATTGCTATACAATATAATAATGTTCGAATGTAGGTTCATGTAAATTATATAACCTGTCTCAAGTGTTGAGTGCACATTGTATGTATGTACAAACGTGTGAACGAATGGATGAAAGTTGTGGAGAATTCTGCCCTTATTATATTGATACGTAAGTAAGTCGCGTAGGATGTATTTATAGTTCAAACTTTAACCTATTCTAGTAACTTGAGAGGGTTAACAATATAATGAGAATATGAAATGCAGAACTTGGAAGTTCAAGTGGTACAAGATTTTTTAAGATCGGGATTTCATTTTCCTTGTTTTGTGTGTAGCGAATGAATATATGAGTGGTATGAAAATATTGAAGTACATAGTTTAATACATAATATAGTTTTCACATTCCCTTCTCGCGTAGAAAAATATTTACTGAATTTACGCGTACAGTGTAGCTCTATGTATTATCATTAAATACTGAATTTGCAATAGACCGATTTCTGTTCCCAATTAAAGTTTCATTTTTCAACACCTACCTCTTCGCTGTAAAATTTCTAGCAGTTAGTTTAGAAGAATAAGTAGGTTATAGGTATTATATGATATGATGTAACAGAAATCACATTTCTATTCTTGTTACGAAAAACTCAAAAAAAGCTACAAAAAATAGGTTGACTGTGTAAATAGACAGAAAATGGAAAAAAACTACCGTTATATAATTGTAAGATTATCGATGATAATGTAAAATTTTCTTGACTTACTAAGTACTGCTACTGAATTGTAAAGTAAAGAATTACTATTAAACTACCTGTCATTGACCCAAGGTAGAAGTGAATAAATTGTAATAAGAACAAAAGTTTAGGTTATGATGTAATAGATCTAGGGTGACAACGCAATTCTGAAAGAGCGATTTATGAAAATGTGTATTGTTGTTAAAAACAGTAATTCTGCTTGAGAATTATCATAGGTATCTATATTGTTTATTTTACAGATGTTTTGTTCTACACTTGTAATCAGTACAGTACTGAATATTTGACTAAATTTTTCTAATTGATTAATGTAACTGGAATTTGATGAATCAAATGATTGGATGTAAAAAAAATTGAAAAAAG
Organism: Dicyrtomina minuta; assembly: GCA_949802685.1. NCBI lineage: Eukaryota > Metazoa > Arthropoda > Collembola > Symphypleona > Dicyrtomidae > Dicyrtomina > Dicyrtomina minuta. The sequence goes on from OX461811.1 coordinate 39,156,938, forward strand.
CACAGGAGAGATAACTCTCCAATAAAAAACAAAAAAACAAAAACCTACAATTTTTCATCTTGAATTGATATTAATTTTTCATAATTTTATCTGAGAATTTTAATTCACTTGCGTAATCATCAGTACACAGACCTTTCATAGTTAGTCTTCATAATTGGCATAACATAACCAACAGAAACGTGATGTAATAATGTAGTCAATGTAGTGCACCCGAAGACTATTTAATTCAGTTTTTAAAATTTATTCTTTCTTTTTCAAATATTAATTACTAATAATTACAACATTCATTACAACAGTAACAGTACAGCTTGTTGTAACTTCTAACAGTTAATCTGGAACTACAGTTTGTTTGCAGCATCTTATATCGGTTGCCTCTATATGGTACAGGCTTTGTCAATTACAATTTTACAGTAATAACGCTTAAGTAAGAAGGTTCATACTATAATTTATTATTAATGATTCATATTGGTAGAAAAGCATTAATATTAAAAGCACAGCTGGTTAATGAAGTCTCAAAGTTTTTAATTTACACATTTTTGTCTAATCTAAACCATATTATTCAAACAAACTTTGCAACTTTTACTAAAAGTCGATTAAGTGTATATTAATGTGACTACCAGCAATTATTATTATGGGTAAGTAATAGATAATAGAACGAGCGTCATGCAAGGAAATTTTAAGATGGCATAGCGTAACGTAACGCTATTTCATTCGCTGGTTTCCTCTCGCAGATATACATAATTACATATGTATCCCTTCTCCTTGCTTCTATAGTTACTTATTAAAAATTTTGAACGCCATAAGTACATTAATTCGATTGTATTAATTACTGTGTATGTCTATCGTCCCAAATAGTCAAGTTTACACTTATTTTACAATACAACAGAAGCACCTAATTTTATGTTCATATTTTAGATTATGTTTTTGTTATTTTGTCTGACTCTGATATAAAGCATAAAGCACCATCATGTATTTAATAATAATTAATAGAATTTAGAATGTACAAAAGAAACCAAATTACTTAGGGAAGCATGAACGAGATAAAATTAAGTACACAACCTCAATAATTCATAATCATAAAAATTAATTTACTCCCCAGTAAAATTTGGAGGACATTATGACATTGTTATTGTTATCTATAATTACTAATTATTTACATGAGTTGAAATTTGACTGTACACACTTGGATATTCCGTGATTTTACATATGGGGGATTGTCTTGGACAGGTAAAGATCGTTCACGAAAACAAAGATTGACATCACAGCATCTTGTGCTTTGTAGGTACAAAATAATTAGCACGGCATCCACATCGCAGTGCACATGCTTGACTACATTAGTAAATTATATCCGCACTTTGCAAGAACTTTAATAGTGTCACAAACAATATTTTAGCAGATAATTTCTTTCTTTAGCTTTATTTTTCAACGTGATTTTAATTTTAGATAATTTGCAGCTGCACACTTTCTTCCGTCCTGCCATGTAACCAGTAATTGTGTCGCTTGCTAACAGGCATCGAGTACTTTAGTGCAAGATATCTTTCTTGTAGAAGAAATTCTAGTATAATGTGCTATCGATTTTACAGTTGCAGTAATTAATTCTATCCTTAAAATATTAAAGTTGTGTACAAAAAAAAATTAGGTATAGTTATAAAATGCACTTACTAAAAGCTTACATTTAAAGCCAAAGCAGTAGTAGTGTCATTTAATGTGTGTTAGTTTATTTAATCAAGTGCTTCAAAAGCGGGCTTTAATTAATTTCATGTTTGTAAGTGCAGACAATTATTGTGTTCTCTATGTATAATGTTTTTTGAAAGTTTTAAATTGCTTTCACTTTTGTCGTACATAACTATGTTGTCGCTGTCTAACTAGTAAGGTGTAAGTGTACATATAAGGTACCTACAACAAGGTACCTACGCTAACTATTATTAAACGTTCTGTACTCGCACTCGGGATTCAGGAATATTGTTTGGATCGGAAGAATAAAATATTATTTCATTTAAAATATGGTTTACATACTTTTATGAGCTTAGAGTTCGAAAGCTATATTTTATATTATATGGCAGCTAAATTTTTAAACGGCGGGGCTAAAAGTTTGATTATTATCAGGATTTTAAGTATTTTATATTTTTTATAAGGGAATTATTCAAAACTATCAAGCCTCCAAAGATTTTAGCTGTAGTTTACAAAGGTATTTTTGCAAACTACATGGATTGCATTTTGTGAAGTGAGTAAAGCTCATTGAACATAATTATTTTTCGGATTATTTTGAAATCCTAAAATACCATTAAACTCGAAAGTAAAAATTTGAATAAATAATAATTACAACTCAAACTCAATTACAATGTGTGATTAGCATATGATATAGCTATTGATCCTGAAATCCTGCTTGAGTGTAAAAAGATATTAGTTTTAAGGCTCTCTAGACGTTGAATGGAATGTTACATTTTAATTTGAACTGATAATCGTCAGAAAAGACAAAACTTTGTATTTATTGAACATATAGCATTATTTTTGTTTTGCATTACTTGCAACAGTTGTGATTATCATTTGAAAATAAAAAATAACTCGGTCATGAACATAAGTATCTGTATCGACTATATAATTACATTAAACCTATTATTGATTAAAGATATATTCAAGCATTCATAATTTCGACATGCAATTAGTAGTTTTGCTATTAGGAAGATTTTGTATATTTATTTTGTGTGCATTTACTCGAATTTGCATGTGTAGAGTGTGGTGTCGATATAAGTAAGGAAGATACAGAGCAAAGCTGCACACCTACGGCAAGTTACATAATATGTATCCTTAGTTTTGGGTATAGCGGATACCTTGTCCATTATTACAGCTTAGTGTGTCTTTGTTTGTTTGTGACATAATAATTACGCATAATTACTTTGCTTTTATATCGAATTCGTCTGGGATTGTGTTTGGTTTATTTGATATCAGTGTTGGTCAAGGTTATGTGAACAAAGAGTGACGCTGGAGCTAATGGAGTTCCTCGCATCGTAACCAGATGAACATGACGGTAACCTAAAAATTAAATTATTATTTTTGTATTATTTATGTAATTACCTACATTAAATCTCAAAACAAATGTCTGAATCACACATATTATATAGCATTAAAATAATGTTTTACCTTCTGTAATAGCACCAAATGGGATACCAAAATGTGCTAATATGGCATCAGTTCCAGTTTGGGAGTAATCATATACTCTGAAGATTAACGAAGCCAAATCTGGACAACGAACACGAAACTGAAAACGTTCATCCCACAATGGGTTGAATCCATTGTTTCTAACAACCTTGGTGGTGTGCTTTGCTTTATCTTGTGCAAGTCCAACAACCTAAAATTAAACAAAAAATTGTTAGCCCATTTTTAAGTCGTGGTGCTTGAGGTCAAAATTAAGTGTCCATTTTTAAAACTGTTTGTTCCCCTAACAATAGCATCCCATAGTTATAAAATGTGCTCACTTTAATCTCAACGTAAGGATCAACAACTTCGGATTTTCCAGGAGCTTTAGGCAAATGTTGACCACTAAGAACTCTAACCACAAGACTCACTCCTTGATTCTTGCTTAAAGTTCCATTTGGATCAAAATTTAAGCTTGGATTTCTTAAAATGTCGGGTTTGAGTACATAACCACAATTACCGTTTTCCGAGAATTGAACGTAATTGTAGAAATTAGGCATATCTTCAGTCTGGTAGTTCAGAGTTACTGAAAAGAAAGCAGAATGTAATTTATGACATAGTACTAAACTAAATGATGACCGCATGCGACGTACCATGTAAAATTATCACGATAATAATGGTGCACTTAAAGCAGACAAAGAAAAAAAATTGGTCATTACCAAGTTGACATCCCGCCGTCCAGTAGGGAACTGGATTAAAATTAGACGACGTCGTGCGTGAACCAGCCGGGAAAACTTTGGAGATTTGCCTTTGATTGAATTGAACAAATTCCGCACCTTGCTCAGATACTAATTTCAAAGCCTTAGATTCCGCAAAAGAACTTGAATGATACGGTTTCCCAATCAATTTTGACTCTTCAAAGGAATGGAAATGAGCGCCTTGGAGAATGTTTACCATAGCTGATAGATCTGTTGAAACTCCTTTCTGAAATTAGACCATTTTAAATACATTTTGAAAAGCGGAATGTTTGTAAAAAACTTGAGAATTCCATACACATATACATATAACTACACATAATTTCTCTTAATACAAATATCTTGTTTCCACCGAAAGCTCATACAGGCAAAAGTTGTGGTACAAACCTTTTTTGGAGATTTTCCTTCGCCATCTATGTAGTCAATCGAATCCTCTAAGTCGCTGTCATCAGACTCATCCAAGCTTTCCATGCTTGCCTGTTTTCCAAATTAAATTTCGTTTTATAATAATTCAAGCTCAATTCAGTAATTGGGCTTAATAGAAATTGCTCATTAGATTTATATATATATATATATATTATATACATAATACTTTCATTTGAAACGAATTTTAAAATTACCCTTGGTGGCTCATCCTCGGTAATGACGAGCCCATCATCAATACTGGTGGGCTCGATACTAGTAGGAGATGAAGGTTCATCGATGTTCCCAATCGAGCTCAGACCGGATTTTGTTGGAGAAACTGGAGCAGGGTTGATGATTTTGATGGGCGAGACAGATGCGGATACGTTACCGGAAGTTATAGCAGGAGAGTCAACGTTAGACAAGCTACTTCTCTTCTTACCCCGAACAATCACTTTAGTTCTGAGCTGTTCTGGAGATGGAAGGGCCGTCATATCCGGATCTAAATCTTCAGAGTAGAGCATAGGTCCTAGAATTGTTTTTAAATGATGAACCATTTTCTTTTGATATGGCTCAGAACAATGATTCTCCAGACCAAGTATCACGGGGTATTGAGAGTTGGCAAATGCATAAGGTTTCACAGCATCCTCTAAAACTTCCTTGAAGCGTATTTTCGTTGTGAGGGTGTAGCCATGATAAATTATAGGCTCATCATCATCTCCATCCCAGCAATCCACTACGACAGAAATTTATAATTTTATTAACATTATGCAATGTCAGTTTTAACATGAATCCGGATATGGATTTCCCAGGTTTGGCGAATAATATTTTGTTTTCTCCACTATTTATATACAGCCTAATAAAATGAACTCTACAAGAAATTGCTCACATTCCACACATCTACAGCCCCTTTTAAAAGCATCCACATAGCCTTCCACACTGCTTGATCCACTGAGTTGATTTCCGATCAAGTACCTAAAACATAATTTATGCCATAACATAATAATATGTTAGAATTCCCAGACATACTATAAAACAAATTTAAGCCTTTTCTTTCGCAACTGACTGGGGCAACTGAATTCCTGAATCAGAATAAATCAAAACTGATAACAGCCCACCCAGATGCTATTGCTTCACAATTGTTAATTTAAATTAACTCAATTTCCACATTAGTTTACTTACGTATTGTGTGAAGCGGCAATATAATAATTAGCTAGAGGTAACGTCATATCCTGATGAACGGTTCGATGAGACTGATTAAAAATATCAAACTTGGGTGACAGTAACATATTGGTGAAGCCTGAAATACTCATTTGTCCAGTTTTACTCAGCTCAGCTTGTTCATAGACGGCAATCAATTGTTTCGCATCATCGACTGTAATGGATTGGAAGCCCCCCTGTTCCTTTTGAAGGAATTGGCACAATTCATTGGCTGACATGAACCCACTGGACGTCGCATAGCTGTGGATACAAAAAAAATTTAAATTCATTCATAGACATAAAAAAAGTGAAACGAGATATTCTATACACATCACTATGTGGACTGAGCACAGTAGATTCATTGAGCAGTTTCTACAAAAGCCTACCAATATTTTACCTCTCCGAGCATTACTGACGATCTTTATTGTGAGTTGGGATTGTAAAAAAAGAAAGGAAACAAGAAATAACAATGAACATCAAGACGGAATTTTATGTGAGATCGATGGAAATCAAATTATTGTATAACGTGAACGTCAGCAGTCAGAGTCATAGTAATAGTCAGGGAATGAGAGAGTCAGAGTGCTGGAGGAATTCATTCTTCGGATCTGATATGTATTAGAAGTCATATGTTTTCCGTTACACTTTTGCACTTCCACGACTCGAGCCAAGTAAACTTGCCATCATATCATTTCAAAAACATTCCCGGATTCTCTACTTTTTCCTTCCAGGATCCAGAAGGATTTGTTCGGACCTACAATTGAAGTGGAAGATATGCAGTGCAGACACAGGTAACCCCGTCGGTATATATCTAATAACCTACTTACTTGCAGTCGCGTGGGAAATACCCCACCTTGTGTCTTGTCATTGTGTACAGTAATCTTCCAGCGTTCCATGTACAATTACTCTTCACTCCCCATTACAAATAGGAAACCAAAACAAAGGGATCAAGACTGAATGGAGTAAATAATAAATAAGTAAACAATAAGGAGAGTCTTGCATGTGTACGTTTTGTCCTTGTATTCTCGTAGAAAAACGTTGAAGGCTGAGGGTCTACCTGTAGTAAACAATATTCCAATAATAATTCTTTTCTTACCTATTAAAGACAGTGTCGATCTCGGGCCTCTGAAGAAGTTTAAAGTAAAACGAGACGAATTCATCCTCATCAAGTACTTCAGCAGTTCCTTTCCTATCACTCTTGTTGGTATTAGCATCATTGAAAAGCTGCCTGGCTTTATTCTCCTCCATAGTAATGTTCAACTGCTTCAGTAATTTCATTGTCTCCGGAAAAGTTAGACATTTATTCTTATCGACGTCGGCTGCATTAAATTGTTTCCTCAACCATAACTCGTAAGACTGTTCTTGAACTGCGGATCGATGAGCGGAAACCAAGTGCTGAAGAGCTCGGATCTGCTCAAGTTCATTTCCAAAGAACAGAACCAAAGAAGAGATTTTTACACTGCTTCAATACTTGTATCCTACACAATACTTACACTCATATAATCCTATTTCACACTCATTCTACTCTGATACTATATGAAATTAAGAGTGGAGCTGTTATTAGACTATTAGACGTCCCATTTATATACCTTACAATACAAGCCACTATTGTAAGTGCAATCCCTTTGTATTTCCTCCCTTCCCTCATTGTATTATTACCGAGTAATTTATTTTCCATTAATTTACGAAATAAATCCTCTTAATTCCCCCTGATATTCACAAGGAGCCCCAGATCTCATAAAGTTAGGTGGCATTTTCTTTGTGTTAGTTGTAAAGAGCGCTACCTGCCTATATATGCCGAGTTAAGACTTTATATTGAATTGTTTTCTGACATTCACCTTCTTTGCGTAGTAATTAATTGCTCATGCATTTATCTACCTAATATAATTACTTAGTCTGTCTCCTGTAGTTTGAGAGTGTAGTTGTAGGAGACAAACTTTCTGAATATCAGTTTGCTGAAGCAGGTAATATTTCCTGCTTTATTCGTTTTAATCTGAGCAGACGCTCTAATAAAGAGCCCCTTTTTGAGCTGACTCTTATCTCTTAGCCATTGTCTACTTCCTCAACATTAAATTTCATAGCTAAGTGACTTAATTTCCGTTCAATTAAAACTTCTAAATAAGGAAGCATATGCATGTAGTTGTAGGAAGAAAATAAGATTTTCATTCAAAATGATTTAATAAAAAAACGTTCATAAAAATAAGCTATTATGCATAACTATATACTCGTTCATGGAGCTTGCTTTAGAACCAAAAATGTATGTAAAAGATCAATAGATCACAGGCTGATTTCATACAGTTCATTTCTAGCATTATTGATTATTGACTAAAATCCATTAATACTAGTCACAAGTCAACTCATCCTACGCATATAATAAAATTTTACGAACTTTTATTTGCATAATGGAAATACCTATGTACATAGGTATAAGTTAGATATCAATCACTGTAGGCAAACAAGGAATAAGATATGCAAAGAGGCATAGTTTAATGGTTATGACGCATGTAATTAAGTTTTGGGTGTGTGTGTGTTTTGTATGCACACGCACAGTATTGTACAGAGATGATGAGGACGCGGACGTGTCTATGAGGAGAATATTTAGACTGTAACGAGTTCATTTAAACCCGAAAGACTTGACAAGTGCAACTCTCGCACATGGCTCCCAGTGAAAACTCACCCATTTGTCAGCAATTTCGTCATTGGGTGCCATCAAATCCATGGTTTCTTGTCGTGGACCATAAATGACAGAGAAGCATGCTTTCTCATTCACGTCCGACTTGTAGTTGGGTTTCTTGGCACGTTTCTTCTCTTCTCGAGCTCCCACAGCATTGAAGACATCTGTCTTCCATCCTCTTCGAATATCGATAATGTCCCCCAGCTCAACTGAATAATGCAATACAGTGTGTAAAATGAAAGCATGTTAATACTGACTAGTGAGACGGGATTCGATCTTGCAGTAAAATAAATTTATAGTCAGTATATTATTATGCTGTATAAATAATGTGTAATAATGTGTAAGTATTTAACATGGTTATCTAGCATCCCCACTAATTAAATACCTACAGGAGGTTACTTTTGTGCATTATATCGTTATTGAATTTCCCTCTGCTTACAAAATAAATTAGAATTAAAATGAACTCACTTTGCTTTTTTTCCTTCCCCGTACATGTATTGTATTTGTAAGTTGGCTCATATCGAATGGACATATCATTAATGTCCAGTATGAATTTTCGTCGAAACCATTTTGAAGCTGATCGGACTTTCCATAGATGAGATCCGTCATCTTGTAAATTTTTAAGAATTTCTTCCAATCCTGGCGATCGCTCGAGTAAATCTATCGGCACAAAAAATAAGAAACCAAAAATGTTAATAGGTTCTAGTATTGCTAACTACGTACGTAGTTTTAGTTCCTTTGCTTTCTTATTTGCATTGCTTCAATATGAAGCTGTCATATTTGTTTTTGTTGCTTTATGAATCATGAATTCATTTGAATTTTTATGATTTAGTTTATTTGTATTTTTAAATTATGTGCATTAATCATACCAGGGGGGAACAGGACAGAAGATCGCAAACAAAAGATCGCAGACATAAGATCGCAGCCACTTGATCGCAGGGACACAAGGTCGCAAGACAAAAGAGCGTAGCAGACTAAAGATCGCAGACAAAAGATCGCAGGACAGTAGAGCGCAAGGACTCAATTCAATTTATTACAGTGTAAGATATTAACTTTACAGTTTTTTTCGATATCGACACTTTATGGTTATATAAGTTAAAAAAATCATCTCGCATGCCCACCATTACATACACAGTTAAAATCAAAGATAAATAAATAGATATGCTTAATATTGCTGTTAATATGTAGGTACTGTATATATTTTATTTTTGTCAGCAACATTATCCGTAAAAATTAATTTCTACTCGTTTGCTCTTGAATTGAATTGAATTGAATTGAATCAATTTTAACCAACGGCCCTTCTAAGGGCCACCAATTACTTCCAAGAGCAATGCTGACTTAACTGAAATTTTACATCGGAAGTGCACTCAATTGTCTTTGAACTCTACTGCCTAACTGCCTTGCACTCATTTTTCACTGCGATATTTCGTCCTTGCGCTCTACTGTCTTGCGATCTTTTGTCTGCGATCTTTCGTCTGCTACGCTCTTTTGTCTTGCGATCTTGTGTCCCTGCGATCAAGTGGCTGCGATTTTATGTCTGCGATCTTTTGTCCGCGATCTTCTGTCGTGTAGCCATACCAGGGACCTCTGAAAAACTGAAAACTTCTATGTACCATCGAGGACCAACTTAATCAGTGAGCATTTAACATCTATACGAGCTTACTTAAGATGCGTAACTACAAACAAGACTATTTCAGACATCGTTTATTTTCAAAATCAATAAATCTGTAAATCTCTAATGTTCTAATCTGTTTGGATAAGAAATAGACATAGTGACTAATTGAAAGAGTAAAACTAACAACTATAATAATAGCCGTGACAGTTTTTCTTTTTCTAGATACCGTGCCTTATATTTTGAATGGAATGACGTAATGCGGGGCCATGAATGTGGTTACAACTTATAACTTAACTTGGGTAGTCCATACTCTTATATACCAGTTGAAATCTTTTCTAGTATAAAATCTGCATGCAGAAATGTAGGTTTTATGTGACCAAGAGTCAATTAGAATTTATTGCCGTTTCTGTGAATGGTTGTGATTTTATGGTGCTCTCGGTAACTCGGCCTTCTAACTAGTAAGCTTTATGTTAAGTATGCAGTTACACATTAAACATTTAATTACTATTCATATTTCTTCCGATCCCTGCGGGTACTGATACAGCAAGATTAAAAGGATTATGAAAATGAGTTATGAATTATTAGAAAGGAAAATATCAGTAAACTAAAAGTTCTCATAACAGTCCGTTTTATCACGGACAGGCATGTATTCCTGTTTAAGAATGCCATAGTACCAGCTTGTATTTGCAGCTACGGATAATATATAATTATGACGAGCTTAAATTCTCCGTTACATCTATCTCATCTTAGTTATCAGCCCAGATACAAGCAGTAAACACTGTCTGCCTTCATAATTTTGAAAAAATATACATAGTTGTAGTATTAGTTATAATTTACAACTTTCAAGTCTGATTACAAATGATGTCACTTTTAATTATGAATGATACCAGACAAGACAGTTTTTCTCCAGAGTTAAAAATCCATTGCTTCTGTTCTATTTATACACTCCATGATCCGGCATACATACGTATTATACTCATATCGTACTTTGAAGGCATCAACCAGCGCCAGCAACCACAGAAATGCTTCTATTATAATTTCAGATAGTGCTACCGTTTTAATCTAAATCGAGTCCAATAGAATGCTGTAAGATATGCGCATAATCTACGTAAAGGAATTCGAATGTCAGTTCCGATTTAAGAACTATTACAGCTCATTATAATTTCCAGAGAGCACAGCATGACTTCATTAAATATATATACATCACCATTTCTGGATCTATCGTGATCGTTTATCGCACTCGTTTTCGTATATATATCCTTCGAGTTTATTTTCTTTGCTGCTGGAGATTTAATTCGTATATGTACACCGCATAATGGCTCTTAATCATTCTAACATTAATCGTTCGTTCAAGTTGACTTTGACAGGATACGTAATACATTCATTCATGTCTACATACTTAAACCGCTCCTGAAGACAAGAACAACGACAATGACGCATAGGTTTTTTTACTAACTAAGACAGAGTTAAATTTAAAAACAACATGTTGTCACAGACTGCTGGCAATTATGATTTATGCCAGCAATATAATTATTATAAGTATAAGAGGATTCAACTGATGCGATTCTATATTCTGTTTGACTAACAAATTAAAGTCACGTCGTATTTCGTTGAATACTTGATACTGACAATAATTATTGAACTATATCTGTACAGAAATTCTACTAATTATAACTCTGTAAATATAAATATGCATGATACACCCTACTTAGAAATTTTATAAATTTATCGCTAAGCAGAGGCGGATCTAGAAATATTTTCTGGCGTGGGTCATACATTTTGTGAGTGAAAAATCAAAATGGTGCAATTTAAGCTACATTTAAAATGAACCATGTCAAAAAAACTAAATGAGATAGATGCGCAAAAGGTTAACATTAGGAGTTTTTTGAAGAGTGCAAAATGTTCTATTTACATGTTTTTGAAAAGTGCAAAATGTTCTATTTACATGTTTTTGAAAAGTTCAAAATATTCAATTTATATGTTTTTAAAAAGTGCAAAATATTTTTGTACGGTTGTAGGACACTTTCCTCCCGGACTTTTTCCTTCCTACTCCGTACCAATAAGGGCAGTTTCCTCCCAGTATCAAAATCCCATTACTAAAATAAGCAAGTGTTCCTTTGCAGAAAATGTATGCAATCTATATTTTCATGTTAAGAATACATACAAGTACCTACATGCATTTCCTGAAAGGGAATACAGGTTTGTTTTAGTTATGTGATTTTGAAACTGGGAGGAAATTTCCCTCGGTACTGAGTTGGGAGGAAAATGTTAGGGAGGAAAAAGTACGGGTGGAAAATGTCCAGGAGAAAAGTGTCCGTACACCATAAAATTTGCACCTAAATACCTACATTAAATTAATTTGAAATGACTACAAGTTACGGTATAGTCGCCATTAATTTTTATTTAAAAGACAAATACAAAATCGACACGGCGTTCCTGTCTGATCATGCAGCAGGCCTGTCTGAGCCGCTGATAATACAGTTTGGACGACAAGGTGAACGACAGATATGGATTATTATTGGGCTCCATTAATTTAGAAATGGATAATTTAATAGAAGTAGAGCATGCTAACTGAAAATTAATCTTGATTAATTAGTTGAATATTAGTTCCAATCTCCATTTACATGCCTTATCCACATTACCAAAAGTCTGCAGAGATGCATGCATTCAACGCAATGATGAACGACGCTTCAGATGTAATTATTATCTAGACATACTGCGTAAGTAGTACATCCTATAGGTATAAGTACGAAAAATGGGGTTAAGTAGCAAAATGATAGTGCACTATTACGCTCATCTTCGACTACACAGGTGCGAACACCAGAGCTTCTGATTATGATTATAGCCCTTTTTGTCATACATCATATCTACACGTGGAACTAGTGCATTGAGCCTCATACTATCTCTAATCACGGATGATTTTTTACTGCCTAATCCAAGAGAATGTAAGTCAATCATCTATCTTATTATACAAATACAAATAATATAATCATAATATTATTTTCAGACGCTAAAGTAGCTACAGCAAAGGGAAGACGTAATTTACTAAAATGGATACAATTATATATGGTTGACATGAAGGTAATGGAAATTCAAACCGCAGTATTAGTAGTATAGTTAAAAATTATTGGAGTATTGAAAATTGCTTCAATTTGGTAATCATATTTAATTTACTTCTCCAAGATTATGTCACTCTATGTGACCGTGTCAATAGTCGATGTGATTTCATTAGTTAGAAACCATGTCACCGTCGTCAGTATTTAATTTGTCAAGTCAAATGCAATAATCACCAGGATTATAACGTGCAGGTTGAAGAAATGAGCGTGTTGCTTCCTCAATATGGAGCAAGAGCAAGAGCAAACCAAACCAAACCAAACCGCAAACCTAATTCAGTCTCGAAGCAATCCCATTATTTCCAAATCTAACTATTGGAAGCAGAAAGCTATGTTTGAAATTTTCAACACTATAATGGGTATTCTACGAGTATGACTTTATAGAGGAAAATAACTTATATGTATGAGGAAAGGAAAAATCAATAAATGGAAACCACAGATTATGTATAACGTAACCTAACCTAACTATAAGTTAGGTAGGTATACCAACCAAATAAATGCAATATGTACTTATGGGACAACCTAAAATTCCTTGATTGTGGTTCAATACACCATTAGCCTGATTCTCCACGAACCGCAAATAATTACGTGATCTGAATCACTGATTCCTGACTCCTGACTGATCACTATCATTGATTACTCAAACTACTGTAAATAGCTATATATATGTATATTTCATATGAATATACATACTTTCGCATGTTCTGTACAATATAATTATGTAATGATTTAATCCATGTAAAATCAACCACAGGGGACATTTCTAGAACTACATTCTGCATATGCATATATGTAGTTTCGACATGACTTGATTCTATCCTATAATATAGAGCCACTAGGATTGGTACAGTCGTATAATGTAATTAGGTAACTACCTAAAGTCATAATCATAATCTTATTTGTCATACAAAATACCCAGCAAGGTTAATCATGAAAATGTGAAAAACAAATGTGAAAATATATTCAAAATTATACTTATATGACCAATAAAACCGGAGTTTAATTATAGCCCGGTCATAAACGAAGGCATGAGGGAATGTAAAAAAGCTTGTGCTTGCAGAATTTCATTATAAAGGGCTAAAATATGTAAAAAAAAAATGTAAGATATGAAAAATATTATAATGTAAAGTAATTAAACCTTCTCGGGATCCACGCTTAAATTTGTTTGTATCAAATGTAGATACTCTTCGCATTTCCATACGAACTGCATCTCGGGCTGCTTTCATAGCAATGCTATTCCCAGTACCACCAGTACCAGTACCAGTATTGCTACTCCCCGCTTTGGAATTTGAATTCAACATATTTACACGTTTTTTCCCCAAAAAACATACAAATGTAAACGTGTCAGTTTGACCTACTCTCGAAAAATTTCTAGATATATAAAATATCTATTATTCTCTGAATGAGATGGTATTTGGTGGAATGACTCTGTATAGTCAGTCTGTATATATGTATATGGAACTTTCTGTATTGTTTTTACGATCTTTTACATCTCAAACATACAAACATTTTTAAATATATTATAATGTTATATACACACACTGACACTGGCTCTGACTACTGATATATGCAGCAATGGACTCTCGTATTAAATGTGAAGTGTAAAAAACGAAAAGGAGTAACGACTTAACGAGCAATCGTATAACTCCGCACCCACATCAGCTTGCGTCACAACCATAACTATTAAATCCTGTTCTGTAGAATTTACGACTTATTTCGGAGTCTTTAGCTTTGGCTTCCACTCTTCAAATTCAAAAGTAGAGAGAACTGAACAATATTTTTTTTTACAATTACGTATATATGACTTGAATATATTATTGGTAGGTAGTATGGAGTCTGGGATACCCCTCGCAAAATTCCAACTCAGACTTATTATCTTTAGATGGAGAAAGTAGATCTTGGGACTGAGATCTGCTGAGTCAAATCACTGCTCAAATCTAATTTCACATTTATACATGTGCAAATTAATTATGTAGACACGAGTCCATAGACAGACCGCGGACACGACGTACAGTTTCTCTCAGTTTAATTGCCAATTGCCAGCTCCAGTGGCAGCGTCAGCGCCAGTTCCAATTCCACTACACAGTCTTTTAGCCCAGTAAATATGTACAATTATAATTGCTAGGGAGTTAGAAATGCATTATGCTACGTCCGAATTCTGAATTTAAATTTGAATATTACAATTTGATGATGATTTTTATTGGCACTGAATTATACTTGGTAAGAAAAAACTTAGCAGATATCACTCTATATTTTATTAGCACACTGCCACTAGACTGACTGGGCTGAGTAAATTCCGTAAAACAGTTAACCATAATGTACAAACAGTGTGCGTAGTTAATTCATTTCAATCCCATTTTCAAACAGACATGACGAGAACCACGACGACGACGACACTCTCTAAAATGTTCCTTTTATCTCATTATCATTATTTTAAAAGCTAAATAGACTCGCGATGATGATGCTCCAGTATTTCCAGAAATAATCAAGCCGTGTATATAGGTATGCATGCATAAATGCAGTCGTGCCAAATCATCACTATATTTCTTTGATAACTCGCTCCGCTTTTAGAATGTTTACATGATTCAAATCGTGGAAATAATTATCTCTCGTGTTCCACTCTATAAAGCACAGTGCAAGTCGCGAATGTATGAGTAATGTGTGAACGATAACGATTATTTAATATTTACTGATACGCGCACACACAACACACACACACAGAGCCCATTAGTGACGAGTTGTAGAGTAATTTTTATCAGTTATTGTTCAATTGTTCCTTCCAACACACAACACTCTAATTGTATAACTGTAACTGTAATTTTACATGTGCTGATATTCTAGTATTCTAGTATTTTCCTATTTTCCAGAGAAACCAGAAGAACCTGTTTCTATTTGTATAGTAACTCCGTCAGCGGCTGGAGCTCTACTACATATTATATTACATTATGCGGTGTTTCAATTTAACTTTGTTTTTTACTTTTTAGCTCAAAAATCTACGCCCGACCGAATTATTATTATTATGTATTCATATAACGCCAATTCAACAACAGAGATGAAGGGATGGATAACTCAATCCAATACACTATGTATACGAGATAAAGCCATGTGTATGTATGTAGGTAGGTAGGTACCTACATTATGTCCGTCTCCCTTCCATGTCTCACAAACTGTTGTTGTTCTTACTCTCACCATGCATAGAGTCATGAAATGTTACGTCGGATTTGTAGAGCCCATTGTGGAGTCGCACTCGGATTGTAGATATCGTGACCTAGCTTTTTAGATACTATACATAAACATATACAGTGTGACTATGAGTTGAGATCTACACACCATGTTTCATTATTATAATAGAGATAGAGGGCTGAGTTCTAGTTCCAGCCGAAGGAGAAGTAGAAGCAGTAACCATTTCTATGATTAAATAATAAAATATACGTTAAGGCAACGAAGCCACTACCAGTACCAGAACCAGAACCAGACCACTGCCACTATACAGCACTGCATTGAGACTGAGACATTCGTGCACAAGGCCTTTTAGAAAGTTCCCAGGGAGAATTTCAGAGCAAAATTCTAGTAACTCGTGCTATCACACAACAGCGTGCCTATCAACATCAACAACAACGGTTAGTCTACATTGGAGAGACAGACAATAGCGAGTACTACTACTAAAGTTAAGAAATATCTCTAGTTTTGTAATGTTGTCAGATCCTGCTTTAAAATTGCATATAATATAGTGTTGAGTTGCCGTCTAACAAGGTAACCGTACGGTAGAAGCGTGGACGAGGCAAAAATGCTATTTTCAGATTACTCCTTCGACGATCATTTAGACGGTACCGATGCCGGTGCCGTAACCAGTAAAATTTAACATTTAGCACAGAGAGACCATTGGTTATTGTATGTAGAGTAAAAAGTTTATAAATTATATTTATGAAACTTTGAATGCACCTTTTTATTTTTTGTAAAAATATTTCTTACGATTAATAAAAAACTTAATGCAAAATATATGTTATGATATTGTTATTAGGTAATTACATCCTATGTGCAGGAACTTTCATTCTATTTTTAATTTTTTTTGACGACAAAAACGAACGAATGAAATAACTTTGGTAGGTACTTTATAATATAGTTAAGCTAAAAGCACTAAAAAAATGCTATGTGGTAGGTACTGAGTATTTACCTTACCTAGGTATATAATTACATGGTTGTATTATTTATGTACTAGATGCCCTAGCTGTTAAAGTACTTTTTGTTTTCGTACTCCTATCTTGAACGGTGCTTAAGTACATAGTAGTACACTGCACAACAAATAAATTAAAAACATGTACTACTTTGTTTCTAATATAATATATATAATTATATTGCATTTACACATATCAATGGGAGCGATAAAATAAATGATCAAATGACAGTTTAATTGAATTACCAAATTAAGAAACTTTGTCGGGGAAAAAAGTATATAGAGTCGTATATACTTTTAGTCCAGGGACTTTTCCTTTCCTTCCCATCAAAAGTGAAAGTAAATGGATGAGGGAGAAAGTGGAGAAACAAACGGATTGGGAAGGAAGGAAGGAAATAAAGAAAGAAGGAAGGAAGGGAGATGACATGGGATTGAGCATACAGGAGGTATACAGGATAAGAGAAAGGTGAGTAAAAGGTACACCAATTTGAGAAGCTTCAGACACAGACCAGACTTTGCCAGACAGAAAGGGACCTCAACCAGACTGACTATACGAGAATGAGACACGCACATGAACTGTCGACTATAAGTATAGGTGTTCGTGGCCTATACCGAAGGTATGTAAGTATGCGAATAAAAACACAACTTGCCAAATGGTATAAATGAATTGATAACAGACTCGTGGATTTGATAGAGGGAAGTATCGAATTGAAGAGTAGAATGTTTATTGTAATTTGGAGGCGACTGAATAATTATAAGAGATTCGAAGAGAGAGAATGAAGGGAGAAAATACAGAGAGGATCGGTCGGGCTCTCGGAGAGCAAGTATGAGATGATGTGCATCTCTCAGGTAGGGCAGGATCAGTGAGTGGGAATGATGAGATGTGAGTTATTTATATTAAAATAATCACATGTAAGTAAATAGGAGAAAGACAGTACATGTAAGGAAACATGTTACTATTACATTAAGGATAGCGTACGCGCTTTGGGAAAACCAGGATGATGGCAATTATCCCGGGAAAAACCCAAGTGAAAAGTAGGAGAAAGGAATTCGGGATTACGTCGGGGAAAGTAGGTACTTGAAAACATAAGTACATGAAGTTACATTAGATTAAGATACGACATTAAATATTACAATCAATGGCAATGTATGGCGTATGGTAGTTGTTGTCGAAAATGTACGTCAGTTCGTAGTATTGGAATATGTAGAGAAATCGTAATGGAAAATAATATGAGCTGGACTCGTACATATTTGAGAGAATTCGAGTGTTCTGATATTATATACTGACATCCTCCATTGTCGGGAGACGAACGTCCTCGTTCGTAGTAAGAATATCATTAGTAATATACACAGTATGTAAATATATACAAATAATTTTTAAATTCAAGTATGATTTTTAAAATTACAAATAATTTCAAAGTGGATGTTTTACATAGATATTATTTTCACAAATTCTGACAAGGTGGGTTGCTTCAGGAACTTTCGTTGGATGTATTGAATTTCTACAATGGGTCGTCAATTGGCAGAAATAGAACTTCTGGCGAAGGACTGTGGCTAGGAGTACTTGCGTTTGATCCATCTTGAGTTAAAAACTTGGCTATGGTTTTCTTAAAAAACTCAGGAGACGGACCAGAAATTTCAAATTTTTGATTTTTGACGAGTTTGCAAAAATATAGTAGCTCTTTGGTGTGGCAGGCAAACAGGACACAAAAAATCGGCATTTCAGTAATCGGAACAACACAGGAACTCGGAATATCAGGAACAAGACTTCAGTAAAAATGCGATTTGTGTTTTTTTTTAAAACGTGTAGTTGCCTCGTAGAAAAAGAGCTTCGGAGAAACTTTTTGTTGAATTTTGAAACAGGAAACTTGTAATGTTGCAGACAGATACTTGATTTTTAAAATGTTTAGGCTGTTTTTTTTTAATTCTTACAATTGGTGTACAATGAAGACGTAGCAGTGGTAGAAAATGTTGATGTTGAATGGCAAGGACTTACGAGAGAAAGTGGAGAAATTCGGAAGCGATTTGCTTTTTTCACGAGACTGCAGAGAGAAGTCTTCCATGGTAAATTTTGCAACTGGCTGAATGAAGAAATATTTCGAGAAAAAGTTGAAATTGCCTGGTGAGAGTAGAAAGATCAAAATTTTGAGACGTCGCTTGAAATTTTTAAATTTTTTCTGAATTTAATTTTTTGAAAACGGGTGATGTAGTTTTTTGAAAAACGTGTACAGATGGTGACTTATTGTAGCACTCGGAGGCAAGCAAAAGGCACTATATCGGGAGATTCGACTAGCACCTCCGCCATATAAGTATAGGTGTTCGTGGCCTATACCGAAGGTATGTAAGTATGCGAATAAAAACACAACTTGCCAAATGGTATAAATGAATTGATAACAGACTCGTGGATTTGATAGAGGGAAGTATCGAATTGAAGAGTAGAATGTTTATTGTAATTTGGAGGCGACTGAATAATTATAAGAGATTCGAAGAGAGAGAATGAAGGGAGAAAATACAGAGAGGATCGGTCGGGCTCTCGGAGAGCAAGTATGAGATGATGTGCATCTCTCAGGTAGGACAGGATCAGTGAGTGGGAATGATGAGATGTGAGTTATTTATATTAAAATAATCACATGTAAGTAAATAGGAGAAAGACAGTACATGTAAGGAAACATGTTACTATTACATTAAGGATAGCGTACGCGCTTTGGGAAAACCAGGATGATGGCAATTATCCCGGAAAAAACCCAAGTGAAAAGTAGGAGAAAGGAATTCGGGATTACGTCGGGGAAAGTAGGTACTTGAAAACATAAGTACATGAAGTTACATTAGATTATGATACGACATTAAATATTACAATCAATGGCAATGTATGGCGTATGGTAGTTGTTGTCGAAGATGTACGTCAGTTCGTAGTATTGGAATATGTAGAGAAATCGTAATGGAGAATAATATGAGCTGGACTCGTACATATTTGAGAGAATTCGAGTGTTCTGATATTATATACTGACACGACTCTCTTGGACCCACTTTATCATAATTTTCTATTTTGCTTTTGTGGTGGTGGTAAGTGCATGTCCGCTCCACAGCTCTACTATGTATCCACCTATACCCTGTGTCTGATACATTATTAGGATGAAAGCATAGCCATTCTAAAGGAGAGTTAGAAAGTGTGGAGTGCTGGGAAAGTTCGTCTGAAGTTAGTCTAGACTCTAGACTTTTATTTCCTGAAGAAAGTGTATTGCTTGTCTAAGCTATAACTTCACCAGACTATATACCTAACTTATAGGTAAAAGGTAGGGCCCTATATATCCATTGCAAAGGCTTATTGGGATTCTTTTTTTTAGAAAACTCCAACTCAAGCCGTTCGCCTTTCCTTTCCATATCTCTTTCGTTCAATGCATTTCAGTGACAGTGGTAGTGGCAGGTATAGCCTTTCTTCCTTCCTTTTTAACTATTTTTTCATAAGAAGTTTATAGAACTCATCCATCTATTTCATATCCAAGCCCAAAAGTAATAGTTCCTAAGTATATAGATTTACAATGCAATGATTGACAAATGGAAAATGCGAGCGCGAGTTCCTCCAGTTCCAGTCCCACTGCCAGTCCGGATAGACGGAAAAATCCGAAAAATAAAGCTGAGGAAGTAGATCTAAAATCTCAAGTATCTCTAAAAGCCATCTGAATGGGTTTCTGTATATAGTAGAAACAGATACTTGGGTATTATCGAAATCGAATATATGTCCAGTAGTAGTACACTCGCACTGATAAACAGATTGACATTGCACGCCGGCCAAGTCAGTGACTTTCGCATTTCCACGTCCTCGTATGCAGGTTGCAGTTCCATATTTATATGTACATACCTACTATATTTCTCACCGCTCGCTCTGACTCTGACGGCCCACGGAGGTTTGATTCTAAATTCAGATGGATTTGCCCTACAACGACCCTATATATCAATTCATACATAATACATATAGGCATTCACTCTGAAGCATAACACGAGTTGTGCATTTAAGAAATATGTCCTTTGTTTTAATGCAGCGGCGACGACATAACAACACTGTAGAGATAACATTTGTACAATCAATTACTATACTGATATACAAAAGTTTATATTTAATTTTACTTATCACCATAGGCCATGTGGTATAATTTATGCAAATTGGGAGCTAGATTCCGTTTCCTACACTACATTTTTGTATAACGTGATGTAATATCGGATATATATATTTTTATCTCTATGAATTTTCTTCTTCTTCTTACTATTATTATTTTTTCTAAAAGTTACTTTTGGTTTGAACTATACTCCTGTGCCTGTAAAGTCACCGCCTCTTCTACAGATAAAAGTTTTTTCTTTCTCTCTTGCTATAAAAGGTCAACCTTGCGGCTTGAAGCTCAAAGGGATATAGAAAAAAACAAATCATGCTCATGATTTTGAGTGATGGAAAACATTCAAATTCAAACGTCTGTCATGCATACAGTTATTGATATGTCAGTCAAGTTAAAAGAGACTTGAGAACTTATGAGAAGTAAAGCTATAGGTCTCTTATAGCGTCTACCAGAGCAGAACGTTTATAGTTTCTATAGGAGAAAATGCATTTTATTATGCAACATTAGAAACATATTATTATACACAGTCAAATACCTTTATGTATAAAATTCCTCAAATATATATCTTCGACAATAAAGACATAAAGACCCTTTGAATGATAAAGATAAGGATGAGGTCGTTTTCCTTTTTATAATGTTTTTTTCTTCAAAAGAATCAAAATATATTAT
Source organism: Dicyrtomina minuta (assembly GCA_949802685.1). Classification (NCBI taxonomy): domain Eukaryota; kingdom Metazoa; phylum Arthropoda; class Collembola; order Symphypleona; family Dicyrtomidae; genus Dicyrtomina; species Dicyrtomina minuta. The sequence goes on from OX461811.1 coordinate 39,178,781, forward strand.
GTAATGTACAGCTTATGTATGACAGGATACAGGAACCAACTGTGAATAAAATAAATGGAATCTCATGTCAAAGACCAAGACGAGAGATCGACAAAAAAAAGATGGAAAAAACATTCATGGAAAAAAAAATACGTGCATAGAAGAAGAACGAAAGAAAAGTTGGGACTAGGACTATAGGACTAGGACGAGGACGAGGGCGAGGACTAGTCCTTATACAGTTTCTCAAGTGTGAAGGACTGAACGATGTGAAAATATAATAAGAAAAAGCGGGGTTTCTTGGCTTTGCCCTCCTTGTCTACCAGTACCAGTACCAGTACCAGTGTAAGCATACTTTCTTCGATTCCACTCGTCTCGATCGTCTTGTTTCAAAAAACGAGAGAGAGAGCGTTTCACAGTTCTCACAAGTTTTCTCTGATGAAATCGCTATAAGTATTCTGTCTAGTGTCTACAGTCTATGTACATTGCACACAATATGTATTTACATTCGTCTCTGTATTTTTTCCTATTATAAAGTGAATTGAGATTGTCGAGCTGCTGGATCAATAGCGTGGTTCTGTAAGTATAGCTTTCCTTCCCTTTTAGCTTATAGTTTTAGCCAGCTTCAAATGTAGAATCTAGGAATTGACTTTGGTCTGAGGTACTGGTACTGGTCTGCCTGGTCTGCTGGTCTGCCTGGTCTAACTGGCTGACTGGGTTGGGCTGGCCGACTGAGTCACTGGACTGATCAATAAGAGAAAAAAAGGGTCCAAGTTTTACAATGAAAATAGAAGCTACTCTGCGTATGTACAAGGACATGGAGTATCGCATCACATCAGACAGAGAGAAAGTAAAGCCGTCAACGAGTCTTCGTCACTGAACAAGACAAATAGATTCCCTGTAACGTATCCGTATCAATTTCCCAGTTTACAATTTAGATTCCACACACTAAATGTGGAATTCTCACTCGCTCCATATGTACTTCAACCAATCTCAAAGCCAATAGTGCTCAGCTGTACCGGTACCGGTACCGCGTTGGTATTGGTATTGGTCCCGGCTCCACTGGGACTCAACTTCCATTAATTCTTTCAAACTCTACAAAACTAAAATTTACAATCTACAATCTAATATAGTAGTCCTCCGAGTCCACACCATTCCACACACAGAGCAGTCAAAGATTAGAGCAGCAAGTCCATGAGAGTTGAGAGTCTCTGAAAGAGTACAACCACAACATCGTGTTCCTTGAACAATAGAAGGTCAATCAAGTTCTGCGAGACTGGAAGAGAAACTCGTTGTGCCTTTAGAACTATATACTCATGAGTAGGCTTGTTAGAGGACAAGTTGAGGCAATCATTATAATCAAAGACCCCACCTTTACAAATCAGCCTTTGTATATTATGCAATAATAGTTTTGTCTATGTATCATGAAGATGCTTTAATATACGAAATTACGTCATCGTTATTATTATGATCGAGAGAACATCGTCCATTCATAACCCTTTGCGTACTTACATTCAGCCCAGCGCATTTATGTAAAGAATAAAATAAAGGTGCACGAATGTATGGCTCTGTGGCTGCTCCCACTTCCCACTTCCCATTTGATAAGACTATATAGCTTCGATTTCGAATTCGATTTGGCGTCATGTCAGTCGGATTTTGTTGTCTATTTACTATATTTACGTATTATTTAAGTTAATCGAAGAGAACAGTATTTGTCTGTACTAATATTATGTAGATAAGGACTGTCTTAAATTGTATATCAAGTAAATGCAAATAATTCTGAAAAAGGAGAATTATTACACAAGTTCCAATCCAATCCAATCTAGTGCTGGTGCCGGTAACGGTAACGGTACCGGTCCGACTGCCAGTCATATTGCGTGATGCTCTGCCATGAGACCTACTAGAATAACACGTCGGCCGATACAATAGGATATAATAGCCGGGCCGTTCCCATTGCTATGACTACTCTTGTATTTATACCAAAATAAGACACAGGACGTCACATCAGGACAGGAGGGATATCAGTATCATTATGGAAATGAGCAGTCGAGAATTTGAATTTGAGACTGGAAACTACGGGACTGGGGCTACGGGCTACGACTAAGGTTGAATACATACGACGAATTTATATACTGTGTGAGCTCATTTCTAAAAACAACTCGGCGGTATTTAAACTTAATGCTTCCCAATTATCAAATTATACAGAATAAATATATGCATAGACTTTCATACATTTAAGAGATACAGGGCTTTCGCCAGTTTCGTGAATTCAAAGGCTGGGGTAATTTTCACGCTATCGATTTACATTTACGAGTACAAAAAAAATAATAATAGGGATATATAGTGTAAAACAAAACTCTTGAGTAAAATCTGAAAACAAGTGTATAATGTAATGCATAATGCAAATGTAAAATAAAATGCTATACACGACATACAGATCCAGACAGTACAGTCTCGAAAATTGCAGACACTGAGACAGCGCGTACGTAAATTTGCAAGAATTTAATAATGTGTACAGCTTCAGGAATCTCTTTGCTTCCATAACCTGCATGCAGTACAGCTATATTGATCTGCTCAGTCATCAGTATCAGTACTACATAGTAGATCCAGTTGCCAATTTACAAATGAATATCCTGAAGGCAGGTAAACGAGAAACAAAACAAAGGGGCTTCTCTATCAACAATAGACATCAAGACGGCCCCGTACCACCGAGCGGCACAAAATACTTGGCAAAAATGGTAATGATAATGAAGCTCATGTAATTTTCTGACGAACACAAAACTACAGACGAAAATAAAAAGTACAGTATGGAGTTTTATCAAAATGAATAGAGTACTTAGGTGTGATGGAGGAATTATGGTTTGATAAGAAATAATGACTGAAAATATTGTGATCCTGCGTTGTGTATTTAAATTACTTTAAATTTGTGAATAAGTAATATAGCAAAATGCAATCTTTTGGCTTGGGAGGTTGCAAATATTTAAGAAAAGCTATAAAATAAATTTAAAAAAAAACATAAAATAATTATATTCGTATTATTTTCTCTACGGAGAGCTTTCTGATATGCGCATAATAATAAGTATGTAAAAATAAATCCTACAAAATATACGAACAACCAAGATGAGAATATTTGCAGATTACAAAATTAGAAACCGACAGGGATTTGTAATTGTATAATTTGAATGCAAAACCTTCATCACTAGATAGACTCGGTACTTAGCCCATGCTTGAACCTGCACCGGCGCCAATCCAAAATCCAAAGAGCCAAAGACCAAACTGAATGAATGCAATTAAAGGAGAGAGCCTTATCTTAATAGGGCTCATGCTGATGTTGTTAATATTATTTTATGCTCTGCTCGAAGGACAAGTTACAAGAAAATAAGGTAATAAATACGTCAATAGAACTGAATAGCCTAAGACTGGAAAGGCACTGGCTTCCACTCCTCCATACAGTTGAAATTACTCGACTATGCTATACTACTATTACTATATCGAGCACTGCATGCTTTCGCTTTTCTTTGCCGGCAAACTTTCTGTTTCTCTATTTATCAATAAATGTGTACAGATGCAAAAGATGAGCTGGAGCCAGACTCGAGCCAACTTGAACTCGAGCAAATTTATATATCAGGAGGATGAAAATGATAAAGTTGAGAATTAGAATTTGAAATGGGCTCAAGTTGTATCCTGCGTAGACTCAGTGATTACGATTACGATTATGATTAGTAGAGAGAAATTAATTCGACGATGAAATTTTACAAAAACTAAAAACTAAAAAGGGAATGGATGAATATATCCGTGTACTTAAGAGATCCTTATGGATGTATGTATTCCTGAATATTATCCTTATTGGAGATGCTTGTGCAGGCAGACTCATGGGAGGATCCAGAAATATTTTTTGGAGTGGCTAATGTGGCCATACGCCATACATGTTGTGAGTGGAGAATCAAAATGGTCCAAATTTAATTTAAGCTAGAATTAAAAGGAGCTATGTCAAAAACAAAAAGCACTAAATAAAATATGGGAGTAAATTTTAACTAAAAGTGTTTTGAAAAGTGCAAAATGATCTGTTTACATATTTTTGAAATCTGCAAACAAATCTATTTACATATTTTTGAAATCTGCAAACAAATCTATTTACATATTTTTGAAATCTGCAAACAAATCTATTTACATATTTTTGAAATGTGTAAAATGCTCCACTTACATATTTTTGAAAAGTGCTAAATATTCTATTTACACGTTTTTGAAAAAAGGAAAATGTTCTATTTACATGTTCTGGAAAATTGCGAAATATTCTATTTACATGTTTTAAAATGTGCTAAATGTTCTATCTACATGTTTTTTTTTAAATCGGAAAATATTCTGTTTATAAACTCTTAGAATCATGACACTAATGTTTTTGTGTATAATTAAATTTACTCTGCATGGATAAATGCTAAAAATGGATATGAATCATTTTGATTCTTTACTGACGATATAGCCGGCCATCTTGCTTTAAACACCCCTATGTTAGCCTACGTTAAACAATTAATTTTTAGGTGGGCAACCGCCCAGTTTCCTACCCCTTGCATCCGCGCCTGCATACAGTTATAGAGGCAAAGCCAGCGCTCAACTGCTCTGCCCAATCACGCAATATATCTCCATAAAAGTATCTGCATACAAAAATATCCTCTGACGTAGGTACGTACTAATAATTCTTTAATTATGAACTTATGGGTGTATCAACGTGAATTGCTCAAACAAATTTTGTGCCGGCATCTTTAATTAAAAAGTTTATTCACCTCTTCTCTCCTATACGTATGTGTAGATATATCTAGTAGGTAACTACGTGAATTACATTACAAAGACGAAAGCCGAGAAAAGTTTTAACAGGGTTGCTTGAATAATTAAATCTGAAATGGACCTCAATATATTTCCATCACTTCTCATTTCACGTTCACTTATCTCATCTGTCTTCAGTTCGAATTTCAAATTTAAATGGAAAATACTAGTCGTGTTTTTCATGCCAGACCCTTTCTTACAATGCGCAATGGTGTTGGTATACATATATGAGTATAGCGGGCCTCTAGTACTATAGTCATAGTCTACATACTACACATATTATAGTTTCATCCTTTAGTTCCTATAGTTTATCTGTAGCAACCTTCATTCAAATCATATTCCATTTCCGACTGAATAGAATCTGACAAGGAAAAGGAGTGAGATGTACAGGAGGTCTACATTCTACTTCTACAACTATTACATTCAAGAACATGCCCACCGGTACTGGTCTTGTTCTTAGATTTCTCGGATCTTGTTCTGGAATGCGAACGGACGTTGAAAAAAAATAACTTTCCCTTAAGCATTTCTTTCTTTTTTTGGTCCAGCAAGGCAAGAGCAGAGATAGGATAGCCATGTCGTCGCTAGTACTTATCCCGTCTTCATCTCCAGGATCAGGACACACTAGTGCGATTGAGACTTGGGACTACTGCTATAGCTAAAACGAGAAGCTCATATCATGTCATCTCTAACGTTAGCAAAAAAAATCCCCCTAAATCTTGGACCGTCGTCTTCGTCTTCTGTGGTTTCTAGTTCTAATTCTAATGCGTCTGACTCCAAACTCCAATAATGCGGTGCTCTTGAAGCTCTACTGCTAAAGCTCCCGCACACACACACCACAAACGAAGTAACTTTGAACACATTGCTATTGCTAACCATTAAACGAATAGAACAGGATGAGGGCGAGGGGCTTCTCATGTCACAAGTTATCACGAGATCACGTAAGGGTAGTATTTTTTTAGCTGACGAAATGAAATGGCAATGGAAATTTCTATACTACTTCAAAGTGCTGAAACTTGAAATAATCTAGTTATACCAAACGTGAAAATAATAGAAATGACAAAAGTATGGGTAAAACAGAAAAAGCGGGTGTCACACAATATTGCACTTATTTTTCACACATTTTTTTTTACTTTGATCTTACATGTAAAAATATCTAAAGATGGTTTTAAAATATGTAACAAATACAAGATCATATAGTCGATATAATAAAATAAAATTAAAACTGCAATTCCTCACAATTTTAAATGTGTAGCTTACAAAACTGCTGATCATGGAAATTTAAGTCAAAAATTGTAACAGTAAAAATGTCATATACTCTCATATATGCATACTCTTTTTTTGTGCATATTTCAAAAATTTAAACATACTCAAAATAAATATAGCATAAGCAGTATGTAGAGTAGAGGCAATAATTTAAAATTATTCTTCCTCCCATTTTTGCAGTCCCATAAGTTGGAGGCCCAGGTGTATGGAAATAGCTCTGTCTATTTTTCTACAGAGTATTTCAGAATTTAAACAATTCCCTTGCATTCCAAAGCGCATACAATATTTAGAGGCCAAGTCTTTATTCTTGGAAAAAAATTATCATTCCTGAAGGCGGGAATGGGGATTGAATAATTGTAGTAATGCATATAAGTATTTGTTATAGGTACCCATTTTGGAGTGGTATACTTGATGCAGTTGGTTAATAGCAGTGGGAAAATCATGGTCTATATATTTAGTCTCACTCAAATGGGAGGGCAAGAAGACGGTCATAGGACAAACCACCCTCTGAACCTTCCCGTAAATATTTTATACGGCTACAACTCCCACATCCATTTACTCTGCCCCTCGTGGTCTAACTTTAAGCCCAAATAATTAATTTAATTCCTGAGGATAATGTCACCAAATATTTAGTTCTATGTCTAAAAATTATCCTCTATGCCATACCATGTGTAACATCCACAGTCAGTGCCAGACTGCGGCTATTACTGTTTATTTTACTTTTTACTTTCAACTCTGTCGCTGTGGGCTGAGCTTGTAGTTCAATGGTGGCTGGTTGAACTTTAGCGCTAGCGTTGCTCCACCCTAGCCCAGCCTCCGCATTACAAATCAAACTGGTCGCATCCAATTATCATGCGGAATTATAAACACCGATTAAATACCTAGTTAAAACTTAATTATGATAGAAATAAAAATGCTAGCTGTTTAATATTGATATTACACACATTGTATTAGATTTCTAGATAATAATAATAATTACTTTAGTCGTAGCTAGTTAGTTAATGTCCAAAGCCGTTTGTAATGGGTGATGTAGTTTATGGTAGGTTAGCTCAGAAATCAGTCATAAAGCAGCGTTTATGATTCTGTAAACCCTCATTGAATTCTCTATTTGAACTATTTGATTGTGTTCTCTAGATAATTCACCTTAGTGACTGGTTAGTAGTTACTGGACTTCTTGTAAGTGTCCTATAAACTACACCATCTCACTCATAGTACTTAGCTGCATCAGCTAACTGCTTTTCTCACAGTTGAGTTTTACTCTACTACCTGTGTACTCTATATGATGCAGGTTATTGTGAGATATTTACGCCTTTCCATAGGAAGCCGGGTCCTGTCGTGACTGCACCATTGTGCACTCTTGGACCAAATAAGTTCACATTTGAACTTTAAGTCACAACCATAGTTGTCACTATCATTCTCTGGCCTACGCGCCAATTATAAAGTTTATCTTCGAAATTGACTATCTCTTTCCCTTGTTATGCTAGACAATATCGCAGTTTGCTGTACTTTCTTTTATTCAGGCTTAAATAGCTTTATTATAGTGTTATCCCTGTTTCCTAATTGTTTTGCTAGGCAATATAGCGCTAATGGGTTATCTCAAAGCTTTCAATATAGTCGCTAGATCGCGCTTGCGCTCACTTCTAGGTTTTGGAAGCTAAGCCTTATTTATTTAATATTAAATGTATTTGCGCCCTTATTAATTATGAAATTATTAAATACACCATTAGGAATTAAGTTGCTTTGATCAATTTAGATGGCGCGACTTGTCATATATTAATGTTAGCAATACCTTTGGCTTTACCTATATTTGTATTACCTTAGCTTAGTATGGAGTAAGAGACGTTGAATTAATGAATCAATAAATGACAGCGTCAACCTTGTTACATTATAGCATAAACCATATCGCTCTTTACAAACAATGTCTAAAGTTATTGCATGGTTTTGTGTGAAATTACTTAAATAATTCATTATTGTAACTTAATTAAAGAAATAGAATATATATTCAGTTAATATCTGGTCCAAAATAGATTATAGCGAAGCGAGAATCAACCTATATACTTTGCCTAAAGTTTCAGTATTGCATTATTTTACCAGAGATAAGGCGTACCGTTACAAAGCTCAGCCGGGATTTACCCTAGATCTTAATTATTTTATTAGTGTCATTTATTGATTCAACTCGACGTTATTTATGTAAGTTTTATTTCAGTAAAATGTCTATACAACGAACTTACAATGTTGATGGTAATAATAGGTTAGCATATGAAAGCAATTATCTAGCGACCAGTGATGATCCTATTGAGAGATTTAGGCAAGATATGAGGAACAGGTTAGATTCTTTTGAGGGTCTTGTGTGCGAGCTTCAACGTTGTTTACATAATAGGAAGTCAATGCAATTTCAGGCTAGAAATTATGTGTTGCCATCTCAAAACTTCTCTCACGCTCATGACTTCAAGCAGGGTAGCATTTTAATTCCAAAGTATTTTGGCTCTCGTGATGATATATCACCATTTGATTTTATCCTAGAATTAGAGAAATACCAATGTGCAGTTAGTTACTCTGAGAACGAAATGCTTAGTCATGTACTTCCGTTAGCGTTTGGTAATAATGGTTTGTTGTGGTATAGGAGGATGTGTAAAAATTTTGAAACATGGAAATCGTTTAAATTTTATTTCTTGCGTGAATTTCAGACAGCTGATTACATGAAAAAAATGCTTTGTGAGGTAGATAGTCGGATTCAAGGGCTAGATGAGCCTCTCACGCAATTTATTAATGTTATTAATGAGTTTTACGAGAGAATTGATTCTTCTATTTCCGAAGCCGTGCGGATAGGAACAGTGATTACAAACATGCACCCTAAGTACAGAAATATAGTTATGAGAGGAAGTCTGTTCAGATCAATGCATGAATTATTTGATGTAGCTTACGAGGCTGAAGTAAGCATTGCTAGAGACAGAGAAAATATGAAGCCGACTCTTGTATTGAGTATCAAACCAGCGTTAGCTGACACAACTTTAGTTAAGGAGAGTATTGTAGAGACACTGCCATTAGAAAAATTTGTTCATGCTAGCACGACAGTGATAGACGACGTAGACTCTTTAAATAATTTGAATAAGGGCAAGTGTGGCAATTTAAGCAAGACGAAAATGTATTACTCTACTACTTGTAAAAATAAAAAGAAGCAACAGAATAAACTAGGCAAACACAATTCTCAAAAGTTAGGTTCTCACAACAAAACGAATTGCAACAATAATAGTAATGAGAGTAAGCATATGTTGGTTAAACGTAAATTTCAGAAAAACAACGCCGAGAAAAATAGCAAACGTAGTATTTACATTTTAAAGGGTTTCAGCTCAGTGATCATTAGACATCTCTGTATCCACTTAGTTAGTGACGGATATAGTACGTTTAGAACACAGGTGTTAGAGAGGTTGGATGCTGATAATTGTTGTTACAAGCGGGCCACTATGTTATTTGATAGGGGAAAGTTTCAATGAAAATTTTACTTTAGCGTGATCAAGCATTCTATTGCTCTCTTGAATTATGTTGTCAGTCAATTTAAGATTTGTAAACTGAGAGTTACTGACTATTATTCTACTACATTATTTAAATTTGAATAATGATATTTAGTAAGTTGGATTAGGTTGGCTGTTGGAAGCAGATATTTTGTGTTTGATTGCTTGATGTACTTAATCGTAAATGACATGATCATTACTGATGTTAGATAATTGGCATTCCTGATTAGAAAATAACTAAGATCAGTATTTTAGCCATGGATTAATTCAAACATTAGTTACAACCTTGCTGAGTTCCAAGCGCTAGAGCCTATTCGTGAACTATAAAACTGAGCTAAAGACAACTTTAATACAAAGACGCGTTGACAAGGGCAGCGATAGACCAGAGCTCACGGTCTTAATAAACAAATGTGTAGCGTTACTGTGTTCACCCTTGATACGTGGGCAAGGACATGTTAGCAGAAGTCCTGGACGTAAAAATCCTTCGTGACGTTTAGATGCACCTTGCATATCAGTTTTTAACTGATCTCCGTTTTTAATTATATTTTAATGCTCGGTCAGTTCAATTCATGGATTTAGGCGTTTAGGATAAAAATGTGAGGTTGTTTAAAGCTTAGAATTTTATTCAATTTTGTTGAATGCTAACACAACATTGGTGATGATCAATTTATGCTAAATGGGTATGTTCATTTTTTGGTCTGTATGAAAATGTGTTTCCTGCAGTAGCTTCATTTAACTAAAGTTATATACGCCATTTTAAAATTTCTTATCATGCTTGTCTCAACAGTTTCAATCATTAATCTTCTTAACACTTGTGTTTAATTCTTCATTCTAATTATAATCTCTATTAATAAATAATATACGAGTATTAAATTTATTTGATCAAAGCAACCTAATTTTAGGCGCGAAGTATACACAAGCTATTTAACTGGTCTCTTTCTTGACAGTATTAGGCATTTTACAAATATCAGTAAATTAAAATGTATAATATAATCTTTTCATTTATACCTAGGTTTAATTTCTGTTTCCTAAAGATATGGGTTTAACAGCTGCAAGAGCTAGTGGAGATAAGGGGATTAAGAACATTTTCATTTTGCAAAACTATTCTACAGATACTTGGATTTCTTAGTTCACTACAATAGGATAAACTCTGGAAAATAGTCAAAGTACTGGATTCCATAATTTCAGGAAGGACAACGATGAAGATAACTTTAATTTCAAGATGAAAGTCTACACACATTTAGATTTATTACCAATACTTAAAACTGTTAAAAAGCCTAGGGTATTGTCGTAGTATACAACGCCTTAACAAAAGCGTGTGCTTCCTATAAGTACGCTTGGCTTTATTTTAGGTGCGCTAAATATTTCTAGCATATAACTAGGGTTTAACAAAGGGGTGTGCTTCCTAAAAGTACGCTTTGCTTCCTTCTAGGTGCGCTAAATTTTTCTAACATAATACAAGGTTTTAACAAAGGGGTATGTAACATCCACAGTCAGTGCCAGACTGCGGCTATTACTGTTTATTTTACTTTTTACTTTCAACTCTGTCGCTGTGGGCTGAGCTTGTAGTTCAATGGTGGCTGGTTGAACTTTAGCGCTAGCGTTGCTCCACCCTAGCCCAGCCTCCGCATTACAAATCAAACTGGTCGCATCCAATTATCATGCGGAATTATAAACACCGATTAAATACCTAGTTAAAACTTAATTATGATAGAAATAAAAATGCTAGCTGTTTAATATTGATATTACACACATTGTATTAGATTTCTAGATAATAATAATAATTACTTTAGTCGTAGCTAGTTAGTTAATGTCCAAAGCCGTTTGTAATGGGTGATGTAGTTTATGGTAGGTTAGCTCAGAAATCAGTCATAAAGCAGCGTTTATGATTCTGTAAACCCTCATTGAATTCTCTATTTGAACTATTTGATTGTGTTCTCTAGATAATTCACCTTAGTGACTGGTTAGTAGTTACTGGACTTCTTGTAAGTGTCCTATAAACTACACCATCTCACTCATAGTACTTAGCTGCATCAGCTAACTGCTTTTCTCACAGTTGAGTTTTACTCTACTACCTGTGTACTCTATATGATGCAGGTTATTGTGAGATATTTACGCCTTTCCATAGGAAGCCGGGTCCTGTCGTGACTGCACCATTGTGCACTCTTGGACCAAATAAGTTCACATTTGAACTTTAAGTCACAACCATAGTTGTCACTATCATTCTCTGGCCTACGCGCCAATTATAAAGTTTATCTTCGAAATTGACTATCTCTTTCCCTTGTTATGCTAGACAATATCGCAGTTTGCTGTACTTTCTTTTATTCAGGCTTAAATAGCTTTATTATAGTGTTATCCCTGTTTCCTAATTGTTTTGCTAGGCAATATAGCGCTAATGGGTTATCTCAAAGCTTTCAATATAGTCGCTAGATCGCGCTTGCGCTCACTTCTAGGTTTTGGAAGCTAAGCCTTATTTATTTAATATTAAATGTATTTGCGCCCTTATTAATTATGAAATTATTAAATACACCATTAGGAATTAAGTTGCTTTGATCAATTTAGATGGCGCGACTTGTCATATATTAATGTTAGCAATACCTTTGGCTTTACCTATATTTGTATTACCTTAGCTTAGTATGGAGTAAGAGACGTTGAATTAATGAATCAATAAATGACAGCGTCAACCTTGTTACATTATAGCATAAACCATATCGCTCTTTACAAACAATGTCTAAAGTTATTGCATGGTTTTGTGTGAAATTACTTAAATAATTCATTATTGTAACTTAATTAAAGAAATAGAATATATATTCAGTTAATATCTGGTCCAAAATAGATTATAGCGAAGCGAGAATCAACCTATATACTTTGCCTAAAGTTTCAGTATTGCATTATTTTACCAGAGATAAGGCGTACCGTTACACATGTCATGTATATTTTACATTACAGCTCTATGTGTAGCCTTATATGCCTGATAAAGGTCTGATTCTGGTTCTGCCCCGCTTCCAAGTTCCAAGTCGGAAACGCTAAAACCAAAAGCTAAATGCCAAATGCGGTTCTCATTACTATATTATGTATGAATGAATGTGGTGGTGCGTGGCTCCGTTCACACTCATTAGTGCAATCTAGGAGGAAGATCAAAACGGAAATGAAACGTACCTTTATTATGAATGATCTGTGCCATTTTGAGGAAGATGCTCGCTTAGTCAAAGTCGGGACCAAGATGGGAATTTATATATCTTCTTCACGCTCTCCCCTATTACGCTGGACCAATACCAATATCAAGATTTGAGATCTCGCACTGTTGACTGTCTGCTCCTCAATTGAAATTTCCCCAACTCTGAAATTGAAAATAATAAGAGACGTGACATTGATTAAAATTGACACGTCACATTCATGTTAAAAAATATTTATTTTCTTCTTCTTTTTTATTTTCATTAATATTTATGGATGTGTTGAATGCAACTGTGACACGTGTATGTGGCACACAATTCATTCGCAAATCTGGTACATGAAATATTATATATTTAAATTATTACATAAAATACAAAACGCATAATACATAGGGTATAGGTATAGCATAATATATACAACATGGGCACAATACAAATCCGAGTGCGAACCAACGAACGTCATCAAAAATGGGTGCAGAATGCACAAAGGAGCAGACAAAAAAATACTTCCATTACAGTTTCAGTCTCTCAGCCCATTCAACAACATGACATGACAAGTGAAATTAATGATTGTGGAACAACAATTATTGTGAATTATATCCTATGTATAACATGGACGGAAGGAAAAAATTCTTTCCGAAAATCCGAAATATATATATAGATACACACATATACTTCCGTAATAAAGGCATAGAGTGCCTACCTACCTATAATATACAAAGGACGGATGGAAGTGGAAATGGGAAACTTTGAAAAAGTTTTCCTCAACATATAAACAATAAACACAAGTTACACAAAAATTTTCAGCCTGCCTACCTACCTCCCTCCCTCCCTTCCAAAAAAGCGACTCCTTCCCTTTGCGAATAATAAATGACTCGCCGGTGGTGCGGTGTGTTTGGAGTCTCCGAATCTTTTACACACGCTCTCGGTCTCAACTTGTATTTTTTTCCCTCTTACATATATATATTTTCCTTCGTGTATTTTTTTTTCGTATTTTTGGCAAAGTGTATTGTGAGGGATGGTGATGGTGAATGTTATGGATCTCTATCCCTTTCCCTTTTTTTCTTATTGGATCCCTATGGATATATTTTATATACACAACTTTGAAAAACGAATGTAAAATCAAAACTATATAGTAGGTGGTAGCTACTATACAAAGCTTTGCTTCTCTGGGTCCTTTCGTATTTTTTAGTGCCGCTACACACAGTACTTTTAAGTTGTGTTGTAAAAAGTAAAACCTCTCACTTGTGATATGCTTTGGTCTTGACGTCAAAAGTTTTATTTCACTTTTACTTTCCGCCGTCCTCCTCATGTAATATGGGGAATCCACAGATGTGCGTGTGCCTCCTTCCTGTAATGTGGATAGAAGTAGGAAGAGACTCTACAGTCTACAGTGTGGAAGTAATATGGATTGATATCTACCACTACCTATACGTTCAGAAGAGTACAGTAGTTAAAACTAAAAATGCGTTTACAGATATTTTATATTTTATTATGTATAGTAGTAGGTTCGGCAAAGATGGTATATTATGAAATGGTCTGGTCCTGGTCCTGGTCCTCGGTATGATAAGGTGGTGTGCGTGGATTGCGTATTAATTTTTTCTGGCGTGACACACTTGGTGTGATGTAGTGCTTGAGTCTTCTAATAAATACTTGAAAGACGGCTGCCGTAGCTATTTGATTTCCAACGAGCCCAAAAGGATAACGAGGAAGTCAAAAAACCTGGAAAGAAATTCTTTTTCTTTCCTCTTCACGCTGCAAATGTTACAGAGATTGCACTCAGGATGAGTCCTGGCAGCAACACACGAGTTACATACAAAAACACAAGGCAAGTAAGACACAAGTACAATGTAACCTACCTACTGATACAAGTGCAGCAACTGTTCTTCCGTTTACTCTCCTCTCAATCTTTCAATTCACCAATTTAAGTTCCTTGCATTTTTTACGTGAATTTAAATCCACTATGTACAATGTACGCTCACAGTAAATTGGCATGAGCACAACTCACATATTGTCTCTAAAAACTCATCGTTAGGTAATCAAACAAATAGTAAAAAGACGGCGAAATAGACCTACAATCACAATTTAAGAGAGCTCTGGGTCTGGTCTTAGGCCTAACGAAATCTAATGAACGAAATATAAACGCACAACAAAACTGTCGACAATTCAATTTAGGAAGCACTAGAACTCTGCTTACAAGACGATGATCGTCCTCGTCCTGAGTTACACTTTTATGCAGCAATAATTGTACAAGTGTAAACTGGAGTTTTGGTTGAAAGTTGATGTTGAAGATGGTCTACTAATGCAAGAATTGGGAGATCTTTTTATTATTTATGTATGTGGGTTTATGGATATAGCGTATACTTATAGGTGGATCACTATTTATTGACGATTTAATGCTTCAGAAAATAGTTGAGTGATGGAAGGGGATTAACACACTGATCTTTAATCCACATGAAAAGAAAATAGGAGCGTACGGATGCTGAAATTCGACGTCGTTCGAAATTCGACAAAATCTTGAGGTTTGATGTGAATCCTTCGATAGACACTCATCAACTGACTGAATCAACAGGCTCTGGCTTCACAAATAAACTTCACATAAAAAACAGCAGACAGATGAAGAGAGATAAAGAGAGAGAGAGAGAGAGGCAGTCGTATTCTGTTCTGTCCAAGTACCTAAGCAGATATTGTACGCACCTTCTATAGCTAAAATATGTAGGTAGTCTATACTGTAGTATAAAGTTGGGTAGCTTTGAGAGATTCGCGATTCAGAATTCAGAATCTGCATTCAGCCCTGCAGCATCTTTCATCTTCCTTCAAAAGCATATGTCTGCATTAGAAGAGATAGAAGGTATTATGTTATTATTATTTCATGTTTATGTGCTTTAGCTTTGAAGCTATTTCAAATTCAAATTCGAATATGACTTCAACCCGACCGCATCCACAGTCCACAATCCACAGTCTTGAGTCTAGCTGAGCCATTAAGTGCACTGCAATGTTCAAATATTATGTGCTCCCTGTATAATTGTGTATAATATAGTTTTGCTATATACTGTATAATTATAGGGATGTCCGCATCATGATGATGGTACTAGCGCAGATTATGTGCACGGTATTTACGGATACGACCAACTTTGTTGTAAGAAACTATATCTATATATTAGTTAATAAATGCTTCACAGAAGGTGTATTTTGCAATCCATTTCAAGTGTCTTCTGACTCCGTTCAAATGGCAAATGATCCGTAACGAAAGCTTAGTAAGTTTGTCTGATAGAAGCTTTACAAAAAATGGATAAAATATTCAAATGCTATGCATCATTACTTACACATACATGTAAGCAACATAGAAGCAATATATACTTTAATAATTTTATATGGAGTGCCTCCTATGTAGTTTTGTATTTATTCAGTACATGTTTACGTCGTTGTCAGTGAGTGTATTATTATCCTTAGTTTTGTAAATATACAACTAATCTTCTTGCCTATTTAAACTGTTTTCATTTTGTGTGCGTGGAAATGATCTCGTAATTCATTTTCGTTTTAATAGTTTTCGAAGAAAATATTTTCTCGCAACAAAATAGCAGAGAAATCTCGCAATATTTTAGCAAACCAAAAGTCCAAAGATATTATGGTCACATTTTTTGAGGGCATATGACAGGACATTTACACGGCATGACTTGACAACGATGGTGATGACGTTAAGCAGTACATTGCAGATCACAAAAAATAATAAAATTACCACATGCCAATGTTGTTTTAAAAGATTTGATTATTTTTCTTAGTATGTAGATAGATTCTATAGGGCTATCTATAGGGCTTTGTAGACGTCCAACTTATCTGCTTTTATTTTGATGTATTTCATTAAATCTGACAAAAAAGCTAAATATAATAGTACGAAAATAATAAGCAGATATAATTTACTATAGAACAATTATTTTAAGAACATAACTGCGAGCAGTTAGCGCTCCTATTTCCAATCTTAATATTTTGAATTTTTAATGTTTTGTGCAAACTACATAATATATGGATGATCGTGGTTCCGGTGCCGGTCCCATGATTTTTTCAACCATATGTTATTTCATACCCGGGGCGGGATATTTTCTAGAACATGGAAAATAAAACGGGAATTTTGAGTGAAGAAAAATGAATTGAGTTTTAGAAGTGTAACAGGGAGAATTATTATATTACCCGTCTCTGCTTTAGACATGGCCTGCCCTTGGGATACTCTGTCATCTTATTCTTATTATTACGTTTTAACTGCGCACAGTGTTAAGAATTTCCTTTCTAATAGAACTGTCTACTGTATATGCATAGAAATCCATGTCGGATTGTAGGAAATTTTCTCCCGGATATCGCCCCCCCCCCCTCCAACCAGCAACACCGGACGTTTTCCCCCCAAAAATATAATTACTTAGCGAGAAGGGGGAATTATTATTGTATTTGAGGTAGAAATGTCCATATACCCCCCATTTAGTACTGCAGTCCAGAAACTTTTGCAGAATCCTTAAGTAATTTGTTCATTTTCTCAGGTAAGACGTAATTTCGGTTTTAACTCTGGAAGTATGTAGGTAGGTAAGTATGGAGTTATACACAAAGGTATGACAGTAGCCATAAAAAAGTAATTTACTTGGATCATTGAGTAGCTGGCTGTAGTTATAGTTCTAATGGCTAAATGTGCATCGTTCCATCGCTATCTGTTTCCTATGCTAATGTGTGCAATATTCACGGAAATTAAAAGAGCACTGCACTCTTTTTTACTCTTGTTTTAATCTATATTCCTTTTTTATCCATATTTACCTGGCTCATTTTTTTCAGCGTGCATAACGAAAACCTTCTTTATAGTGTGGATTGCAGTTTGCAGAGCATGGATATTTCTTTCCATTACATCCCGCTATTAGTTAAAGAACGTCTGCTGCAGCTGCATAGTCTCTATGATGTCTTAGTTTCTTCAACATTGCAACAGTAACCATTGGAAGAGTCAATTCCGCATGTCTCTAACGAAATGAGAATCAGTGAAGCTCATTTGCATGGAGATTCTAAATGAGCCAGAATGATAATAATGGAATGCAAATGAATTCCTTTTCAGCACATCACCATTGCCATTGCCAGACCGTTGCCGTTGACGATGCCGATTCCAATGCCGTCAGAGCCAGAAACCAGAACTAAGAAACCATAATAAGAACTCAGAACTCTGGTCTATGTAATGTAGCACTCCTTTTTCTTTTTGCTTGCTTGAGCAAATTTTCCTCTACAATCAACAACACTAATAAAGTTCAATGCAATGCAATGACAATGGGAGGACGCGGACGGTACGATGCTGGGATTCTGCGATATGCGATGTGATCTCAGTGCGAGCTGTCAGAAGAATTCCTTCTTAGTAACAATATCATATGTTTCACTGCTTTTCACGTCGTCCTACATTTACTATTATGGAGAGTGGAGATGGAGATAGATATTGCAAAAGAAACGCATATAGAGAAAAAAAAACTAAGTGCTTGTGGCAAGTGGATAATTTGGATGCAGGACTGGGGCTCTGGCTGTACAAGTGTATTAAGTAAACATGCAATTTTATACATTCAAACTACGTATAAGTATTTACTTGACACGATGAAATAATTAACTTTGATTTTTTTCTTCTTCTCTGTCTTACGATTAGTCAGAAGGAACGCAGCAGCATCAGGCCCAGAATTATAATCCAGGATTATTTGTAAATACATAGCCATATAATTACATATAAGAGTTTGCGTTGGAGTTGGAAGTTTAAGTTGTTTTTTTTATTTACTCGCATAAAAATCTTTTTAAAGACACCAACCAACCACCACCATCACCATACCATCAACCACACGTAGTCACCCAGGAGTAGTAAGTTGTTGTTATGGGTTGGGAGTCGGCAGTCTACAGGGGAATTATATATTTTTTTCTTCTATATCTTTTAAATCCAGAAAATGAGATGAAATGAAACGATGAGATGACTGTCTAACCTTTCAGATCAGAGCTCACAGCCTTTTTGCTCGTTAGCGTCACACACACACATGTCATTTTTGTGCTAATAGCTCAGTCACGATTACGATTACAAAGTCAGATTTCTTTCTTATAATATGTTCTCATCCTGATTCTCCGGCGTTGTAATCGTAATCGTCATCGTCATCGCTAAAACTAAAACTACAACTGCAACTTAAACTAAAATAATAAAAAAATAAGTCTAAATCCTAATCCATATAGCGAATGTAATTTAATAGGTAGTAGGTGTAGGTATGTACAGTCCAGTACAGTACAGTAGTATAGCATATCAACTTATCCTATTATTTAGAAACTATCACAAATTTCAATTTAATGACAGCTCTTGCAAGTACGATGACGTTCAGGGAATATATAAAAAGCAACCATTCAAAAATGATTTAAAGTGATTTAAAAGCTTAGTAAATTGATTTAATTTTTGTGTAAGCCTTATATACAGAGAATGAACTATTCAAACTTGCCTACCTATATTAGTTCCCAGACAGGCGACAGGTCAGTGGTCTATGGCCCTGGTCAGTAATAAAATATGTCTGTGAATTCATGAAAAGGAAAACTAAAGATAATAATCACTCAAGTTTTAAGATTAAATTTTGTTCAAAAAAAAGAAACGAAGGAGAAATGGTGGGAAATATTGATTATGAAGGAATACTATGTATAGTATGTATGCAGATGCTAAAATTAATTCGGTCGTGATCGTGATCGTGAGGCGTTTTCTGATCCTGGTTCTGGTTCTGGTCCTGGTCCTATGCTCTGCTTATACATAATTGAAAAGGTCCACAGAAGTAGAACGTATAATAGAATATCCTTACCTAATAAAATTAGCACGAAAATCAACTTTGTGCTTCGCAGTCGTATTATTCGCGTATTCGTACATTTCTATTGAAATTATTTGCAGTAGTGTCGTTCCATTGTCAGTGTCGCCCTATCAATATTCTACACCCCTCTCCTCTCATTATGTAGGAAATAATCACTCCGCTTAGCAGTATCATTAACATTACGGAGAACTACTGATATACGTTACATATTACAGATATAGGTACGTTTGATCACGAGCCGCCAATGCAAAGGTGTCGTGTATGTCAGCAATTTGGAGTTAGAAAACAAAAGTAAAGCTACAGTAGAAAAGGGGTTCAAGCGAAAATAAAAATTATCCGACCGGTGCGGTGGAGGAGTGCTATAGAGTGCAGAGTTGCAGAAATCCTTCAGTGCATATATAGAGCAGCATAGCATCCTCTCATCTCTAAGTTGAATACATTGAAAAGTATATTATCTCCCACTGTGTACACAATAATATTTTTGTTTTTGTATCCTTAAAAGAGTTTAAAAGTCTCCACACCCAGACACGCCATTTTCCATTTGCACTTATTTCACTCACATTTATTATCATTTACCCCACTGTTGACTGCACTCTATGTGCTCTATGCTCTGCCCATACAAAAATACAAACACTCATCCTGGATAACAAGTTTCCGATTCGGCAAGAGAATACAAAATATCTGTACAAACCAAGTAAGAGAATTCTATATACTTGCGTGGTAAAACTGACATTTCGATGCCGGGCCGGAACTGAGCAATATCAGTACAGCAACAGTAGCATACTAATAACATTAATAAGAGCTCCACATATTAATATGTATGACTCACACACACTGACAATTACTCTATGAGCTGGTAAACACTGTTATCAAGATTATTACTAATGGGTGGGTGGGTGGTTGAATGTTTAGTGGGGAGTCAGGGAAGAAGTAATACAAGCCATTACTGACACAATTTAAAAAAAGTTTTGTTTGGCTTTGGCTTTGGGAAGGTGCTACATTCTACAGGGTGAAACTTTTTTCTACGTATAAAACGTATTGTACATAACACTTATTGTTCGCAAATATTTGATATTGCATTGTCAAAGTTGCCGTCATCAAACTATTTACAACAATACAATTTTGGCACGGTTCACCGAGCAGTGCTAAAGTCAAATGAAGTCACACAAATTATTGAGCCTCCAATCAACATCCGACGTCAAAGTATTGTAGAAACAATACGAGTTGACTTTACATTTCTATATACAGCTGTGAAAATTCTAGTAGAAAAGTACACACACACAGAGTCAGAGACACACATGGACATGGTTATGAGATTATTACATTTAATGGTACTACTAATGGTTCCATGAAATGAGGTTGAGACATTTATACGTCCATTTAATAGAATCTCAAATTCGAAGACTCGACGTGGAACAAAAGGCACTGTACATACATATATAACAGTGCTCGAAATTCGACACTCGGCACACGGACTTTTATAATAATAATAATCCACAGCTCCTCCAGATGCTGTCTCACAATCGCCATATAGCACAATCATCAGACAGACCCACATAAATACAGAAAATGGAAATTCAAGTCGTAAAATCCCCTCTCCTCATATCTAACCGTGTCATGTGTGTAATTATAGGAGGATAGTCTAGCGTACATGTATATACTTCCCATTCTTTTATAGGCCTCACATCATCGGCATGGACCATTTACTGTGTACGGAACTATACACGGAGTCAAAGCGTTCAAAAGAAGTCTATGACATCCCTTAAGCCTCCTCCAACTCGAACATCCAAAATCCAAAAAGTTTCAAAGGAAAAAGCTAAATCTCTCCGTCGTCCTATCCTATGTACAGTCTCATCTACTCCATAGTCCAACTTTGAAATCCAAATCCAGCTCTGTATCTTCAACGTCTGCCGATCTGAAGAGACACAGAGACTCGAGCTTCATTGCAAAATTCAACATCCAGCAAATAGATAAATGGAGAATAAAAGTACTATCCCAACGATGCGATGGAAGTACTCCCATATATGATACATGTGTCCGAATTCTAGTGAGGTACTCTCCTTCTAATGTAGGTACCTACCTACCTAAAACATAACGTACTACGTACTAGTTAAAGGAAAAGCTGGAAGGGAGGCGGCTATACATACTCGGTAAAAAAATTGCAAAAAATGGGAACCAGTGCCTAAAGTATTATTATCTGTGTAAAAAAGCTTGGAGCAACAATAATAAAATGTAATTCTACTACACGACCACTAAACAGTGGGAATGAGCGGGGGAGACAAAAAAGCACCTTCGCTTTGCATTGCATTGTAGTTTCCAGTTCCAGCCAAAGATGGGCGCCTTCCTATAAATATGCCTACAATATAGGCGAGGAAATAGGAAGGATGAAGAACTGAAGAAAATTTACAAATTATAGGAAGGAGAAATAGGAAGGAGAATTTTTAAGCCTACTTTCCTATAAAATAGGAAAAAATATAGGAAGGAGAAAATATTGGTAGGAATATAGGATAGGAAAAAATTTTATATAAATTTCTAGGAAGGAAGTCTTTAGATCCAAAAAATTGTCGTCTGCTGGGGCACATCGCAATTCATAATTGATTTATGGGATTATACTTATAATTCTCTACTGCCATCTGAACTCTGCAAAGTAGTGCAAAGTATAAACTCCAATCTTAAAAATTTGGCCCGCAGTGCCCGCACCGTGTGATGAGCAAAAAAACCCGCCTTATCCCCCACTTTTTAAATTTAAACCAAACCAGTAACTCAGAAATCGATGTTGCCAAATTTCATACGAAATAGAAAGGCTGGTACGATTTAGTAGTGATGGTCAACCTGTCCTGTTCTCAATAGTGATAGGGCCACTATTGCTTTTTTAGAACTATTTTAAATAGTGACAGCGATAGCGCCAGGTCAAATAATAGAAAGGCTGTGAAATTTGGTAAGATATAGGAAAAAATAGGAATGGTGTAAAATTTGATGGGATTTAGGATGTAGGGCAAAAATAGGAAGGCTGTAAAATTTGATAGGATTTAGGGAAAAAGTAGGAAGGCTGTAGAATTTGATAGGATATAGGAAAAAAATAGGAAGGCTGATTTTCAGATTCCAAAATAGGAAGGAAATAGGAAGAGTGAAATTTTTTGTAGGAAATAGGAAGGAAATAGGAGCTGAAATTTGTTTTGTAGGAAATAGGAAAAAAGTAGGTAGGCGAATAAAGTGCCCATCACTGGTTCCAGCTATATGCAGCTATACTTTTTAGTATACTTGAGAATTTCTAGTTTTCTAGAGTTAATGCATCCACCCAGGCACTTTTAGGGAACATATGTGGTACCTACGTATACATACGGCAGACAGATACAAAAACCCCATTTTCTCTCCATTTCCACTTTGTTCGACCACTTTAATTATTTCAACCATGAGTTCACACCAGTTAATAAATTCTCCAATTTATTAAATCCCCCAGCTTCAAGCGGCGCTCTGCTTGAAAGGAATCAAAAACGAATTATCACCATCACTATACTAATTTATTGTTGTTTTACACTTCGGCATCAGAAGGACGACTCTACGTGGTTTGAATTTTCGAATCACAGTCATTCCTATGCCTAACCTATAACCTCCAAATAATGGTGTATAATATGGAATATCAGTAATGTTAAGCCCCGTAGTCTGCCTATCTGCGAAGCTGCTAATACAAATAATTTAAATCCACCTTTAATTTGAAACGCCATTATTTTCGCATTGGAAAATTGAAGAGTCGTTTGGCAAAACGGGATAAGCCATTTTTGTTTTGTTGAAAAAATGAGATTATTTTGCGTTATGTGTACTATTGAACTAGATACGATACTGTGTTGTGTTGAATGTTACAGGCCAAAGTTCAACCAAAACAATGTTTTAAATCGCCTATTTTTTTAACAAAATGGGATAAGTCTACCATAAACGTGCATTTACGATAGGCTGTTTTTATATGTAGTTTTTAAAAGACAATTCACGTGCGTAAATTTTTTTTTTATGCGGGAAAAAGTTTAGACTCGCTCAATACGATTTAAATTTCATCTCACGTACTTTTTACTTCAAGTTAAGTTATTGAAATTTTGGCAAAATGGGATAAGTCCACAAATTAATATTTTTGAAAATTTTATAATAAATTCCAGAGTCAGTCTATAGATTTATGAAGCTGATTTTAATACCGCTTTGTCAATTAGAGTAATACCTGGAGAAAAAAGTGAGTTAAAAAAATTAATCCTGTCACGATTTAATCATTAGCCGCTGTTCCCGTAACAGCCGTTGCTTTGATGGACTTATCCAGTTTTTGCAAAAACCTCATCTGAATGTATGAAGGAGAATATAAATATAGGGATGGATACAAGTTGCTTCAGGCAGGATGATTCAGACATCCAATTGAGGCGCGGGACGCCGATATTTGACGTAATGTTTATTTATGCATGTAACGTGAATTTATTTAAACGAAAACGAATATAATATATATTTGGAAACATAATTTTTCCGTGTCAACATCAGCCTCCTATATACATATCTGTAGATTGAGATGAATGCTGATAGTTATGGAATGCAAACATGGAAATAGTTGAAAATTGGAAGGTATGATCTTACCTCATGCAAAATGCAAACAGAGGATTCGACTGACTGTGACTGTATAGACTGTATGCTTAGGGGGAGAGCAGTCGAATTTGTAGAATGGAGCCACGTGCGTACAGAGATACAGACAGATACAGAAAATAGGATTTACATCTAGTACCTACTATACTACTCCCTCGTTCAACGTGAATGCTTCAACAACATTGAGCTATGTACACTTCCACTTCCACCTTCACTTATTATGTTTTGTAGCTGATGATATTTTTTTTATTTTGCATACGTTTTCTACACGACTTCACTGTCATAGCCTCAGCTCAGCACTCGCAACTACAGCACCAGCGGCACAAGGTCACTTGGAATGAATTCTTCCCTTTTTTTTATGCACACTCACAAATACAAAGAAGACTGCTCGGCTCGGCTTCGGCTCACACACACCTTCCTCTCTGAAAACAATTTTGTCTTAAAGCGATGCAAAAAAAAAATAAACTTTTCAACTGTCTTCTGTGTGGGACAAAAATTCTTGGCATGTGCACTTGAACTCTTATGTGTCTACTACAGGAGTAAGTCGCGGAATTTAAATTTTGAAAAGTTTCTCTCTTATATTACAGGATGAAGACGCAAACAAAGTACTAGGCAAAGTGAAGAGCGAACACTGACTGTGACTGTGCCCTACCTGCCTGCCTCAGCTCGTCCTTTTGGATTTGGATTGCAGATTGTAGAGTGCTGTGGGAAGGAAGGTGTACACCATTTAGGTGTCCCTCTGATTACGCTCTGCTCCACAAGTATTACCATAAACTTGAAATACTGCCTTCCTTATACTTGCCTCCTTCCCTCGTCTTCGTACACTCGCTTGGATAAGATGTTTCTTCAGCTTCTGTTTTACCTATATCAAGCCTTATCTTGGTCTTTCTTGCCAAGACGTGGCCGTGGCCGTAGACGTAGACGTAGCCCTAGTCAGAGGTAGTGGAGAGGGAAACTAGTAGGGACATGGGAAAAGTGTGAGGGAGTCGAGAGCGACGAGTTTTACCTCAATGATGATTCTTCGCGAGCTGCTGGAGCTGGAGTTGAAGTTGACGTTGAAAGTAGCTGGAACTTTACGGACGAAGCAAAGGAGCAACTTTTCCCTCTGAGTTTGAGCAGGAGTCTTGAAGATCAACGAGATGAGTATATGATTTTGAGAAAAAGAGTATAAACTCGGAGTACTATATATTACATGCACCAGCACGACCAATCCAATCCAATCCAGAGTACCATGCCACACCACAGTCCACATTCTAGGGTGACATGGCAAAGCAGTCAGGAGTGTAATACATAATTACATGCAGTATACAAGGAAGTCCCAACCACAACTAGTTAAATGTAACATGTAGCTGGAACTGGAAAGATGTGAAATACTGTAGTGGCATCGGTCCTGGAACTTAAAAGACCCAAAAGCGTCTCTTTCCCAACAATCCCGTGGCCGTGTCTTGCTCGTCTTCTGCTGTATTTCCTCCACTTTCTCCTATATTTTCTGGAGTCTCCACACCGCTATAAAGTCTCATATTCTTTGGACGACTCGCAAACTCTGGAGATACTTCCAGTTCCAGTCTCCACGCTCACATCCGCCTTTCCTCCCGTAAGCAAGTTTGGGCTCTTTCTGTGGAAATTGTGGAGGAGACGATGAGAGAGGAAGCGGGACTTTCTTCTTTCCTTCGCCTACTATATAGGTAGGTACTATTATTATAGGGAGTAGTTATAGTTTGTTTGTACTTTATACCCAGAACACCACCGCACCAGTGACTCCGAGTCCAAAACCGAGTCCGAGTCCGACACCGACGCCGAAACCGAAACCGAAACCGAAGCCGACGCCGACTGGTCCTGCTGCTGACTCCCTACATGTCATGGAGACTAGTCACAAGTTTGCCTACCATAACTGTGGCTCATGAAACCCCGCACAGCCCAACTACTGTAATAATACAGCAATAAGGAAAAAAAGAGACGACCTGAAAAGTTGCTTTGGAGGATGCCTCATGGAGAAAAGTAGAAAAGGGAGCAGCCAGCGCAGCAGTGTAATAACATGATTCAACGGGAGATACATATTTTGTATTGTATCTGAGGCAACTCTTATTATCCAAAAGTTTCATTTATTTGGCTATAGACTTCTCCATTACATTCTATAATTACATAAGAAGGTGACTTTTTCAGTTTCACAGGTTCAGTCCTGGTCCCGGTCCCGGTCCCGGTCCGCGGGTCTGCTATAGTTTCGCAACTATTACACAGTCCTAATGTCCAACCCTCCCCAAATGCCCATTCAGTTCCACTCTTAAACTCTATGTGTTAAACTCTACCTTCCTCATTATTTTCATTTCCTGTCTCCAAGTCTGCAGTGCTCACCGTCACCGTACACTTAGACGTGAGCAAATACTTTGCACATAAATTTTAGCTTGTCATTTGGGGAACAGTAGTCTCAGTAGTCTCAGTAGAGTGGAGCTTGACGTAGCTTTGGAAAGCTTGTATAGCAATACATTATGTACTTACATACTTACCTACATAATCACAACAGTACCTACGATTGGGGCAGTGTTATTAGGCGAAAGTATTAAATTAAATGGTAACTTATAGTATCTCAACTTTTTTGTTTCTACAAAAAATTGGGCTGAATACTAACGAAGTTAGTTAGTAGGTTGGTATTTATTTTTTCAACAAGTTTCACGTCTTGCATTTTGTCATTTTCTTCTCCAGCCCTATAGCTTCAGCTACATACACAAGCCAAGCTACAGATGAAAAGACTCTGAAATTGAGAACAATACATAGGCTCATGCCATACTTGCTGAATAAAGTTGGAAATTTTAAGAAGTAAAGGAGAAGGGAATAAACGAGCCACTACATAGCTAAACAAATAGAGTTAATTTTGAAGCGAACCCATTCTTGATTCCACAATAGGACCAGAAGAGTTTTAAAACCACACAACTGTTTTATGTGAGACTTCATGAATAAATGAGGGAGAGCAAACGAGAAACGCTACAGATACGTAAGCAAAGCAAAGATGCTGGAACACAGACTCAGGGCCGGACGAAGACGAAGGAATTGCTTTAAGGCAGCAATTTGTTTCCATACAAAACCCACCATTTTAATTTTATTGATGGTTTTTTTTTGGTCATGCAAAATATTGTATTTAAATGTTTTAGAAAAGTTTAAAATGTTATTTTTACTTAATTCAGAAAAGTGCAAAATGTTCTATTTACATGTTTTTTGAAAAGTGTTTAAATGTTTTATTTGCATGTTTTTGAAATGTACAAAAAAATTTAATTTGCATGTTTTTCAAAAGTCAAAATATTCTTTCTACATATCTTTTAAAACTGCAAAATGTTCCATTTACATATTTTTTTGGAAAATTCAAGCAGCGGGGGCTGCCTGCGCTAGCCGGATTATCCGGCCCTGCACAGAATAAGTATATGATGATTGCATGTACAATATGCAATGTACAGACAGAATACAGACAGACCTTCTCTTTAGTCATTTGCCAACTTAAAAAACACCATAAAATAATGAATTGGACCCATACTTAGACTTACGCTTGTGAGCTATACGCTGTATATTCAATGCCTGCATGCATCTGTTATGTAATCCGCGGGATCCCAAAACCGATGATGTACCTATACCTATAGTTTGGAGATGGAGATTATAGTGGATCATTCCTGTATACGAATATGTGATATGACTATCTAAAACCCTGACTGACTTAAAGCAATAAGCTTGGGAATTGGGAATAACAAATAAATTCCCCAGCTTCATTTTCATCTGAAGCTCTGAATTAAAACATATTATGTGTATATGGAATAAGGAAGCTATACTAAATCCTGTCAAGCTATGCACAATTTTGACAAGCTTCGAATTTACAGATATAGGAAAAAATATATAGGTAATTTGGATTCTATTTATGTATTCCGGGCCAGGCATGTTCTCAAGAACTTCTTTTATTACACTATGGGTTCTCTGGGTATGTATCTATAAAAATAAATTTTGACAGCAATATTCGGGCTTGTTATATTGTAGATGTCTACAGATGAACGACAACGACGCAAAAGCAGAACGAAAATAAACATTAAAAAATCCGTATTATTTAATAAAAGCACTTTATGCAATTTACATTTTTTCCGCTTCTATTTAACCATGTATGAAGCAAGAATGACAAGAATGCATTGTGTGTGACATATGAACACAACTCAAAAAGTCACGGCATATTACAGAGTACAATTATTACGTCATGTGTCATTCTTGTCTGAATTATTTATAGCTTTTATTATACAGATGCGATCAGAATTTAGAGCTAAAAATATTTTCAATGCTTCCCCAACCTAAAGGATCTAATTCATAGTTGAATACTGAGCTGACAACGAGAATTCATAAAATAGAATTTAGTATCATAATAATGTCACATTCATATAACTTCCTACGTAATCCTATTATTTGCCTATTAGGAGAGAGTACGACTGAATATTTAAAGAGTTGTCACTTCTCATGGAATTAGTCATTTAATTTTCGTCATACTATATACGTTATTCCACTTCATTGTCATATATACCCATTGCTTCAAAGTTTTAGTACTTGTTTACCCTTGAAAATTATTCAAATGTCGAAGCGAAATTGGTTTGTTTTGCAATACGTGATACGGGAACAGGATGAAGCATGAAGGCATATCAGGATGGAGTCGCCACAAACACAACAAAAATATAAGACAATAACAGAAACAGCTCACATGTAACTTTTCAAAATGGGACATAAGGAAAGATGGAATATCCTCCGCAATAGTAATATAGTGCCACCAACTATGCACAGGTCACACATACAGGGACAGCAAGAACTGAAGTTCGTTTTTTTAAAACATAATTTATTACGGCCCGAACCGTATCACAAAATCACAAACATACAGCGTCCACTTTGTTGGAAATAAAGCAATTACCTCTAAATTTTTTGATAATGCATTTTTTTGTATAGTCATGTAAAATGCCGTAGTTTAATTTTAAACATTGTTAAATAGTCTTAAAAAGTGGGTGGTCAATTGCTGTAAAGACCTTAAATTCTAGTTTGATTCAGTTAATAAACCTTTGCAACGTTTGCCTTAAGTTTATGCTTAAGTACCTATGAATTATGAATAAACGTAAAAATGTGAAAAAGAGATAAAAGCTTCTGATACTACTTTGTGCAATTGAATAACGTTTCTGAATCCCCACAATCTCAGTCATTAAAATATTGCTAATTTAATTACAGGAACACGGGTGGCTACTGCTAGACTGCTGCTGATGCCACTGGCTTCACTAGCAGTACTGGCAACTGGCAACTGGCAGACTGCAACTGGCACAGAGCGACAGCTGACAGATCAATCACACTATCAAAATCAAACTGGGGATACTTTAGCTATCCCAATGCAAACATGCCGCCAAGACATATCAGCGGGAATTTCAAATCTCCTCCACCAGTCTACGATCTACGAATCTACAACGTAAAAACTAAAAAACTTCCCTGAATCTCAAATCTCAAGCAATATATTAAAATTCTTTACAGTCAGTATTAATCGTTACTAAACAAGCTACTTAATATTTATAAAAGTAATATGAAATATTTGCTCCACTAATAATGTATATCTTGAAGCTTTGATTAATTACTGAGTTTACCCTGGTTATTGAAGGCCACAACAGGATTTTCGAAAGCAGAAGTGGAGGAAGAATTGTGCAAGTTTTTTACTCTCCATCTCTCCACAACTCCATATTATTAAGTTGTAAACACTAGTGCTAACACCAGTTACTTATTGTGAGCGTTAATATTTACGAAACGCAACGCTCATAACTCATAGCTCATTGGAACCATAAAGATTTTTGTTTTAAAAACAAATTAAAAGAAGAAGTGTCGTCACAGTCAGAATTCATTTGGTAAGTTTAAACGTCTGTCGACTGTCGAATCATAACTGCATCAACAAACATTTTTATTGTCAATTGAGCTTCGGTGTACATGGATTTTTCTTTATCTACCTACGTTATGTCTGCAATTTACGCTTCTACATACTTTTAAGCAGGAAATTAGTAATTAGGTATTTATATTGTAGCTACTATTTTTGTTTGTATTGATTAAATTTGAAATTGACGTTTAAATTACTCTTGACTCTGTATTGTTCCAGTTTCCTCATCATTCAGCATTTCGTAATCGGCATTGGTAATCGTATGAACAGGAGGAAAAGACGATATAGTGTCCACAGCAAGAGCCATGAATCCATTGAAGCGTGCATCGACATCGTCAGCAAGTGATTTGGAGCATAGCAGAAGCGAAAGGAAAAAGCCTAAGAAATCCCATGTTTCACATACATGCGATCACTTGGAAGAGTTTAAGTTAAATGAAGGTATTAAAATATATAGCAAAATCCACACCAACTTTGTTTGCAATCTGTTTGACCGAACGAAGGAGTTCAATAAGATTGAAGTGAATCTTTGTAGTTACTGTGGAAAATTCGACGGATTAGTCAACGCGTGTTTACATTGTATCACTTTCGGTTGCATTAAAGAAGGGCACATTATGCAACATTTTAAAGAATCAGGTCATCCTTTGGTTTGCTATTTAGAAAATGGTTCTGTGTATTGCTTCAAATGTGCAGATTTCGTTTTTGACAGACAGCTAGACACAATTGCAATGAAGAATGAGGAAATCTCTGCCATGAAGAATATGTTACCTTTCAATCCTCAGTTCAAATGGAGCCTTGTAGCGAAAAAGTTACGAAAGCTTGCCTCTGGCTCCAGTTCTACTTCCAGTTCATTGACCATCCCACGACCTCAATGCGTTTCAGCTCAGGCCATTTGGGGTTTGCGGGGGTTAATTAACTTAGGCCAAACGTGTTTTCTGAACGCTATTATACAAGCCTTAATTCATACACCCATGCTGAGAGACTATTTCTTAACCGAAAAAGTTGTCTGTAATCAAATGCATGGATCGAAAAAAGAAAAACCTTGTATTGCAAAAACCTTTTCGAATTTGTTTCAAGACTTTTACAATGGGAGTAAAACCCCAATGAGTCTTCATGATCTTTTGTATAAAATGTGGGTGAATGCAACTCACGTGTCTGGTTATGATCAGCAAGATGCGCATGAGTTTTTTATGGCGATGATACTGGCACTGCATGATCATTTTCACGCCGCAAGAGGAAAGAATAATATCATTGACCTGTTGTTCCTCGGAAACCTTGAATCGTCTGTGACATGTCAAGTTTGTGGCAGAAAATCCGTCACAGTGGACCCTATTTGGGACGCATCCTTAAATATAGTCACGGACAACCCCGTGTCCAACTCAAGCTCCGCAGTCCAACAGGCTAATAACAATGCTATCAGTTTAAATGACTGTCTCCATCGCTATTGTCAAAAGGAATTTTTGCTTGGAAGTGAGTCTATTTTATGTGGCAATTGCTCACGAAATCAGAGCGCAACAAAGCAGCTTCAATTTCAGGATGTCCCTGCAATATTCCTCATTCACTTGAAGCGTTTTAAGCACAGGGGACAGTCCGAAAAAATTAATATCCCAGTACAATTCCCTGAACACCTGGATATGAGCCCCTATACGCCGGAACCTCCAGAGCTACGTAACTTGCATCCTGAAATGGAGGATATTGCAATTGCTAGGGAAGCAAAGAATTCAGAAAATCGCTACGTTCTGTATGCTGTAGTAAATCATGTGGGAATGACTATTGATGGAGGGCACTACTATTCTTACATTAGAAATTCTAAAAATGACTGGTTTTTGTGTGATGATAGTACTATCACTAAAGTAAAGTTGGAGGCGGTATTGAATAGTCCTGGCTATCTATTATTTTACCACCGAGAGTCCGTGTACTTCAATACCGCTTTAAGTGTAGACGCCAGAAAGTCTACTACGAGCACCGCCTCTAATAAAGTGTCAAAGTAACATCGATCTGTCGCGAAGGATCTGGTAGCCACCCCATTTAATACCGAACGAAGCTGTAATACAATTATCACTAACATTATACTTTTCCTCGTTTCAGTGTTCAACTTCAAATTCCGTTAGATTTAACATATTATTTAACATTAATGTTAGCTTTTTTACTACCCCACCAAAATCGTGTTATTTGCATTGTTTATATTGAAATAAACTTGGCATTTAATTTATTTCGAATAAGATTCAATTTTCAGCAAGCTACAATTATTTTATTTGTAATGATAGTACGAAATCGCTATAGTTTTGAAAGCATGTTTAAATTGGAAATAACATATGTCACTGTAGCATGGTCCGTAAATGACTGCATTAAAATTTAAAGGTGAAAACAGTAAAATGTAATCAGTAATAATGTTGTGCAGTAAATAGTATTATATTATTATAAAAAGGACAATTTTGAAGAACATTTGACACCCTGTCAAGAGATTTGATACCCATGACCAGTAAAAACTAAATATAGGTACAATTATTCACCATTATACCCTGAAAACAAGGCAGGGTTAAACTAAAATCTTAAATTAATACGAGCATTCATAAATGGCTAAAATAATTATTGTAAAGGGACAATGATTTAGAACTAAAAGGTTATGCTACGATTTCGATATTCGGAACAATTCTAAATCACATCTAAATTATACAGTACATGTCATAATTTACTTCTACCTTCCAAGTAGTGCCTTATTTCGCATAATAGTACACCTATGTAGGTATGCACTATGTATTTCCATTTCGGGCTCCCACATCCGTGTACTATTGTTTAGGCATGACACATGTACAGCCATATAATCATGTGCTATCTCACTATAGTCAGACTGTCAGACCCATGTACAATTGTAGGAAATACGGTATTCTATACTTTGAACACTGCTCCTCGGAATGGCGAATGGCAATACAAATTAAGATATGTGGGGACATTTGACAGCAATGTTTAATTAAGCTTATTTTTTGCATGAGTAAAAAATCTTAATTCACAATTATTAAACAATTTAATTTTAGCGTATTGTTTCGAGTATATACGTACTTATATTTACTTCTGCTTACTACCTAAGTTTTACACTACAGCAGTGCCTATATATTATTACTAAATAATGAATTTTATATTTTGATACAGGCATGGTCAAATTCGATTAATTTAAGAGAAAATCAGTGGGTAAAAACGATTGAATGCAAGAACTAGATACAATAGTTATACCAGTTATAATATTACTTACGATTAGTTAAAATTTTTCTCGTTTTCAGCGTTTCTAAGCTTACGTATCGGTAAATGTTTATGCGAATCATACAGTTAAGTACGATAGAAGTAAAGTATATTATGATAGCGAAATCACAATTTGATTTAATCCAATTGTCGGCAATTGTTATTTTAGAAGTGAATTTGGTTTTTATTAATGAAAAACTACAGTCGTAAACAAGCACTACTGTTTAGGTTTTACGGTTTTCGACACTTGACTTTGTAGTTTTTCTGCCCATCCAAGAGTTTCAGCAAGTTGTTTGCAACCATCGTCACAATCTCCAAGTATTGCAATGTCACGGTTTCTTTTATCATCAAAATTTAGATGTTTACTGCTGCCCAAAAGGTCGCTGAGATCAAGGTCAGCACCTACTTTCCCTGCATATTTTTCGATGAGAGCTGCAATGTACGAAGAATTCTGTTCCCCGACTTTTTCACGATTTATCAAAAGACGTGGGCAGTTGTCAGGAACCCTGTGATCCACAAACAAGCAAAACACAGAACTTATTATGCAGTAGAGGATCATAGCATTAAATGTTAAAAAAGGTCTTTTAGTGTAAGGGGCTAGTTTTAGGCGTTTCAAATCTCCTGATCTTTTGACCTTGTTTAAATGCATAAACAAATTATGCGATTCGCAAAAGCATGCCCATAAGAATTACCTTTCAACTAATGATGCGAATGGTTGAACGACTAAAGAAGTGCCCATTATAATCAGAAGATCACATTTATCAAAATCGTTTTGGGCGCACTGGAAAAATTTAATTGGCAGCGCTTCTCCAAAAAAGACGACATCTGGCTTTACTAGGGAATTGCACTTGTCACATTTGGCTACCTCATCTGACATTATTTTGTCTATTTAAAAAGTAACAATTAAAAAAGAGTAAAAATTATTGCCAAAAGGTGTACATATATTCTTTTCCCTAAACAATCAAAATGAAAAATGAAAATATAAATATAAGGTCAACCTTTCATCCAATCAAAGGAATACTCTTCGTGGCAATCTCTGCTGAGACAATGTGAAGTGTAAAATGATCCATGGGCCTCGACTATCTTTTCATCCGGTATTCCAGCCTTACGTTCAAGGCCGTCAATATTCTGCACAATTAGATAATTTAGTATTTTATCATTATGAGATGCAAACGTTAGTAAAATTGTAGAACAAACCCATTCTAAAAAAATATCTGTGTCTGTGTCGGCAATTCAGTAATGAAAATAGCAGTAGCAGTGCAACGTTAGTGTTAGTACTTCCCACTTGAATAAGCTGAATTGCATTAGTAACTTAAAAATTATTGTAGTAACTAAACTTGATTGATACTAAAAGTTAAAACTTCCTTGAAACAAAAACATGGTTTTTCTTTAGAAGCATATTACAGACAAGTTCACTTAAAAGGGATTCTGTTAAAAGGGAAAACCGGCTAAACGGGACAGGTTTGACGTGTTTGGTTGGCCAGCCTATGTTTCAATGGTAAAATTATCCGGTTATAAGGGAACCGCTAAAAGGGATTATTCGGTTAAAAGGGACTTTTTTTTACCGTTTTTTGGATTTTTTGTCACTTAAAAGGGATTTTTGAAAAAAAATGATAAAAATCAACATTATCTAGCATCTAAGTAGGTCGCTGTATTTATAGATTGTAAAGCTTTCTTGACTTCGCGTCTTCTGAATCTGACTCTAACTTGTACTGCTCAGTCCAGCTTTACTGAGTTCGCTAGGCAAAATGCTGAAGCGAAAAAGAAACTCCTTAAGTACGGAACAAAAGTATGAAACTGTGCAGAAGTTGAAAACCCACAAGAAAATTGAAATAATAAAAGAGACGGGTTTAGGTTCCAGTGTAATAAGTAGAATTAAGCAGGAAAGTGAAAAAAATACAGACTTATAGTTGAAAGAAACGAGTGTAAAGAAGCAAAAATCAAAATAAAAATCAAAATAAATCCAAACACACCGAATTAAGTAACTGACTTTTCTTACCATTCCAATTAACTGTCCACGGACAACATTTTAAATACCTTACTCCTTTACTGAAAATGAAATCTTAAATTTTTTAAAGATAACTGGAGTACGCTTAAAAGGGAAATCCCTTAAACGGTTAAAAGGGAATTCGGTTATAAGGGACAAATTAGGTCGGTCCCGCGGAGTCCCTTTTAAGTGAATTTGTCTGTACTGGTATTACTCTCACTAGTCAGTACTAAGTAACTGTTTTTGTATTATCTTTGTCCTTCGCAAAGTATGTACAATTTAAAAATCGTCCATTATAAAATTCACATTCTTCGTAAATACCTTTTTCTATAGCCTACCTGCGTATAATGCCGTAACAACAGGCCCTCTTCATGTAACAAACGAACAAAATAATGAGACAAAGTTGGTTCAAATGACGCGGGGAAGAGTTCCTTTGACAGCGTAAAAAATGGTTTAGGGTTTTGACGGAAGTAGCCAATTTCAAAAATCATCTGCGGGTCACTTAAGCCATATTTCTTGATGACATTATCGTAAATTCCGGAACCAGGGCTTCTAAAATCAGGAATTCCAGCAGCTGTTAAAAAAGTAATATAATAACTGTTTTTGAATTCTGATTGTGGTGCTGATTTGTTAAGGTGAACGATAGTAATGAAGGCACTGCATATTTCTAAAGGATCTTTTTTCTTAAAACATTCAGTCAGTAAAAGAGTACTAAATTTATTGTTAGCGCTTAGCAATCATTACCAGTAGAAATTCCAGCGCCAGCCATGACAATCACATTTTTGCATTGACTTGACTGTATATAATTCTTGATTCCGCTTAAGGAAGCTTCATCTAAAATCTTAACATAATGAAAACCATTTTCATTATCAGGACAAAAACAGTTTAATGTTCTAAGAATCAATCATTCAAAGAAACAACATTAACTACCAATTACCTTCATTTTCCCTTGATCGACTGCCGCCCCTGCTGCTCCACTACTCCCCATGTTTAATTTGGCCATAAGGCCGCTTAGCAATCCACTAGCACCAGAATGTTCTTTGTTGCCTTGAGAAGCATCCGAAATTGGGCCAGATGGTTCATCATCTTTCTCTGTAAAATAAATACAGATACTCGCAGATACTCATTTTAATCATTTAGTTACATTTTTAGTATATGCGAAGTTTTTTTTTGTTTAAAAATAATATGATAACCCCAAACCCTGGCACTGACTTAATCAACATCTCTCTCTATCAAACATTTAGAATTTCTGAAGCCTCTTAAAATATAAATTTGGTTTAATTTAAAATAAAACTGCTAAACTTCAACACACTGATTTTCGTGTGATAATTGATAATAGTAACAGCAACAAATATACTCCTTTTTAGATAATACACTACTGGTGGTGGTAGCATAATTCTGCTTAATCATTGTGCTTGTATGTGAATAAAAATACATAAATACATACAACATACATACCTACTATTGTTTTATTTTTTGCGTCATTAGTACATTCACAGTTTTTTATTGGAGTTTGCATGCATGTGATACAAAGAACGTCGTTTTAGAACGAGCATATTTCAGGAAATAAATTACTTTTACTGTACTAACTAATAAAGTGGGACTAAAGCTTGCAGTATACATACATACATAGCTATACTGTCAACAGTTGTCATGTCAATTTATGACAAATAGAACAAATATACAGGTGACAGGTTACAGGCCGTCACTTCTAAGACCTCAACAACCCTTAACCCTCTTCCAATTAAATATCTCGCATTTCACAGTTCATAGTCAATAGTTGGTAGTGTTTGTAACCTTGTCACTTGTCACTTGTAAATTGTGTTCTGTATCTACATAGTTACCAATTTTAAACAATAATTACATACCTACTCCATAAAAAAGTATGCAGTGATTACACAAAGTGGTATTTTACCTGGCTTCCTGTCACTATCTCCCATTGTTGTGACGTGACTTTTGCGAACAATGCGAACTGATGACTGAGGGCAAGATTTACACGACTAACGAAGTACAGAACTTTATATTAGCTTTGCACCTTCCGTACCTTCCTTTTACAAATTTTGAATAGATAATGATTTGTCAACGGTTCCTCAGAATTTTCACTTCCTAAACAACTAATGAATTATTTAAAATGGACAAATACGAAATGTTATAAAGATGATTTTGACTGTACTTAAGCTTTAACAGACTTGACTTAATGCCGATATTACACATGACACAATCAACAATATGAAACAAACGCGAACCGGCATAAATAATTATACTTAACTACCTGTTTACGCTTTAACAGGCATGACCTAACAACGATAAATAATTATTAATATACTTAATTTGTATGTTATTTAAAGCTTCATTTGGATTAGATTTGACTTTTGCTTCATTTCCATTTTTGACTTTGACTTTCACTTTCACTGACTGACTTGAGTGTTTTGGCTTTTGCAATTCCCTCTCCAGTCTCCCCCAGACTCATTAAGTGCTACTCAAAACAACGAATTCACCATAGAATCCTGTATAAAGCAAAACATAAAAAGTCTATACTATCACTATCGTGTTTTCACTTCTCACTCTCAAAATCTCAATAGGTTCGCCCTTTACCGCAACGGTCTTAAAGGTGACGCAATCGTAACCGTTACCGGTGGCACCTTTCCATTTTATTATCTGTATCACAACGAGTTTTTAACATGAAGACTGGAATAATTATTATGCCTGTTAAGGACACATGTTAACCGTTCAGTGACAGCTAAATTTGCAATTTTGATTAGCTAAAAATATTTAATCATCTCGCAGTGCCCCAAAGTTGTTCTGTTTATTAGGTTAAAAAAAAGTAATAATACTATAGCAGACAGTTTTAGTGCAAGGTCAAGGTTCGGTGAATTAGTTGACATGTGGTACTTGTGGAGATTCTACACTAATTTTGTTTTGTATACTTTTCTTGCGGGGTCACGCTCCAGTCAAACTTTGACATTTGACAGCATATAGTAATTCGATTTTGCATACCTTAATGTTAAGATTGCAAGGTAAGTGTAGTGTTAGTACAAATACAGAACTTGGTTTAACTGGAATGTCACAAACCTTCAATAGTTCTGTTGTTCTTAATATACCATTCGGTCCGCCCATGCCCATTCATTGTTGTTGTAATTCTTTCACAGCCCTTTTTTTGAGATCCCCGTAATGCCGTAATCCTCTTTTCACTTTTTTGTGACAGTTCGCCGGGATTCCTTGTTTGTTTTATATAGTACTCGATTCCTTCATTGACATCTACAACAAATTGCACTTTAGCTTTTACAAATCTTGCAACGCACTTCACAATTCACAAAATCAAATTGATAACATTATCGACTAAGTAGCTAGTAAACTAGTAAACTTGCTTGTTAGTATGCAGTATCTTTGTGTAATAATAATTGTTTATTGCTTTTTTATCGTTTCCGGCACAATTTTGTTATTGTTTTTGCTTTGAAAATTTATTTTGCTTGTTTTGCTATTATTGTCAACGGAAAGTTATTAGTAGTAATAGGCTTCATAGGTGATCAAACCCAAAAGGTGATCAGTGGCCGCCGTTCAAATACTACGGCCTTTAAAAATCTGTGTGACTGACATTGATTTAACTTATATCCTCAATTGCCTGTTACTTGTGCTTTCAGCTTCAGAACCTGTTTCTTCATTCTGGAGCCATCTCAAAACTATTACATGATTTTACATAGCCCTATGCAAAATCATGTAAAAATTTTTAGCCCCTTTTAAAATTTGTTTATTGTGATTACTTTGAGGGTGCTACTTTTCCATTAATGCCGAATGATTTTTTAGCTAATTGGTCACCTTAGGGGCACTCTGGGCATTATGAGTTTTTGCAAATTGTTTTCATACAATAACCTGTATCTCGTGTAACTTTTAATGTTACGTTAGATAAGTACTGAATATCTTTTTGCACATACAGGATTAAAGGAAAGTATAGATAATAATGATACCTTCCGCTTCACTACTTATAAGGCGGTAGTGTAAAAACATACAGGTTCTTGAAATTTTGAAAAAATATACCCAATCAAAATAAGCACGAACCCAACAACTTATGAGTTTAAGATTAGCGTACTTGCTGCATTCCATTACAAGAGCGATTTTTGAAGTAGAGGAACCATAAATGAGCACAGAGCAGAGGTGACATTTACTTGCATTAAGTGCTGTGAAAATACATGTAAATAATTAGTGGACCAAGTGAAATATAATATCATGGAACAGTAATAAAGTGCAAAGGATAAAAACGAAAAGCCCCAACCTTATAGCATAACCATTAATCAACATTATCAACATTGTATATTTGAATAGTAATAGTGGTACTCTTTTTATTTAAGTTCGAATTTTTCACAGTTACATTCAATAAAACTTCATTATTATTATCAAAATCGGGTTTCACTAATCGTTAGAAGTAGAAGTAGCTTCCTGAATACCAGATAATTGTTAAGAATACTTTAGATGCGCAAAGACTTCCACAACACTAGTAATTAATTCGCTTAGATTTTATAAACTACATGAATTGTGGGATCCAAATGGGGTTGCTTAATATTACTAAATACACTCTACCATCAGCCCACTAATTTTAATAATTACGCTTAATACCTAGTTTTCAGTGATGCATCAATTTGGACATAATATATCGAAAAAGGATGGTGCGACATAGACAAAATGTAATAGATAGTGTACTAAAGTACTAACAATAAGTACTGTTATATTATTTTACGTAGCAAATTACAGAGCAGTCCACACAATCAAAAACTATATTATTGCAATTCATTATTACAATCGGCAGTACGTGCGTACATTACGCATACCTAAAGAACACAGTTAATCCAGCGGCAATTGGCAATGTAACTGATATACATTATAGAATAGTAGGTATATATCTATTATCTATATTATAGACTTTTACTACACATATCATATTAAATCCATTAATGCTTTAAAGAGTTCTACCATCTTATGATTACCGTTGAAACCAAAATCAATGTAATTATGCATAGTACATAATTATGATACTCGAATAATCCGACATAGGATCTTATCTAATGTATTGGGTCCAGAAGGACGAACAAAGAAATAATAAATGCATGTGCTTGTGAGATAGTTATCAGTATTTCGATTTGTTTCTCAATATGTAGTAAACTTATTTCATATACATACTACGTGGGGCACACATAATTTCATATTGTAGTTGTAGTAAAATCAAATATATTACTGCATAAGTACGTTATAAATTAATAACTAATTACTTTATAACAGAAATGTAAGCATGTAGAACCCGAGTTCTAACCCCGAAGGGAGTCATAAATAAGCTGAATCCTGGATTCCGCTTCCTTTGCAAAGGAATCTACAAATTCTTGGCTCTGATCACTCAAAGCAATATCAATCGTTTTCAAGCAGACATTTTTGGCAACGCTGTGCGCCATTTCAAAGTTAGAGCCAGGACCGTTTTTGGAAACATCTTCCATGATCTCCCGATAACTCTGCACTGCATTTCGAACAATAGACTTTCCATCCGTTTTCATCCTTTCTTCAGCCGCCTTCATTTCTGCCATGAAGGTCTCAAATTCCGCCTTGATCTTACGAATGAGCACGAATCTAGCCTCTTTGAACAAGGTAGAGCGAGGCTCTCTCATCGAAAATGCACGAACATGTTTCTGCAGAATAGAATCATGAACTTTTCCGATGTTTTCTTCATCTAGTTTAGCTTCTTTTAATGTGACGCTCATTTCAGCCTTGTAGCGAGTAACAATTTCTTGGACTTCCATTTCTAATGTTTCTCGAGCCTCAATTTTTCTGAGTAGATTTGGATGCTGAAGATTTTCATTCTCCGACTCAATCAATCTACGAACCTGATCCAACCGACTAAAGTTAGTCCAACCGCTTATCTGAATTGCTGTAGTCTCAGAAGTGTTAGAAAACCTCTCTAAGATTTCTTTGTCCAGAAAATCCTCGCTAAAAGTATCAAAACTTTCTTCCATAACTTCCATGAGTAGATCGTATGTTGCAAGCGTCTCTGCTTCTTCCCTGGTAGCAGCTGCTTTTGTAACTTTTTGTTTTCGTAAAACAATCTGCAAATTTTGAGGATCATAGCTCTTCAAATTCGACAACT
This sequence comes from Dicyrtomina minuta, assembly GCA_949802685.1. NCBI lineage: Eukaryota > Metazoa > Arthropoda > Collembola > Symphypleona > Dicyrtomidae > Dicyrtomina > Dicyrtomina minuta. The sequence goes on from OX461811.1 coordinate 39,220,232, forward strand.
CTGGAGCATCCTTTTCAACTCCGTTGACTTCCGCAGTTGTGTCGACATGGACAAAAGTACCATACACTTCTCTGATTTCTTTGATGAGCTCTTCCTTTGCGTTTTGGAACACACTAGAGCGAGGCTCCTTTTTGTCGAACTCAGCGAGTACATTTTGAAGTACGGTTTCATTAATTTTTTCGAGGTCTTCCATAGTCAAAACCGTATCCTGTTGTTCCAGCTCAGTCATTCGACATCTCATCTCACTCGTGTACTTCTCAACCATTGCCTTGATATCCAATTCGAGACTTTTTTCGGCCTCAATTCTTCTCAGTAGGTTCATGTACAGAAGATTATTTTTCTTTGCTTGCATTAACCTGCAAAGTTTGGCAACTGCTTCTTCTAGCTGACTTAGGTCTCCCAAGTCACAACGATTCTTAAATATCTGAATTACTTTCCTTTCGGCAGACTGAGAATATTTTTGGAAAAAAGTCTCATCCAAAAAGTACTCCCCAAAAGTAGGAAAACTCTGTTCTGCCACGGAGATGAGAACTATGAATGTCTCAATCGCCTCCAAAGTTGCCAATGAAATGATTTCCTCCCTGGAAGCAGTCGGTTTCAGTTTGATCCCATCTGATCTTGGCATTTCCATATTCTGCCCATTCACGTTCTGTAATAGTATTTTAAAAAAAACAACTTTAGCCATAATTTATTAGGTACCTACATATCAAATACTACTATAATTCCATAGCAAATGAACTCAGTATCTCATCAAGAAAGTATCTTAATACATAACGGATAGGATTATGTATACGCACTAACTGTATCAAGATAGAATTACATAAAGCAGTACAATATGAAACGGCACGATAGAACTACAAACAGTAAAAATTATTTGCAAAACATACCTCTTTGTCAACGCTGGAGACCAAAAATCGTTTTATAAAATTGGCCCGACTTTCCGACTCGGGAACAATTGCACTGAGTTTTTCGTCAGCCAACTTTTTATCTCCCAACCAATTTTCCACATGCGAATCGCCCACCTTGTGCTCTATAAACATATTTGAAAACAGCCAATATGTAATTTTTTAAAAACGACCAACTTCACTACATTACAGGGATTTCATGCACTGTTGTTGGTTGTTGTTCCAATAGCATTAAACAGACTATAGACAGATATAGAAAAGTAGTAAGCCATTTCTACAAAATTATTGACCCTATTTTAATTCCAACACTGCAAACATGTATCATTAAATCACTATTGCTATAATATCAAGTATACTATCGATTTTAGTAACCTCGTCCTTAGCAATGACCAAACTAGACCACAAATGGCTGAATGATATAATTTGTATTTAAAATATTGAACTTACCAATAAATGCATCTTTGTATCTGTCAGCACAGCCCATAGCCTCCAAGACATCCGTAACCCGTTTAAGACTCATTCTCACCTATTTTGTATTTATAGTAATGGAAACTGTTTACAAATACAACTCTGATTAAAAACAATAAAATAACTCAATTGCGCATTAGATTAGTAATTTTCGGTTTCAGTGCTGAATTTAAACTACGAAATAAACACCATTTAAGTGAATGACAGTGAATGACTCCAATAAGATAAAATACCGAAAGAAATTTCGAATCAATGCACACCAACACCAACCCACAACTCGCCTTCAATTTGATACAATTCTGAAAACAAATAGTGCAATTTCGTCTTCCTTTTATAGTCTTTGTGAATGTCGAAGGAACTTTTTCTACGCACTTCTCACTCCAACTAGAGACTGACAGTTCCCTCGAGTAGTACTCCTTCGTTTCGTTGGATTAGAAACCGTTCGTAAATAATGTCAGGAGTAGGGTGGGTGGCTCTAGTCAGGTATTGATCACAAACCATGCTAAAGATAGCCGTTTACGCAATGTTAAAGTGATGACAAAGGGGATGGGTGGGTCCTAAAAGAGTGATAATTTGGATGACATCATTTACAGACCATTTCTTTTGTACAGTATACATTCACCGGAATTCATCCACCCTAAGAATTTACTCTTATTGCGTATCAGAAAAACTAAAAGATACGTCAGTGAGTAGTGAGACTGCGCCGGTGCTGCTGGGATTTTCTTTCGTATTTATTTTTGTTTACACTGGGCAACATTTCAAGCCGCCATATTTTCTACGCATTGGTTTCTGCTCTCCTTTCAGCAGTTTCAATGCGGAGGAAGGAGGGGGAGGCGGAGGGGGAGATCCGGGAGATCTGTAGCAACAATACTTTATGGTTGATTTCGTGTCAGCCCAAAGACGAGCGATCCTCGTCTTTGGTGTCAGCCCATATATCGGGGACCACGTATGATCGTCAGACGATGAGATACTGAAGTTCCAATACAGCGCCCCTCTCTTATAGTTAGCAGGTCTAATTGGGTTCAAAGTGCCTTTTCCAAAAAACAAAAAATTGGCTAACATAGGGTTGTTTTGAATAATGGGTAATAGAATAATTTGTTTTCGTCTTCTTGACATTTGGCCTTTGAGACTGTACAACCTTTTTGCCTACAACATTACTTTTACAACAAACTCGAGATTAATAATAATTGCGTGACTGCAAAACAATTATTGGCCAATTTTAAAAAATGCAAATAACAGCACTGCAAGCTGCAAATGCTTTAAAATTTAATAATACTTGCTTATTACATACATCCCAAAAAACAATTTTTTAAATACAAAAAATATCTTTTAAAGTTATAGAGAAGTAGAGAGGGGTATTTTTGACAGTTGACATCTAAATAATTCGAAACCGGTTTTTTCAAAATTATACCTGTTAAAGTTGAGATGTCAGTTAGCGAAATATCAGATCGTCTAATAGGCTTGTTTCTTGTTGTTCAATATCATCCTTAATCCTTATATCTAACCAGTAAAAGTCCAAAACGTCCAGCCTGGAAAAACCTTACCGATTAAGTGAACGCAGTAATCTATTATCTTCCCCAAATTTCAAAAGCGTGACTCCAAATTAGTTATTAACTCATACTTGCATTAAAGTTGTGTTAGGTTGTTATTTATTAGTGCACGCGGAATTGAACATGGGAAGATAAATCGGCAATCGGCATCATTACTTAAATACGTATTGGCTTGAAAGACCGTTGATGCGGGGGTGTGTAGCAATTACTACCTTTAAAAGTTGAGCAGGGATACAACATATAACAGGTATATAACCCGATTATGAGCCAATTGCAATTCCTTACTAGTTAGACCTCAGAGATAACATGATTGGAGACGGACACTGAATTTAAATCAATGTAATAGTTATTACTCTAATGAAATATGCAACTATGGTTGTGAAATAATAGGAGCACATAATACAATCATTAGCGTACCTAACATAACCGACATTCACCAGTGTGGCTACCATATAGATTTTCATAAATTAGAAAATCAATTGTTTCATTTGACAATAATGTTACAAGATAATTTACTTGTGCTATATTTACTTCAAAGAGTTTATTTATTTCCCTCGCAATTTATTAATTAGGTTAATTAATTAACCTTCATACTATTAGTGTATTCTCTGGAAATAAATATTTGTGAACTCCATGATAATATTCCTTTATTGACATCCATTTATTATAGCAGTTTGCTGATACATTTACATAAAATGAACACTCTTACCTATGTAATCGATAATATATAATTATTATATTATAACATTCACAATAAAAATATGACACGTTCCAGTCTAGTAGAGAAGTCGACTTATTCCTTTATGAAATCAACCATAGAAAATTATACGAATCCTAAACTCCGCTAAACTAATAACATGCATCTCAATCTCGCTAATAATATATTATACTCTCAGCTATTCCAAAGAAGTCAATTCATGGTGACAAAAGTGTACATATAGATATCGCAAAAACATACCATCAGATTTAATAAAAGAAAAAAAATGACTTGCTAAAAAAATCCTATTTTCATTGCTAGAAAAGAAATACCTTTCAAATAATTTCATTCAGGTAACGTGTCGCATCTTTTAACAGTAACACATGTTTACAAGTGCACACTACTTACTTATGTGGTATGCTTATATAATCATTTCTGATATTATATTATACTTTTCTTTCATTTATACTTATAACTGCTACGTGCATAATTATAAGTAAGTACTTCAGAACTTTAAAGTTACATCATTGATCAGTGCACAATTAATATTACATCATATTTCATTCATTACATACACCATCTTTTCATAAGATTAGAAATAGCAAAAACACAACGAACAGAATAATTAATGCACAAAAAATGAAGTTTGTAGTCCGGTAAGTTACTTCAGTACCGGTTACCGGTAGTTACCGGTAGTAATTCATAGTGCACATAGGACATTCCACAGTAGCAATCGTGTCTAACGATGTTATTTAATTTCTTCAACCATTGACCAGAAGGCAAATATAAGTTTTTTAACTAATTACAATAATAATTATAATTATAATTATCAGTATATAATATTACGAAAGTTGCTGATTAAAAGCTTCATTTATTTCGAAGTCAAGACGAGGCAACATTCAAAGGCTAACTTCTTGGCTTTATTTTTTCATATTCAATTGGCATACTTACTAATATGCTTTCTCCAATTCCTTTTAAAGATTCTATTAAGTATATACTTTATTTCATTACAGCACTCCCATTTCTCACTCAAGGCATTCAGAATTCAATTCAATGATTTTTATCTTCATTCTTCAATTTCTAGATTTCTAAGGCGGTAACCCATTTTAAACATTGAGTTTTTTTCGTGCTCTCATTACCCCAAAAAGTCAATTTGTGGCTGACAAATACTTCAATCGGACTTTTCCCATGCTGGGCCATTAGGTTCATCATTATCTAATTCAATAATGTTGGATACGAGTACGGCTAGTTACAATTTATTACCTCGCTATCATACAGTTTGTCTGATTCCAGTCTGTAATCTTTATTGATATAATTATTACAACTTTATTTATTTCTGGCCCACCTTTGATTTTTCGGATTCCAAATTCCATCAACTTTTAACTGAAATAATACTGCAAATTACTGCACACACAAAGTAATGAAAGTATGTGTGTAATTTTCAATTATATGCACAAATTCATAATTTAGAAATTTAAGGGAATGCGACAAGGAGATAAGCTGTTTTGGTTTCGGTGGGTTGCAGAATAGCGGCATCCAAGTTAGTGCAAGTACAAATCGATAGGCATACCACATTCGGATGCTAAAACAATCAATTAATTAAAACACTTTATGAGTAATAACAAATGCGGATATACTATATTATAATATGTTGTTATTAATCACACAATAAGGGTTAAAATAACATGATGTACAAAATAAAAATTACAACGAAAAAAATGTAACTCTGATTTTCTTAATACAATCCCTACAGTAAAATCTAACTTAACAATAGCTTAGCACTTTTATGTTAAATCTGAAATTTAGACTACATAACAGTACATAATTCATAATATTATGCACAATTCGTTCACACAAAATTAATTTACCTCCTAAATGCTAACAATGTCAAGTGTATATAGTGCGAGTTGAACAAGAAAAGCGCTGTGAACTGGACACATTTTTAAATTAAATTAGATTTATTATATTTATTTATTATATATATACGTTTAAGTGACGGTGAATATTAGTTTAGTTTTATATTCTTCTTAGCATATGACCCATTGCATCACGCTGGAATCCTTTCCACCCGCAGAAATGAGACGGGAGTCGTCAGGGAGAAAAACTGTATTTGTTACGTGACTGCTATGTCCTCCATAAGAATGACATAGAGACTGGAAAAAATAAAAATAAGAAAAAATGTTTACACAAATTTAAAATACGAATATAATAATCCATACTTACGATGTAAATTGAAACTCTTTTGTTATTTTTGTCAAATGGAGAGAAAAAAAGTGTTATAATTGCATGTTATATACGCTATTAGTAGTATTAGTTATATGTTGCTGTACGGTATAATGTATACGTATCAGAAGTACAAGTAGTACATATTATATTATTATGAAGTTTTTTTTATTACTTTTGGCTGTGTCACAGGATACGAGTAAAGCTTGACTTTTCCGAAGTCATCTCCGGTTGCGACTAATTTCTTGTCATGTGACCTGGAACAAGCATTCACATCTGTTCCATCAGCGCTTTCTGGCCAAATTCCAATAGTGACTGAAGTCAAAGTGCATGTTGTTGTCGCCCACTCGGTATCCCGTAGTTGAGACGTTTGAGGAATTTGACGACATACAGACGCATTCCCTGCAAGATAAAATGACAACATATTTTATAGATTACGGTCTCCTTATACAATAAAGGCAAGGCATGAATATTCACTGCAACATATTTGCAATTGATGCTACAGATATATGTTTTGACAAACAAGCTCAATAATAACTGCTCTCTGCAGTCTCTTGCTTCATATATGAACAGCATTGCGTTGTAAGTAAATCAGAGTTTTAATGTTTTACTATATTTTATGTAGGTAGTTGTCTACTACCTACTTCCATTCATGGTAGCAGTATTTCGAGTGCAAAAATCACCAATTATTTATGTTACTCAAATTACGTTTATGGTCAATGGAAATCAACTTACAGAATAATAGTTCATAGTCGCCTGAATTGCTCTGCACAAAAGTGCTGTCACTTGACCAGTCCAAATGAGTAATGAAACTTGAATGACCCTGTGTAATCAAGAGAGAAAATATATGTTTCTTTATATCTACAAGAATCCAATGGCAATCCAATGTTGGCAATGGTCACACAACATGAATATAATTTGTAGCAAAAAAATAAAATAAATAAAAACAGCACAAATTTGTACTTACAGAGCAACGACCTATTCGATTGTACTTGTGATATGAGTCACCCACTTGATAAATATAAATTATATTATCCCGTGAACCAACAGCCAGCATTTTCCCATCAGGGGAAAACTGCACAACCTACAAACAGACCAAAATAAAAGACATAATTAGTAAAAAAAAAACTTATTAATACTCCAATGATTCAAGTTTACGTACTACCTTGTACTTAATTTCTTTGCAGTATTCTTACCAGTGAAAAAAAATAAATAAAAAATTGCTGTTTTATAATTTGAAATTTTTTTAGACCTACCTGAATGGGTTCAGCTCCGTCATTATGATGAGATAAAATCTCTCGTGTTTCAGCTGAAATTGCAAACCAATGTCCAAGAATTGTACCAACAACAATCACAGAGCCATCCGGGGAGAAGCAAGCAGACTGAATAGCTTCCTGTAAATTAAAAATTCAAATCCGCATGTATTTATAAAATATTGCACCTAAAACCTCATACAACTAGCTAGATACATTATTTATTACTTTATTTTACATACAATGCGCGAACACGTTTTAAAAATTATCAGTAATTATCAGTAATGTTTATACATGAAGTGCAACTCTGACTGATTTAAATGCGCAGGGTCAAAATAAATTAGAATAGCTTTTATAGGTTTAAAATGTGCTGCAGACTCTAGAATTATCATTTAAATAATCTCGCGTCGAGCGAGGAAGTGACAACTTTAAATAATCAAAGAATAGCAATGGAGTAGAAACCAAAAAGGGACACCTCGCTTATACTGGGTATATCTTGTAACTTTAGTCTTCACTCAAATGATTTTGTAACGTACACATGGCACAATAACAACTTATTCCTATTCCTGGACCATAATGCAGAAAAAATAATTGCGTTTGAGAGTTATTTATTTACGTGAGGGAAATTACATCATGCGTGAATACTAAAATACCACCTAATTGCATTACCACACTATTGGGTTCCCATGCGTATGAAAGTAACTGCAGCGCAATCATCCTGTGGACTATAATAATCATCTAATTCACGACAGAATAATTTAAAGTAAATGAATTCAAAGTCAATGACATACATCGAAATCCATGGACCAAACCGCCATGTGTGAAAGTGAATCCCAGAGAATAAGCATTTTATCATGTCCTCCTGTGATGAACTGCTGTTGTTCAGGATGGGTGGCGAGTCCCCACAGCTCATCCGTGTGGCCCTGCACTACTAATTGAAACGGCAGTTGGAAACTTCCGGCTAAGATACAATTCTTAGTTGTACCCACGATGAGCTGACTTCCTCGTCCCTCTGTAATAGTGCGAACAGGTCCATACTGTTCGGGGATCTTAAGAAGTCATACAAATTCAACATTTTAATTAGGAATTTTAATCACTTACAGACTATTAGAAGCACGCGATGGTATGGGTACACTATACTTTTAATACAAAACACCTGTGCAGTAAAACAAATTCCACAATTGCAATTTCTATTCTCCATCAATAACATATTACATGTAAAACGTTAATTTAATTAGACGTAATGTTTGAGCTTTGTAACTTTCATAATTTTAAGTATTTACATCAACAGAATGACAACTGCTCAATCTAGGTACGTACAAGTCACTAAAATTGCTCTGTGTTTAACATTGACGTTAATAATGTTACGAGACCGCGATGACAGAAGTCTAATATTAAGCCACAAAAAAAAGCTTTCAGATCAGCATTTTAGTATGTACTACGACACCTAGCAATAAAATTTCTGTATTTCGTATAGACCCTCAGAAGGAACTAAAAGACCGTGACAAAATTCCACAAGCAAATCTACTGTACTAACTTTTACTCCGTACTGAGCACACAATCGTTTAGCATGAAAATTGCATCGCTGTAAAACTTTTGAACAAACTTAAACTTTTCTTTGCGAGTTTTTTTACTCTCGTACGTGAGTTGTCGACATTGACTGAACCAATATGTAGCAAACAAGTACGGAGTGTAGCAGAAAATTGGAAATGCATGCATTAAGTAAGTAATTTTTCTAATTTTTAAATTACAGAATACTTTTCATTATTTGTCTGGAATGTACTCTATGTACTTTTAAAGCTTTATCCTACGCTTGCGTGTCATTCAAAATGTATATATTATGTGTGTATAAACTTCAAATAATCCTACAGACTTAAAAGTTTTGGCTACTTGGAACTTCGAAGGGAGTGTTGCGGTGCAATAAAATTCTGAGCATTTTTCTGATTTCGTGTTGACATGAAGAATTACCATTCAGAAGACAGAACATCGCTTTTAAGGACTTACCACAGTCTCAACCTCAGCCTTGGTGAGCTCGGCATCCCACTGAACAACACGGCCATCTTTCCCACCACCAGTAAGAATTTCTCCGTCCTTCAGAGCATAAATACTGAACACTGGGCCTTCATGTGCATTACGAATAGCTTTGGCAACCACATTAGTTCCTCTAGCCCAAATCAAAATATTCCCACTAGAATCACCAGAGACAACATCCCCATTCCCAGTGAATGCCAAGCAAGTTACATATTTCGGCTTATCTCGATGATCAAATATTCCCAGCTTCTTGTACAAAACACCATTTTCAAATGTCCAGAATGAGATATGTCCTTTCCCACAGGAAATCAGAGCATTCTTATCCAAAGGGTGAAACTCCATAGCAACAACAGTGTCACCTGAGCTCTAAAATTCAAACATATATATACAATTGTAAATTGCCGGATGGAAACACATCAAACCACACAAAAAAAAAGTGTAATTTACATGTAATAATAATTATTGTATATTTGTATTCTGTTTAATACCTTATTTTCAGCCAGCTTATTTCCTTTGTCTCCTTTTTGCCAGTCCCAAACTGAGATATTGTGCTCACTTGACTCATCAATAACACAAATTAAAGAGCCACCGTCCTTTAAAATAATTAATAAGTTTTCATTACCAAACGTAAAATACACTAGAGGTAGGCAACACCACATAAATACTTATTAAATTCAATCCTGCTAAAGGTAATAATAATATCCATCTAAAAGTCAATGTCAATGATTACACCATATTTAACTAAATAATTATTTAGCGACCCTCAAAATAATTTAAATAATTTAAATTTTTCCTCAAAAGACATCTTATCAAGACTAATTTTCGTAATTATTATAAAAGACCCTGCTTGGATTTTAGCGAAGGAGTATAATTCGTTAAAAAAATGTAAACAACATTGGTTAAAGAAAAATCATAAGTAGGTGGACGCGTTAATAAGGTAAAAATGTAGTAATTGTAATTTGTAGAAGGCGAACTCAATTAACTCAACTGCAAAATCTTTTCCAAGAATATCCACAAAAAAAATTGATTGCATTACGTGAGAATAATGAGGACTTTCACTTACCGCCTTCGAAAAGGAGACACAGCAAATTGAACGCTCAAAGTCTCCAATGCCAATAACGTGGAGAGTATGTAAGCTGACAGAGTTCCACACGCGAATATGGGCCTATAAAACATAATTTTTACATCAAGTCATTATTACACTGAAATGAAAAATAAATGTACGTAAGTCTCAAGTTACACACGTTGGCCTACGTCAAAGAATTTTGGAGTGTCGTCTTTAAGACGAGAGTTCGTGATTTTAAAATAGGATGTGTAAAACTAAATTTGCACACAAATTTCCTCTTCAAACTATTACAGAGGCAGAGACTATTATAAGGGTAGGGCAGGAACATTTATTGCGCAAAGCAATCCGACACAAGCTAAATTATCCTATACTATATTAGCGCTTAAAATAATTACACTCAAGTTCAAAATAATGAATGTAACTACATGTCACATACCCGAATAGGAAATGAACCATTACTGCTTAGTATGAAGGGGTATGACTCTGACAGTCTAAATAAATAATCGTTAAGGGAAATATTGTTGTGAAGATTTAAATTATCTAACGTCCAAATAAGATATATGGCATTGGAGTGCACTTCAATATCTTAACAATAGCTATTTTAAAATCAACCCATGCCGACGCAGTGCATCTTGCATCAGTCAACATCAGGGAAGATCCAACTGCATTTAATAGTTTTTTTTTTCGTTCCATTTATTTTTACAATATAAGGTGTAGTTCTCAGTGAACACAATCTTTATTTAGCTTAAGCTCAATTTCACATAATCATAACATAGAATGCAACATGGCATATAATTAAATTGCTTGAACTTGTGGCCTACACTGTGTAATAATGTAAAATCTGTACATGCCCAATATTTGGTAATAATGGTTCCTATTCTAAAAAGAAGATAAGAACGAAAATAATAAGAAAAGCGAGCTCTTGACTTAATAAGCTGTAGAATATCAAGAAAATTAAGGAGTGGCACAGTATAATAATAATCCGCCCTTAAAATTTAAATGCCTACACGACTTAAAAAATGAAGTTTTTACTTTCCCGAAAAAAATTGACACAATGCTCCTACATACCAAAAGACGTGCTGCAGCAATAAAAAATACATGTGAGTAAATAGACAATAGAAGCGTAGTACTTATGCACTTGCGGCAAATTTTAATAATTACCTTTCCCTCTCGCTTGTCATGACCAGCACACTGACCCGTTGCGACAATAAGCTTGTTCGGATGAATCGCCAAGCTGCGGAGCAAATCAAATAGGTTTAAGTTACTTATCATTATTTCATAAATTTCATCTCTGCATTGTTACTTATTTCATATGAAATTAATATGAAACCCCCCACAATCCCTCAATTACACATCATTATAATCTAAACGATTTTGGAATTTTAAAAAAATATTCGCTTTTACTGGTGGCAATGTAAATATTCAATGCACAGAAGCAATACTCGCATACTCGCAGGAGCTTATAGATAATTTTTACAGATGGTCTGCATGATTAAACATTAAATTGTAATAATTAACGAAGCAGCAATATGCAATATGAATACAAATCATGTTTTACTTCTGATAGATTTCAAGAAAAGACGTATTTTCAGTTTCACCATTATTATAATTTATAATATTTTTTTTTACTATTTTCTCATTTTTCCTTCATTATTTTTCAAGCGTAGAGATGACGAATATTTACACACACAACATGTGAAACATGGTGGGCAACACACTTGCACGAAAAAACGTGACATAAACGCCTATATGCAAATCTAACATTATAGACATATATTACTATTACAGTAAAATTCAAAAGTGAATTTCCGGTTTCTTAAAGACAGAGTGAGCAACAGTTAAGTTGCACTTCCCAACTGTCCTCTAGCCTCTAATTAGTTACGTTTAGCTTTTCTGCGCATCGAAGTACATACAGGGATAATATCATGCAGGATTATTTTTTAACACTGTCGATAATATAGGGAAAACTCAAAAATGCCAAACTCAAACCTGATTTGTCTGAAATTGTTTGTAAATCGTATATTAGTATCCAGATTGTAAATATCAATGGAATCAAACTTGCACTCACTCTAATATAATACTCACAAATGAAGCTTTAATTCTAGTCATTACCATGAGAAGTAAGCCCACTATTTAGTCTCCATTACCTGTTATACCCTTAAACATATGCAAAATACATTCACACTAAATACATAACTAGTAGGTATTACTTTAGGAGGTTGGTTCGTACTCTTTGTACGAAGCTTCCAATGTTAAAACTGTATGTGTGCATAAATGCATAATTCAAAGGGCTATATAATTTGTCTAAACTACAATATCGTGTGTGCAAATTGTAAATACTGGGAATGAATGAACAGTAGGGAAATTTTTTTATTTACTATTTGCACACAACACGAGCAACAGGTAGGCATGTACGACATCGACATAGCTTTATGGTAACCTCCTTCATGGAAGAAAAAACAAGGTGGTCCGTGGCTCGGCTAATTAGCCAAACCTTAACATTGACATTGACATTGTAAGCCTTAATGCCGGCGCACTGAGGTAGATCCCAGTCTTTTTTCTGTGGCACACACTCGTACAGCATCAGTCGTATTGTTAGTCTTGGTTAATTCTGATGAGAAACTACCTACTACCAATATAACCTACACGTACAAGCGTTCTGAACTGAATACATAATATGTTATACTCATGACTCAATTTCTCACACTTTGTGCCATTATTGCCTACAATAAGATGAGATTATATGCGCTTACTATTTTGTAAAACAAGAACAAAAAACCTCGTAAATTTTGAAAGGAACATCCATTTAAGACGACGACATATTTAAGGAAAACAAAGTGCAATGCAGAGCGAGACAGGCTAAAACCAAAACCGCAAATTTTTGTCAGCAAAATTTATTTTCAATTTTTATTATGCTTCACTTCACTAACGACGTACATATCTGTAGTACACGTATTACAAAGTTAAAAATTTTTTAACCGGTAAAAAAAATTTGTAGGTGTATAATAGTAATTAGTGGAAAATTCAAAAATTGAGACGTAAACCATTGCTACTGTCACTGTCTCCCAAGTTTCTTTACTCATCACCATGATACCGGTACAAGCTCAAAAACAATCAACATTAGCAAAGTTAAGCCATATAGTCCTATACGAACAATATAAAAAATCTCTTGGCCGTTTCATTGGCATTGCTTGCTTCCTCGCCTCAGACTCTTAAATTGCTCTCTCGTTGTCTGACAGAGTTATAGTTTAGGTACATATGTGTAGATAATATATAGGTCTGTACAGCGCTCAACTTAAATAATAACACTAATGCTAATACTGAGTTAGAAGAAACCGCAACTATATAGATATAGGTATCACACACACATACACACTTGTTTTCTAAGTACTCAATAAATAAAATGATTAAACGAGGAAAATGAAAATCAGCAACTACAAAATGATCTCCACTCCAATGACACCAATATAAGTAGCAGTCGGGAATGACGCTTATTAGATTGTATCCTATTCCTTACGTTTCATACTCGAAATTCAAGCCTTCAAGACTCAAGGAGGTATGCATAGCCACTAGCCTAAATTCTTGAAAGTAAAAATGTGTACTGAATGTGTCTTTAATCGTCTCGTTCTCGTACTCGTACCCGTGATCATGCTTTCTATTCAGCTTGTGCCCCGTACATACACATCTACTTTAAAAGTTTTTGTCTTAATGACTGCAGGCAAATCGAGTTTAACGTCTTAATCAAAATATAAATAGGTAGGTTAAGACTGTGTGCGTACATCTGTGGCCGTAGGCCTTATCTTCAAATAAATAAATAAACAAGATCCACGGAAGATTGGCAGATGGATCCACAAAATTTCTTTGAATTTTAAACTGTACAATATACGCGAAGAATTAAAGAGATTTTACCAACTTAAATCATTTTTCCAATGAGACTTTCACAAAGACTGTGTAGAAATCAAATACTAATTGAATTAGCATATTGGGCTGAAATGATTTAATGAAATAATCAGTAGGATATCCCACTCAGGATACAATACAATATAAAATCACATCACGACAAGCCTAGTTTCCTTACGAGCGTACGACAGGACCACTCGTCCACTGCCCAACCATTATTAACTAGCATGACACATCAAGATACCGGCATATACACAAAGCTATACACGTAGTATAAGATGTTATTTACTACTGATAATACACCATAATCATTGCCATTTCAATTTTCCATTATTTTGCCCATTTATTTAAGATGGAGGAAATTATATATATGTCTAAAAGGTCATTCTACCAAATGCACCAAAGTCACGTCATGCTATTTCCAAAAACTCAACTGCCGGTTTGAATTTATATACGTAAGGCCCCTACGGCCTATATACAGCATACATAGTTCCGATTTCAATTTCGCAGACCATTTGCTGTATGAGTTCACTCAAGGGGTCACTGAATACAAACTTTGCCACCAGTAAATCAATCCAAATTACTTACATGTTAAATAAATTACAATTACCTACTACTACATATAAAAAGGAATGGTATATCAATGTATAATTATACTTTTCCACTCACCATTTGACGTCGTCGTTATGCCCCAAATAATGACGCTGTTGTTGCTCTTCGACATTGTAGAGGACGACCACAGCTGCCATGAAATAGGCCAACTCTCCAGTTGGGAGATAATACAAATTTGATCGACAATCACGACCTCGATACCCATATCTGATGTACGTTTCAAGTTAAGGAAAATTCGAATTTTCGAGACAAATTGGTTTATAGATAGATAAGGAACAAACATACACAAGCATTTTGCATTACTACCGACACATACTAGCGATATAAGCAAAAAAAAACCATAGAGCTTTAGCAATATTTAACAAAAATAGAATTATAATTGTACAGGAGAAATACTAAATCTAGTTTCCAGGAATATAAAGGTAGTAATGATGTAGATTAAATCGGATACACATAGAAAGATAATGCTTAAGATTGTTTCCTTTGATTCAATATCCAATCCTAAGCTCCTATGCTCTACAATAAATGTGCATATTTTGCTATTAGAAGTCTTGTCTGACTTTTAGACTTCAAGTGATTTTGAACATTTTTATTGCCTAAAATCTAAAAGTATGCCAACTGCCAAAAGATTACTGAATTCATTGAGAGGTACTTAATACACTTAAAATACATACATCATACTGACATTAGCACAGAATCACGAGTACCAGCACTCCAAAATTTGACAGACAAGTTAAGAATATGCACTGATACACACATTGCATAGGAGGCTCTTAACCACCAACAGTGAATGAATTCAACACTGTCAACTGTCACTACTATGCTACTACTATGCTACCAAGTCCGATCATAACCGTACTTAATAGATACTTTAAACTAAATCACATCATAATCGTTATCAGCATCATCAAACTTTAACTTGAGCAGTTTACTCTAAAAAACTAGGAACCAAATATCTGGAATAGTCAATGCATAGCTGTGTAGTAATTGGTAATAATTGTATAACCATTTTTATTTTTATTGATGGTCTCACCATTATCCAATGTCCACCGCCATTTTGTCATAGCCCGTTTTATATGAAATTCCGGACAAAACTGCCAGCGTAAGTTAATATGACAATTTATTTTACAACAAACACCTTTTTTGCAAGGTGTCTAAGTCTAATCCAATGCATAAATCCCACTTATTGAACTAAGGTTTTTATTTTGCGATAACTCAACCTTTTAAATCATGATAGCAAATTACAGGAAAAAAACTCAAGCTCTGTACTATTTTTTAAAACCTCTACATTTTGAATAGAAAATATGGCACTACGCTTTTACGATTAAGCGTAGATTTACGCTTACATGTGTACTCAGCAGGGCTAACTACAACGACAATATGCATTATGCAGGCAGTAAGTACATACATAATTCTCTCTACTGTGTAGACTGTACTGTACTGAAGCGTAAACATTTCCTTGAATTTCTAATTGTATGCAGAAGACACAATTGCACATGCCTCATTTTATCCTGCAATTTTCCTGGCGTGAACGTAAACATACTTACCTACATGGTTTTGCATTCCTATTATATGCGCTCAGGCACTGATAGTTGGACACTTGACCAAATATCTATAAGATGTAATAAATACTTAAATCAACATAAAAAAGATTTTATGCAGATTTTCCTCCCCGTGCAGAAGCTGAATGAAAAACTTGAGGAGTAATCAAACGTTTGGGTTACTGCACTCATCGTCATTAAACTTTTAAATTCAGAATTTACACGCCTATTCTCAATCCTTTGAACATAATGTGGCAAATACTCACGCTTAAATTATTATTGCTTACTAAAGGTTGGAAAATAATAATAATAATAATAATGGATTACAGTTAGAATTCTCCGCTCCTGCTCATCCTTCTCTCAGGACAGTGACTAAACAGAGCTCTGTTAATTCTTTTAGCACAGAAGCAACAATGCAGTAAATATATGAACAGAAGAAAAAAAACATAAATGCCTTCATATCCTACATTTGCCTATTGTACTAATTTACATTTATTACAATTTCTGTTTTTCAGTGTCCCTTATAGGTAATATAGTATGTATAGTACATGTATAATAATTTCATGATAAAAAAATATTCAGGTCTTGAGGAGGCTCCTTCTCCACTCCGCATGTACTACATCAACATCAACTGTTTCTGAATGACTGACTGGCCATACTGATAAATGCGGAATGAGGAACGAAAAAGAAAATGTCAATGCCAGTCCTGAAACCTCCCACAACAACAGAACGCAAGACAACAATAATAGTCAATGTGAACAGTGAACAGTAGTGTTCACGGCACGGACATAATAATTAAGCTGTCATTTTTAGATGAGATGGATCATAAGGAGTTTTTTTTATAATTTCCTTTTACAATTCCGAACTTGTAAAAGGTAAAGGTGCTTTCATCAAGCCGTAAATCATCATTTTTCTTTAGCCCTCTATTCATTTTAATAGAAGGAGCATTTCAAATCAAACAATCAAATTCCTCCTCCTTCTGCATCTCATAGTGGATTTAATTAACAAAACTGTGAAGCTATAAGCCAGCAAACAAAAAAATAAGGGCACGACTCAAGACTACACGTCCTATTACAACTGTAGTGACAGCAGGGCAATGGAAAATACAACACAGAGGGTAAGTTTTCATTTGCAGATTTTTAATTCAAATTAAAATTCTACATGAAATACTATATGCTGGTGTGAATGCCCTAAAGTTATGGTGTATCACCGGATCCTGACCAAAAATAAATAAATGAATGTTTCGCGAAAAAATGCTGCAGACATGTCCCCGATACTTACCTATCATCATTTAAAAAAAACAAATCATTGCACTAAGTACATATTATTACGGTACAATACCTTCTTACAATTACATTGAATTCATGAATATTCCTAATTATGACGACGTCCACAAATTCACGCTTTTAATTTCAGAACAACGTCAATTTTTAACACGTACCCTCAAGTCAATTTTAATGAGCTATATGGTTATGTATTTAGTAGATATTACATGCTCTATAAGGCAGGTATAAATACCAGCAGTGCTTTTTGTACACCTGCACGTTTAGAAAATCCCCCAAAAATCTAGAGGAATAATGCAAAAAAACAATATGGTTGAATGGGGAACAGAAAAAACGTTTGAAGGCAATAATATGAAAACGAAAACATTTTTTTTGTTCTAGTGAACTGCTTTAAAATAAATGTAGTTCTCTGCCTCAAGATTTTCTTTCAAGAGCGAGACGAATGACGTTTTTCCGCACGCACTTATAATATGTTCTGCATGTATACAACAGCCCAGAGCTTGTAACGAAAACGATGACAGTTTTATGAAGATGATGTGTTGTTCTGTTGTACTATTTTTTTTCTAACAGACAAACTCTCTAAATCCAAACGACTTTCATTTAATATAGATCCACATATAGATAGACTATTGTACATACCTATATCGAATGGTTTACCACAATCACAATGCGGACAAATCACAGGAACATCTGTATAGGTTCAAGCAGGGACATAAATTCTAATTGAAAGATATAAATTACGTATGTATCTACGGGTTTCAATTCAAATCAATAATAAATCGCTGTTGGTGGAGGAATCAAAATCCCAACATACGCTATAGAAATACGCAAATGAAATAATTACAAACTACATGCAAATATCTATAAACAAAGAAAGTACAAGCAGTTAAGTTTATAAATGGATAAACAATGTTTTGTGTATGAAACAATGGATACACCCATTCCAATCGAAGTTTAGCCAAAGGTGCCGTCGCCACGCGGGACAGGCTGTAGTTCTCCACGAGGGCATTAGGTAAGTACAAGTTGATGGGACGACCTCTCAAATATATTCGAACCGTCCCCTCCTCAGCATTGAAAGTCGCATCTTTAGTACTGCAATTAGAACAATCAGAAATCAGAGATTTGAACCAGTTGTATCATGTCACACAAATATATCCCATTCAACTCAATAATACACTGACCACTTGATACGCTGCTGATACAAAAAAAACTCATTCAATCATTTTCTTTTCTCTCTACATATACAATACATACTAATCATTCCATTTTGAACCAACCATCAATTAGATTCTGATGATCAGACAAAACTCAAAACACTTTCATATATAGTCAACAGTATTATGGCGTAGAATAAAACTTTTCTCACGATCAGAACCAGAACACAAAAATTAGTAGGTAATTGCTGTCCCCCATAATTTAATATACAAAATACCTACACGCAAATACTGATATATTGATAATAATACCTCTCTGTTATTTATCCTCATAAAAATAAAAAATTCGTCCATTGAGTTCAAAATTTGTACATTGTAGTACTCAATGATGACGATGACGATGGAAAAAGGACACATATACTTCTACAGAGTAGATAAATTAATCCAATCTTGAATAACAATAAACAATAAACCGGTAGGTGAGAGAGTATTAACTGACACTGCAATAAATTGCTGAAGATGCAAGACTCACTATCTCCGTTCAGTTTCTAGTACGAACAAGTTTTTTTGTATATTCAGCATAAAAATAAAATATATATGTATAGTGAATATAGTGAATAGGCGAAATTGTATAAAGTACACACACAAATAAATTCGTGAGCATAATCCAATAAATTATCATATACAATATTTTTTGAGATACAAATCAAGAAACAAGAAATAAAATCGTACCCATGTCTGGTATGCGGAGTTTTCACATGCAAGTTAAGTAGCGAGCGTGCCGTGACATTATTTCTGCTATTCGTGGCGTTGAGGCATCACACACAGCAAACAAAAGAAAAGGAACAAACACAAAAAATAATTGAAAATAATAAAATCCCACAAGCCTTGTACAGCTCATTCATCGCAAATTCAAGTCTTTCCTTAAATACTAATTATAATTAGTCATCATTTCAGTTACTTTTTAATTCATACAACCACCAGAAGAAACCAGACCCTATCAGCTTTGTTCCCAAATTATTTTATTTCTATTATCCTATACATCCTAAAATCTTAAGACATTACTAAACAATTTTAACAGGATAAGCTCCTTCACACTGAGCTATAATTTTATAAATAATACGAAGCAAACAAAATTAAAAGATAATAAATATGTCCTCGCACTCTATATCTCTCTTTCTATGCCTGTTTTAAACATATTTGCAAATAATGTCCATCCTTATCAAGTACATAATCAGAATAAAAATAAAGTAACTAATCGCAAAAAATATTTTTCATGTCACAGTTTTGTAACCTCACTACTAAACCAGAAACAAGAATACGGATAGCAAAAAAAAACACGCAGAATTAAAAAGTAATCCAAACGCTTTCGTCTAATTCTAAGTAATTATCTACCATATATGTATAACTCGGAATGAACAAAAGAAGCTTGAAGTTTATATGACAAGTAAAACATGCATGATGGCTGGGTAATTATTAAATCACACAGAGGAAACTTTAGACACTATAAAACGAATACAGACATTTTAAAAATAGCCCATGCAACCATCAAAACGTAAAGACATAAGAGAGTAGTATATATAGCGCTCATGAAGCAGACAAATAAACAAAAATATACAGTTAAAAATTGACAAACACAAAACAAAGACAAACAGTGTATTATGTACACGAATGAAATGGCTGGGCTGTAGCTGGTGTGCTTCAGGCAGTAGGCAGACCTTCTAAAATATAATGCTTTATACTTATGAGTAGCAACTTGTTTATCTTTGAATCAGTTCGTTGTCTGGGACTATAGCACTGGGCTCCCATCCCGTCATATTAATAATAATGACATTCATTCATGAAATTTACACCCAAAAGAACTAGGATTGGGAATGAGAACTACATAGACAGATACGATGAGATGACGCTCTCTAGGCAATGAATTACAATGCTTTCATCAGCAGACATGGGAAACTCAATATACCTAATTACTTATGAATGAATGATGCTACACATACAAATGAAGACTTATGGCCGACTACGACTACTGATATTTCAAAATTCACATAGTTCTAAGAAATTGTAATAATTCTTCATAATTTCATTGTACTTTGTAGTTTCGCACACACAAATGCAATGTAAACTGTACTCAGTACATGTTTGCGTAAACAGTAAAACAACTTGAAGTTTACTCCTTTTGTATGATTTCTGAGCTTTAATTGTAAGCTTTAAGTTCCTGCTTCAATTTACAGATATCTACTAAGGAACGTGATGTCCTGGGCAAAAGGTCACGTTTCCATCCAGATTTTAAATTTACGGTAGAAATACAGTAGAAATACGTATAGGTAAACAGCATATTGCCCCGTGGCCCTATACAAACATGATATTCGAGCTACTTGACACATTTCGTCCACATGTATAGTTCCCATGTTAATATTTAACTTGATCATATTCCCAGTCTCCTAGCTCCCAGTTTTGGTCTAGAATACTCTTGAAATTTAGATGCGTAAATGTGTAGGTCTCTCTGTGTTAAGACAGGCATAAATGCCACGGATGGGAAAATATGCTCACATAAATCCAGTTATACTACTATATGCTCCTATGTTACAACACTGGTTTCTCATATAACTACGGATTACGGATAGTATACCAAATTTTGAAAAATGCATCAATTTATTCCCCATCCTATACTTCATCCTACATTATTATACAAACAAACATGATAGTCTCATTTTTATGTGAGACAATGCCGGTTTGAGATGGCTGAGAGTGCTGGCAAGTTTACAGGAATATGTACTAAAATATGAGAGAGAGAGAGATACACAGGAAGCTCAACTTCAACTTGAATTTTAGTGCATTCTCCCTCAAACGAGAACAACTCAGAGTCTCAGTGTCAGAGAGAGTCTCAAAGACGAAAGAAAAAAATGCCATTTCCCTTCCCTTCCATGTTGAGTATCTTCTGTCGGAAGGACGAGACGTCGGCTGGAAGTTTGGATTTGGAAGACATAATAAATTCGTCTTTCAATAGACACAAGAATGCCGATGCCGGTCCCATGCAGTGCGAGTGCTAGTGCCGACTAACAGTTAAGTATTTAACAAAGCAGGAGCCGGCACTCTGCTCTGTTCATTAGAGTAATGTAATCATTATCATATCTTCAAATTGAGACTATGCATCAACATTTAACATCAACTAGCCAACACTAAACTGTTGAGATGGACTTATTAGCTCTCGCTCAGAATGCTAAATAGAAAGAGTTGGGCGAGCTTGCTTATGGGATGTTTGAGGGGAAGAGGATGCAGAGGACAAGAGGGACGAGAGTGACAATGAGTAAGACGAACTAATCAATCTTTTTCAAAAGTCTACACACGCAGTCCTTTCGTCTTTCGTCAATTCTGCGAGCATGTAGGTACATACATATGTACACTTCCATTATCACTATTACATGCCTCAAATGCTCAACTACATGGTCCTCACTCTTCGGGCTTGACATTTAACTTGCGTCATGCGGATGTAACTTTTAATAAATTATCCTGTTTCAGAGTAACAACAAGCTCGTTGCTCAAACAACGAGGCACAATAGTATGTACCTACATATTGTATTCAACAATATCCATAAGCTCCTATGAATACTTTGACATCTACACGTTGTTCCCATCTCACACAATGTCAGAATAAAAATTCATAAATCCTCTACGTTTTCCTACACACTGTACTGTCTGCAGGGAATAATATCTTGATTAACACTTTTTGTATCACGTTTAAGCACTACAGCTAAACCCTTATCTTGTTTTATGTGCTGAATATTACCTACATACATCTATCTGTGAGTACTGTACAATATGGTTTTGCGCCTATAAAATTTACTTGAAGTTCAAGTTTGAAGGAATTATTCTGATAATCTCGTCTAATAGCCACTAACATAATATTCAGTTTTAATAGTTTCAATCAAAGTACTGCACAAGCAATGGGAACAGTAAAGTATAACATTTCATTTCCAATTTCTATCCGATGTATAGGTATGTATATAGCAGCTTAATCAAATCGTGGACGCTGCAAGCGCCGACGAATACACTGACTAACTACTATACTGTAACGACGACGATGATAAGTATTTATTACTCAGGACTACGGATGATAGTTGATGGTCATGATTTAAACGAATATGATTCCTCAATTAAAATTTTTATGATGATATATTATGATTAAAGGTTTTACATTAATCATGAATGCTGGTTTTTTTCTCAATAGAACACTATACCATAGATCTACGTCCTCAATATAAACTACGACATCAAGATTTTTTTTTAAATCATTACATTAAACAAACGGCTTTAAAAGTTCAACAAACTATGAAGGACAGAATACAGTATGAATGGCTAGTAGTCCATAATATGCACCTGCCTAGCACCGTTTGAACTTGGGTAAAATGTAGAATATACATATACTGTACATAGGTAGGCAAAAAATAAATTTAATCCCAAAAGCAGATAAAAAATTGATATTTTGCACCCACAAAAAAAAGTCAGCAATTTAAATTTGAGTAATCAATTACTTGCACATGAAAATGAATTAGTGGTTAAAAAAAAAAGTAATTGAATTACTCAAGACAGGAGACGTGTGTATTTAGTTTGAAGCTGAAACCTTACCTTGCAGCCATTGCACTGTTCTGTGAGAATAATGAAGGATTACTACTAAAATCACTAGTAGAGCTCCAGCGTTTCGCTAACGGTGAAGGTGTGCCGTTCGTTCCCACGCCGCCGTTTCTTTGTTGGTGCTGAGCGGGTGAAAGAGGGATTCCGCCGCCGTTCCTTGGAGAAGGTGAGGCTCGATTATAAGGTGATGGTGAGGGAGATGGTGATAAACCGTTTGAACTTTGACTGTCTGCGGAATGCAAGGAGCCAGTCGACTGATGATGATTCGCCCGACGACTGCAACAAAAACACCAAGAACACACACACACATGAACCAACAGGATTATACAGTGTCACACTAAATCATATCTAGGTAGATAGTTTTATTTTTAACTATTGTTCCAATTTTCCTAATTTACCACTAGTATATATGCCTAACCTAAGGTTCAATGAATTATTTATTAAGCAACTCAGTAAGAGGTTCTTCGTGCTTCATGCGACATTAAACTAAAGCCACACACACACACGTTCAGTTATGACGAAACGTCATAATAAATAAGGAAAGACATAATTTCATGTCCACACTAATAATGGTCACTTCAAACTTGGGAGTTGGTACTGTTGACTGTTTACGTTGGAACAGTTTACTTTGAAATGAAACCTAACTTCGTGTCCGAGTCGAAGAAGGTCTGAATTGTTATTACGGGTACTTGTGTTAAGAAGCTCTCATTATACAAATAACACTATACTGTAATGTTTGCTCTATACTCCTTAGAGTATATTATAGGTCTCAAAATAATTTATGACCTGTACTTCGTCTAGTTAATTCCATTTCTATCCAATGCAACTTGTGGAATCGGTAATAAGTAATGAATTACGCTGTTGTTGTATAACTTGCTCAAATCCCTACTGGACAATGCTAAACACTATTCAAAGTAAAGGTAAATATTACAATTCCTTCCACAGTACTATTTACATAAGTATACATGAATTTTATTTTCACTTGGCGAAAGAGTTCATCCATTAAAAATATTAAAATGATACAATATATATTGAAGAAAAACCTGTGGCTGTACACATAATAATAAAGTCCTATGGGAGGGACGAATTTCAATTCTCATAAAAACTAGAGCCACTTGCTTAAGAATGTCTTACGGGTTTAACTTTTAAAACC
The DNA here is from genome assembly GCA_949802685.1 of Dicyrtomina minuta. NCBI lineage: Eukaryota > Metazoa > Arthropoda > Collembola > Symphypleona > Dicyrtomidae > Dicyrtomina > Dicyrtomina minuta. The sequence continues at coordinate 39,244,703 of OX461811.1, forward strand.
CAAGTGAAAATCAATATATTTGTAGTTTTGCAAACGGAAAAAAGGAAACTAATATAATATGAGATTTGCTCAAAGAAATTATTTGCAATAGCATCAGCAGAGAATATTTTTTTAAACCTTTTCCTCATGAGCTCTCAATACATAGTTGAGTTAAAAGTAAAAACCACACACCACTTGATTGCTATATGACGTAATAATTTATGTTGCAAGAACCGGAACAACCAAGTATGAACCTTACATTAAAAAGACACAGTTGGTAAAACGACAGAATTTACTACGGCTACTGCTGTGCAGCTATAAGGAATAGACATTCGTAATAGAAAAAGTGCAGGGTTTGAACATTACCTGTACCTAGCAATGCTTAGGTTTGGCTGATGAGTTCCACCGTTACCGTTACCGTTCGGTGTTCCAGATCTTCTCCAGTCACCCCTGGACGGATCGGAGTTGGTAGCATAAACTCGGAGTCTTCCCACAGGCTCTTTAAAGTGAAGGTTGGAAGAGTTATTGTTAACGTTAGTGGAGTTAGGTGACAGTCCTGGAAACGTACAATAAAAAATGTTTTCAAACCACCCACTTGCACTTCTTCAACCGTTATACTTTTAAACACAGAAATCCTAATACATAAGCTCAGTTCTCAAACTATTTCCGCTGCCAAAATACTTGCAACCGCAATTTAATTGCTTTTGTACAGATGTTAAATCTTTTTAAGAACTTCAATCACTAAAACTACCGTTGTAATAAATACACCAAGCCCCATGCAGTCAAAATGAAGTAAACTTCTATATGCCAAAAAAGATCCGCTTTCACTGGTTATTTACATGTTGTGCAGTGGCAGTCTCGCTCTAGGATTTAATGAATAGTCCTTTAAATCGCCGATCTCTCCCCTCGTTACACTTGTCAGTACGTACTTCACATACGTTTGCTAATTTTAAGATTTATGAAGTCAAAAAGGAAGAACGAAAATAGATTTCAATTTCCTGTGGGCTTCCCAAATAGGTAATATAACTGTCAAAGCAGGACAGGACTAAAATTAATATCCAACTCAATAAACTGTAACGAACTACACTTACTTATTACAACTCCGAGGGTTGGAACAACAACAAAAAATACAGTACATTGACATTCACTTCCATGCTTTTGTAATCTGTGATTTTATGTGAATGCTATATACGTTCTTAAATTGTCTAAACTAGGAGAGAAAATTTTGTGTCAATTTCGAGATGATCATGACAGACTTGTTGAATTTAAAATAATATTTACTCACTCAATTATTTCACGTCCTATGTTATACTTGAAAATAAACTCACATTCAGTGACTACTGTACATCCACCGACCGCTTTGACCACATCGGTCTTGGCTTCGTATTAGTCACTGAAATTATAACAAGAAAACTTTGCAGCTCCGCATAAAATGACGACATCGTTAAATCAAATCAACCTTCCATGGGAGGGTCTATGTCTGTAGTAGTCTGTAGTTTTGCTGGTCGGGTCTGTATAATCTGTATTATTCCACGACACATATGAAATTAACAAACCACAAACTTCCCATATTCAGATAAAATAACTAATCCACATTTTATCCGCAAAAACAGCCCCTGATACGAGATCGTCCATATGTTTTCAATCAAAGTAACCACGTACGAGTCGAGGTATAGAGATACAGAATATTGAGTAGATGCTCACATATTGATATGAGTAACAGGAAATCAATTAAAAATGACAACCAATATCAAACGAGAGAGGTCCGTGCCTACTACAGGCAGACAAACCAGAGAGAAAAAATGATTAAAAACGAGCATATTTACTCGCACTTCAAGTTCAATCGACATATCCGACTCAATTATTTCGATAGATCATAAGCGGCTGTATAGCAACAGAACAAGTAATAAATGGGAAGTCATATGGTATAATAATGTGCTTCACAGAGCATTATTCATGTGTACGAATATGAATCATACTACGCCGTCTACAAAGTGTACACCAAAGTACGATAAATATTAGATTACTATGTAGATAGTTTTAAGACTAATGGGTTTCGTCGAATACATCATCTTATCTTAGCATGACAGTTCTATCATGCAAATATTGAATTTGGTTAACTAGCAGCATGGAGCACACGAACGTTGACAGCACATTTCATAAATAATTGACGAACCTTCAGCTCTAACTCCAACTGGTTCTAATGGTTATGTGCAGTTATGACTACGAGGAAGCAAGCATACACACCGTAAAGTAAAATTTCAAAATGTCATCTGAATGCATTTATTTAGGTCCTACTAGGATTCTTGGAATCTGTCATTCGTCCATAAGATTTATGAATGATGATGACTCAAAAATGATTTAAATCTTAACAGTGCCAAAATAGGACTTATCCATCAAAATCACGATATAAAATTCATTTGTCTCTCTAAATACTTATTGTTATTGGTCCACATAGTTTTGAATTTGCCAACTGTAATTTTAATTGTAGAACAGTCACTAGAAAAATGTTTTTTTTTCGAAAATCTATAACAATTAAAAGTGGACATGAAATATGATGATTATGGCGAGTGTATACAGTACATTCGCAAACCCTATAACAATTTTACTTCCAACAAATTAGAAATGACAGATCAAATAAATTTTAATTACACCCAGCTCTTAAGCCAAAGCCCTTGGTGTGCGAAGTATCAAGAATTATTTATCCAGAGTGCAGAGATCTACTGTGTAATTAGCTCTATGACATCTCATGGCACGGACTATGCAATTAGCCGTCCCGAAAAGATATAACGCCTCGATGACAGTAGCCAACTTTTCACATTCTGACATTAGTCAACAACTGAAATATTACAAGCAATTACTGCGTTGATTCCTATAATGACTTCTTGACATGAGATCACCTTGACCTAAACTGGGATAATTGCATGCATGCCATATACATAATGGGATGATGGGATGGTAGTAAAAGTGCATGTGTGTACTGTTAAGGTACCGTATGATTAAGATGAAACTGAGGTACACAGTATAAAATACAACACAAGTACTATTTATTCAGAGTAAATCACAGAACACTCCGTCCAACTCCACAACACCAGACATAATAATCCATGGAATCGGAATTACTCCGATTCCAACAACCGTCATGGCATAGTCAGTACTATCTATTATAATGTAATAATAATAATATTAATAATAACAATGATGGACGACGGATGACAGAGCGAAGCCATGGGAACATGACAGTACCTACCTAAGTAGGTAAGTAGCAGATACTGGGATAAAGTGGTGGAGACTCGACTCGTCAATAGTTGTAACTAAAGTTTTTAATTAGGTACAGTATCTCCAAGCGTTCTCGTCACCCAAGAGCTGCCCATTAGATCAGATACCTACCTAAACTACCACTGCAACTGATAAGAATATCTAGGTGCTGGTCGTAAAGCATAATGATGAATAAATCCTCGTTTCTTCCGATGTCAGACGCGGACAGAGTCAGTCCAGAAAGTAAACTTCATTTTTGCTTTTTGGAATAAAAGTAAAAAGAACTCTTATTATTGCACTTAGGCAGGCACAGGAAAACTTAAGACATTTCAAAGTAGGAAATCAAAATCATATATTATTATCTCGGGAAATAAAAGTGAAATTTTGCAAGGTATTTTATGTCAAAAACGGGGAAAAAAATATCCAAGGTTCAATTGGGAGTTTACAGATATATTATTTAACCTGTCTAAAACATAGCCATGTAAACGCAAAGCATTCGTAGGTACATTATGGCACATGGCAATATTATTCAGCAGTCAGTACCGAGCCAAGAGTACAAAGGACTCAAGGTCAACTGTCTGTAAGATATTCATCTTCCAGAATGCAGAAAAATCCCCCATCATTATTATATCCATCACAAAACTTCACCATCATCACCATGCCAAACATGCCTCAATGATTTACAAAAATTTGACTTGAAGCCTAGCAGTACAAAATGTGTACAAACAAGAATATAAAGCCTAATCATACTCAACTACCCAAGGTTTCAGATTTGCATGGTAAATCTGTAACCTCTACCAACGTCAACTTAACATGGAAGAATCTAGTTTTAATAATACATATGTTACCTCTCCCTCTGTCACTCTCGCTACTCTACTTATCATATGTACCTACGTTCAATTTCAAGTGGCCGAAAAGCACTCGCATCTTTGAAACAATACAATGAGAAATCCAGTATATCATACGCGTGATGCAAAACCTTGTATCTACCTCTTGACTACCTACTTAACAGGGAAAGCCCGATGTCTAGGAAAATGTTTGACATCGCCAATGAAAATCATTACAACAAGCAGAGAATGTTAGATTGTCAAAGGCAGTATCATTTTTCATCAATGCACTTGTACGAATACGTCCACGTTATATATGCACATACCTACATATATAGCTCGTTAGTAATTATGTATGCTATGAACAGATGAGTTCACATTGTTTCAAACAATGCCTAATATCAATCTCAGCACACTTAGAATTCAACCGCAATAATAATATCTTTATTCATACAGTGATTTAGTGATTGTCACTGTGTCAGTAATAAGATACAGTTGAAATCAAACGGGGCACGTATGATTGCACGTACGAGTCTAATCGATAACAATCTGTCCGGTCAGAATGACAGGAAAGTGCAATGAAATCTCGACAGAGACTTCATCTCATTATAAACAAGTCTAGTACTTATCCTTATCCAATCCCTTGTAACTCTCTTCATGTCACACAATTGACAAAATTCTCCCTCGAGAAAAGTTTCCCATCACATACCTACTTTATATAGGGAAGTGACAAGTGAACCACTGAGTGAGTGAGACGAAGACGACTACATAAAAGACTGTGAGAGATGCACTGAAAAATACACTCACGATGAGAATATTGAACACTTCCATATAATATATTTCCTCCTAAATTTTTTGAGGAATGATGTGATGTACACGCTCCGGATGGGGATGAACCACAAGAAGAGACATAAATAAAAATAATGAAAATAATTTTACATCACGTTTCACGACAAACCAATTCTACATGTCCTCAGGGCTGTATACACGACGCAACGTGGATTTTCATGGATGATCATGAGGCTACAACTATGGTATTATAATATGCTAACGTAAGCTTCATAATACCCTAAGGCCAATAAACTTACAAATATCTTGCAATCCTGAGAGCGATTCATATACATAGAACTTAATAATATCTATAATTTATTACAACTAACATCTTCCCACAGCACATTAGATAAATGACCCCATGCCCTATGACCCTTTCATTCTTTCCCTATTCTTAATGATATCAGACTCTCAGCGCTTTTGGCTTTTATATCAGTCGGTATTTGTATTCTTATGATTTATCAGGATAAAATAATGAGTAGAGAGAAAATTCCACAAGAGCAGAATAAGAAAGCTGATTTTATTCATTAATCCCTTTTTATAATACTTTGGGAATAAATCTACACCCATCTCTTACCCTGCCACTAAATAATGAAATACTTATCACACTTTTGCCAACACGTCCAAGTACTGAGCCAAGAGCTCAATCCCATTCCGCAATGCGGATTATGATTATATGCATATGCAGCAACGTATGTGAAGTGTAATTGACACTAAATAAAATGAAATGAAATCTTTACCTAGTCCTAAAGTGACGTAAACTTATATAAAAACGAATGCAAAAAATATGAGTTGTCAGATTTAACATCTTGTAACTAGTGTCTGTTTGGCAGAAATACCCACTTCCAGTCGCTTCTAATATTATAAGTTGGCGGTGATTACTAGGCATTATTACGTTGGTATCTTATGACCATGTAGTAAGTCAACTGGCAAGAAGTTCCTGTTTAATCCAAATTATTCTGTAACACTACTAATAGAATTTATATCGCTGATTTACCGTATTTCCTGTAATTGTAGACCCCCTTCTACTATTCAAATTCCGACCTCTCAGACCCGTCTACTGCCATATAAATAATAGCGTGTTAAAAAGGTCCGTCCACTTTTACGGGCTCATCCACTATTACAGGAAATACGGTATTTTATACATCTCAGCTCAGGTGCTGATAATCACACGACACTGCAAGTCATGCAAGTCTTAATTACTTTTGATTGATGAACAAAACTAATCAGTTACATCTACTTTTAGAAGGTAGCAAATGAGCTATGGTTGACAGTATTGACACTATGTATTTATTTCCCAAGCCTCATGGGTGTCAGGCAACTCTCCGTAACAATGCAATGGCTAAGAATGAATTAATGCTCCATAGGGTACTATATCTTTTCAGCCCGGTAACACCGAAATTGATCCCAAGATACTATCGTACAGTATACGCTATACTATATACATGGTCCCACTCCCTTATATTGAATTTATCCTTTAAAAAATATCAAATTTTATAAAACTTAGCAGACTATTAATTTTTATTCAGACCATGCTGGTAATTTATAAAACCTTTGATGTGTTGAAGCTCATAAGATAAGGGATTTTTTTTGGCAGTAATACACACACTTGCACTTATCGTTAGGTATATCTACAATACGTACTATGTATATACTTCCTTTCAAAAATAAATCCGCACCCACGAAGATGTTATACACAAAAGAAATACACAAAAGGAGATAAGAAATTTTTTTTGTAGAGTTATATGTAGGCATACGTATACTAAAAAAAATAAGACTATATAAGTAGGCACGAATATAAAAGGTACTAATTTTTTATATTAAAAGACAATGAATAAAAATATCAGTTTTTTCTTACCTCTATTACTCTCAATATTGTTAATTCTTCGGAGAACATCCGCAAGTGTTGCACGGAGGCAGAGGATTTCGTCTCTCTGCTCGTACACTTTCTTTTCTAGGTCACCGACGCGTTCGCGCAGGGTTTCATTCTCGTTTTCCAGCATTTCGTCTGAAAGGAGAAAGGATACATATAGTAAAACAAGAAAATTATTTTTCCGAGGTCAGTATCAACATCAAGACAGATGCAAGTGCAGCATTGGGTCTTGCTGCAGTGTGTGAACTGCATCCCAATTCAAATCTCTAAAGTACACGTTAGCAAAGTATTATCTCTTCACAGCTGGGACTTTCCCGATACGAATCGATAAAATCCATTATAAATCTACCATTTCCTTCACATACGTTACTATTAACTATAATTACATACAAGCAAACAAGCAAACTATAAGCTGGCTATGGTATATCTAATAGGTAATTAAAGCTAATAATTTATTTTAATCAGCGTTATTCAAAGAATAATTTTAAGGCAAAGATGTCGACGCATTTTGAAAGCTGAATTAATCGTGCAGTAGCTCAAAAATTTGTCAACCAAATGTTGCAGTTAATTCTAAAAGCTACACAAAATCAGATTGCGTATCTACAAGCAGCGGGAAAATTATGTAGCGTAAAATATTACAAAATATTTATTCGGAAACCTAAGCCTCCTCTTGCATCCTGTAAACACTGTACAAATATGAAATCACGCTAAATGAAAATTAGAATTATGTATTATACATAGCTACAACCGAAATAATAATGCATGTATACATACAGTGTGAAAGTTACTACTTCGTCAGCAAGTCATAAATATAAAAATGAGGCTATATGTAGAACGCTAATAATAATAACAACAACAGCAGCCTACTACACTAACTATTCGTATCCTTCTTCCCCCTGCACATTCGTGATGCGATTAAATCCTCATAATCATACATATAATATACTCGTGATCCTCTAATTTAGTCTGATCGCGTATCTAAAATAAGACCACACAGCAAGATGAAATACCAATTTATTACTTTGTTTTATCCCTCCTGATAATGTGAAATAATGGCAGCGCACATCACTCGCATAATAATAATAATGATAATAAGTAATAATGTATTTTACAACTCCCTTTTCCTAACATTATGCATTATTTTGAATTATTTTTGACGCGGCACTATGGCATATTCGCATGTACAGGGATAATATACCCGATTCTTGCACAAGTTAATAAAGTAGTATTGTATTTATGCATATATGCCTACATTTAAATTATATCCAATTTCACGTAGTGACGTAGTCCATTATACTTTATGATGGCATCCCGATTACTGAATGATAAAAGTATAAAAAAATTGTCTACGTGGCACACTACGATACAGGTGGTGATAGGGCAGAGCTTGCTACAGTTTGAATTGATTTAGAAGAAAAAAATTAATTGACAGAGCCACTCAAATTGAAATTAGCAAATCATAGTAATATACCTTACATGCATAATTATACCTTATGCAAAATGAAGAAACAAATTCAATATTGTAAATTGCAACTCCGGGTACACTGTGTGCAATACACACCCTTTAGATTGACGTGTAATTATGAATATGATGGCGCGAAATCGTTTCATATGGAAAAGTTATTACAACAAAATTACAAACTACCTACATCAATAATAATAATTAGGTACATGCATAATTATACTCTGCATACATTCGCATATTATACCCTAAATAGATAGAAGAACGTTCAATTTTCTTTTTTGTAATGTAAATGCATGTAGGCAGGTACGTACACAATAAAATTAAGGAAGCATGCACGGTAGATTCCAAAAAAATGATACTATTAAAATGTATGTATATATACGGCGTATGGACAATTATTGACCTTGCCCATTCATTCAATATTTTTGTACAAAGCTCTCACGCAAAGCCTGGAAAACCTGATGTCTGTTTATTATGTAGAAGTTATAGTACCAATTTAAATTGTAAACCATTCAACTTACTCCAGACAGACATGAGATGCTCTTCATTTATAGTGTCACATGTGCTTATATTGCTCATCCTTCTCCCACGTTCAATTATTTCTTCCATTTTCCGAACAGACGCTTACAACAATTATTAGTTTTTTAAATAAAATATCAAAGGTAGATACATATAGTGTGTACATACCTTGGTATGTATACTATTGGTAACCAGATGAACCGATACCGATTGCATAGGTATTCGTGCTTGAAAAGAATAATTATTTTATTTGCAGAATAATTGAGCACATTTCACAGTCTTCGTGAGTCTCATTTTTGTGAGTATGAAATCTACCACATTGCAAAATTTTCACCACAATATTTCATCACATTTTTCTAAATCCAAAAGTCGTGATAATTCATAACTCTCATCTAGTTAACAATTTTGGTACACGCTTACATTGCGAACAGACTATAACTTTCCACCGCAGCCGCATACAAACGATTGAAGACTATCTACCTGCACAACTACAACCATGTACAATAAAAAAACATATATTAACTGAACTATCATTATATAATAATTTGTAAGGTCACCACTACCACAAGGGGCTTTTGCATGTAGTTAATTTGCACCCGCATAGTTCTTCAGCTCGAAACAATTTTTGCCCACGCATTGTTTAAGCATCCATTGGCAAATTATTGTTGACAGATTAAAGCGAATTTCCTTATTAATTCGCGTTAATTTAATTACTCTTTCATTTTTTAAAAATACAAGTACCTACGTATCACATTCACAATAGCGGCATCGATTGTCATTAGCGGACGCCGACGTCAACATAGACAGTCCATAAATGAATAACTAATAACAAACTCCTTTGAATATTCCCATTTAAATCAAATTGAAATTGAAATTTGTTTTTTAACATTTATTTTTGTTTAACGCGGAAGTATGGCTCGACAGATTTGGATCGAGAGTTGGTTAATTAGAGATGATTCATGAACCGCAAACTAGGCAGAGAGACAGAATCAACAAATTTTCTGTACAACGCGCGATAGAGATGAGTTTTTGTGCACTGCCACTTTCAACGTATTTGTAGATTGTAGATAGGTTCCTAATTCTGTGAACTGTGGAGTATATATGTCATAAAACACAACTTGTGGTCCCATACAAAATAAATGTACCACGACCAAGGAGTATAATATTATGATCATACAATATTTTCGTGTTCGTAGTTCATAATATACTATACCATTCCCTCAGACTGATTACAACCGCATACATTTTATTCTGTCATCTCTTCTTCTTGAAAAATAACTATCCTTAAGAAATTTAAAGTTCGTTGCCGTTGAGACTGTGAGGACTCTGCAGTGAGGAGTTTACAGAGAGTACAGAGCACTTGCTTCTATTATGGCTTGCGAAGAACCAAAATCATCGCCATGTCATAATAGTTGTACATTATATTACGTCTTCTATGTTGGATTTGGATTTAGACTTATGGAAGCTGTTTAGATTTATTTCAAGTTCACATTTTCTTACAGTCATTCCATTTCAGTGACAGAGATACTCTCCAACTGGTACTGATATTGACTTTGCAGTTATGCCATGCAGACTAATTGTAAGCTCACTCACACTCAAATATCTGTAAAACGCACACTCGCTGAATTTTTAGCCTTCATCGTGAATCATACTGCACTCGTGAGTAATCTTTAATATACTATCAAAGTCAGAACTGAGAACTTTGTATTAATTTTTTTTATATTGATGGAAGTGATGTGGTGAAGTTTCAAAGTGTGCTAGACAAGAGCAAAAAAACCTATTTCTTCCTATTTTTTCTGATTCCAATTCCAAGTGTGGTGTATTATTTATTACTTTAAAGTTGTTTATTTTTTTATGTAGTAGCTCTCGTTACACAGACACACACTTTCGGGATGTATATATTGTACAGATATACAGAAACATTCCTTGAGGCAAAATTTATTTTTAAATTTATTTTTTAAATATACGCGAAAAGATGCAATTCCGTTGCGTTGGTCTGTATTGACTCTTACAATTACAAGTTATGAGGATATGTTAGACTTTCATCCTGAATTCAAATGATATAAGTACCTTCTACTATGGAAGATTTGAATTGAAGCAATTGGTCGAGTTCGGATTGGCTCAGCGCCAGAGTCAGTCTCTCTCTCAATACAGTCAAATGAGCTTTAATGATCATTTTTACAGCTCGTAATCATAAATAAAGTTTGAACAGTCTGGATTTATTGTATATAATACATACCATTCCATTGAGAATATACGATCAACTTCGATCAATAAATATTATGGGAACTATACAATAATAATAATTGCATTCTTTATGGTTATGATTATGGCTGTGAGGATAAACGTAGATGGTACGTAAACGTGTAATTATACGACATAGCGTGATGACTAGCAACTATATAGCTCGCTATAGTAGTAAGCGTGTTCAGTTTATGCACACTACAATCAGTTATCAGTTCTTATGAATGTGAATTGGAGTGAAAAATTACAGTAGTATTACAGTACATATTTCTTACAGCATAATAATTATATGCTGATGTATTCAGTATTCGAGTAGAGATAAATTATTTTTGTATTTACTGAAAGTATTCATATACCTAATATATATCATAAATATAAATTTACCTATACGTATAGCTGTGTATATCTCTATCAACAATACAAAGTCAGTGGTTCTGTGTGTACAGATAGATCTAAAATGACTTGGGGGAAACAACACGTGGTGTCTTTCACGTGCATCCAATAATCAATGGGATTGAATGCATAATTTAAAACCCTAACCATCAAATTCAGACTCACTTCCAAGTATTTGATATACCTAGATATAGTCGACACTGAAACAAAGTGAGTGAAATTCCACGAGACAAAAGTTCTGGAATCTATTATCTCTGCTCGTTAAGTATTCAAGACCTGTTTATGTCAATTTCGATATCGATACAGTCGGATCTTCAATTACCAATTAAAAACTAACGACACAATAAGCGCAGATGAAATACTTACTACTATTTTATCATTACCGTACAGTACAAAGTACAAAACCAGGATTTTTACAATCGTACTGTAGACCACACTGGCAATTATAATATAAAAAACGCATTCTAATACAGAAATCGAAACTTGCTTTTTTGTCATAAGCGGTAGTGGTGGGTATAATCGTAAGGATAATTAAATTTGCCGGAAAAGCTTTTCCTTATTGTTAAGGGTAAGTCGTCCCTAACAAGATACAATAATGGCATCAACAGATAGATCTAAATGGACTGAAGAAATATTTGGGGGAATGAAAATCA